>VZRJ01010804.1:287459-619950 GCA_013397565.1 Ptilonorhynchus violaceus
AGGAAAACAAATTAAATTAACTGAAAGATGCAGAGACATTTCTGCACATTTCTTTTCAGCAAGTAGATCCTTTTTAAGCAGTTATTTGTATGACTCAAGATGGGGACTCAGTGGTTTTGCTCTTTCTTTAGATATGAGTTTATACAACTTTGCCATTTGGGAGTTGGCAAGATGCTAATAATTTAAGCTTTTTTTCTGTGATATTCACTGAAAAAAAAGTGCTGCTTTCTGGGTTGTGGGTGTATGAACCAAAGATCTCCAGCCTTGCTGGAAATAACTGGACTTTGGGTGAAGAGGCCAAGCTGCCATGGCTTGTAGGTAACCCCAAATTAATATTAGGAGGGAAATAGTGTCTGCATTTGAAACTGCAGAGCTGTGTCTGGGGGTGTCGAGCAAAACTGTTTCTCAGCAAACTTGAAGAAAAATTCATCATTAATTTTTCATTTTGTTTTTGAGGGTGCTAATGACTTTATGGTAAAGCTTAATGAAAACCCCAGTGTATAACAACTGCCCTCTTCACTTTTTTCGAGTATACATGCATTTGTGATTACAGTGGTCATTCTTGGAAGCTCTGTGGTTGGGTTGTGTTGGGGAATGCTCAAATGTCCAACAAAAAGATGGAATCTGAATCTGAAATGGGTTAGGCTGAAATTCAGGGTGTTGCAGCATAAGCCTCATCTTGTTTGCTAAGGAAACCAGCAGAATTTGGGGAAGGTTTTTTCCCTGCTTGCCTGTGGGCAGAGCTTTGGTCAGATCACTTCTGCTTGGCTTATGCCACAGGTAATTCGATGGAATTCCCAGACACTTTTCCAATGGCCATCGTTTTGGTATCAAAAGCAGCATTAGCCATAAAAAAAACCCACCAAACCAAACAAGTAAAAATATATATATTAAAAAAAAAACCTTGGGAAAAAAAAAAATCTGAAAAAGAAGCTGAAATATACAACATGACATTATATTTTTGAATTACCCAAGAAACTGTCGTTCAGTTTCCAGGATACAGCTCTCACCATGTAAACATAAACTCTGCTGCATTGTTAACCCAACCTTGCAGAAGCTCTCTGTAGCCAAGCGATGCTATCAGCAAAGGTGTGAATGTGTCACTCCAAATGAGAGGAGCTGGTGCTTCTCATGATCTGTTTGTTTTCAAGCTTTTGCAGTGTTAAAGCAAACTGTGTTAATTCTTGGTTTACAAATTGAGGAGGCCTTCATCTGCACTCGATCCATGGTGAAACTCACATTTTGTTTCGTAAGTGGAGCCAAATCAGACAAGCACAGCTCAGTTAAATATAAATGCAACTGAAAGCAGTAAGAAGTGTGACATACTTGTTTTATGACTTATCCCTTTTAAATCTCTGAGTAATCTGAGAGAATTCTGAGAACTGCTAAAGGATCTGGAAGGAAGAGATGAACACGTTTATGGATGGCACTTTTGGCTGGAATTACCGAATGCAAGTTAATCCCAGCAAATAAATTTCAATTAAAAAAAAAAATTCCAGAGCCAAATTTGATTGCTACCACTGACTTTGGAGAACTCTGACCAGGAAGTTTTGTTGAAGGTCTCTGTTTGGCCTGACAAATAAAACAATTCACTGGCAGAAGACAGAGTCTTGCTGCAGCAGAAAATAACAACTACAGGAAGACTGCGATGCAAATTAAAAGGATTATGTACTATTACTTTGTTCTTACATAACCTGAGGGGTTTTCTTTGAGAGCCAACAATATTTCTGTCCCCCCCCTCCATACACATCTGATTTAACAAACTCTTCAGACAGCACAAAGCCATTTTAAGCAGTCAGTGCTCCCTGTAATCTTAGAATGCTCTGCCACTTGCCAAAACAACACAGCAGTAGCTGGTCATGGAACTGTGGTCAAGAAGTTTGTCTGGAGGAAATAACAGCATTTCTTTTGGCAACAAGAGCATTTCAGAAGCTGTGAAGGTTTGATGCCAAGCTTTGAGCTGCAGTTGCAATAACAGCTACTGCTGGTGCTGTGCTGAACCGCACCGGGCAGTGAGAGATGTGCTCACGGGTTTGTCTGCTCTTCTTAGGTGGCAGAGCACCATAATACAAACAAATATTATGGGCACTGGGATTATGGGCACAGGATTCCCTGTCCAGACTTGTGTGGTTGTCAGGTTTTCCAGGAAAAGGGCAGAAGCCAAGATGAAGGGATGCTGAATGGTCGGCCAGTTCCAGCTCCTGGATGGCCAGTTCCAGCTCCTGGACCATAACATTTTTAGATCAAGAATTGCCCAGTCTGTAGATTTCCATTTTGAATACAGTAAGAAGCTAAATTTTGGGTTGATTTCTGGAATTTTCTTCATTAGCAGAATTCTATGTGCCCTGATCCATTCTGCAACTTCTCCGACATTCACAAAAACATCTTCTCAGTCTTCTGGATTGTTCTTGCACAGCAGCACTGTGGGTTTCTGAGATGTCCTTGAAGGACTGGATTTCCCTTTTGCTTTCTCCTGCAACAGAAATTCACCCCATCTCCCCTCTGCATCCCCTTGCTGTGGCATTTGTTGCTCCCTGGTGTACTGGAAGAAATACCACTAAAAGCTTGCAAAGTATTTCTATTTCTTTCTGAGTCTTTCTTTTGCTTTCTCTTGATCTAGCAGCTTATCAGCTTCCCCTCACCTTCTTTTTCTTTTATAGAATCTTCACCATCATTTTGAAAGAATATGTAAGATCCTGGAGATACAAACCTTTTGAAGTGCAAGAAATCTGCCTGCACTTACACAAACCCATGTTGGGATAGCAGCACAAACACAGTCAGCTTGGTTACTGGCTAAATATCTTCAAAGGGGATGCAACAGGAGGCACTAAGGGGCAAAAATTCTTTTGCACAGACTTATGTCACAATAGAAGGGAGAATTTTTTGTGCTTGTTTGTATATTCTTCTGTGTGCAATGGACCCAAGGAAATGGATCCCCCACAGTCAGGCTCGATATAAATAGACCCAAAAACGTGAGGGAATGTTTCACAAGTGCAGCAGATGCTTTGGAAACAGAGAGATAGGCAGGAGTTCAAGACCTTCAGGAATATGTCACTTATTCCCTGCCACTGCAGAACTATTGAGGTGCACGTTATTCCCGGGAACTTTCCTGTTCCAAAGCGTGTGTGTGAGCCCCAGGCCAGGCAGGGCTGTGCAGGAGGGCAGTCAGAGCTGTGAGGCAGGCTTAGGGTGGCTGCAGTCCCTGCTGTGCCTGCCCAGCCCAGCCCTGCAGGGGGATGGGGCTGGCAAGGCTGGGGAGCCCCCGTGGAACTCCCCAGCACTGGGTGGGTGGGAAGGCTCAGAGAGCTGGAAACAGGGATGGAGTAAAGGGGGTCTGTAATGTGTGATCACGAGCAAGAGAGCTCAAAATATCATGTGCAAATTGCACACAAAATGGGATTTCAGTGAGGTATCTATATGTTTTGAAGTAAGAAAGAAGAATATGGATTTGAAGTGCAGTAAAGGTCTAAATCCTGTGTGTGACCTTCACAGTGAATACAAACAGAAAGGAAGATCTCTTGGGAGCAAGAGAATTCATCTCTCTGTCAAAGGTGAGTCAATACCATCCCAGCTGGATACATTTTGTGAGGATCTTGAGGTGTTCAGTACTGGAAAAGTTCATGCTTCAAGAAACCTGCAGCTAAGCTGGAATTAAAGAGACTTCTGTGTCATCTTATACAGATCCTCTTCAGTAGAAATTGGCTGTGCTGTGGCTAATCCTCACCAGCAGCTCCATTATGCTCATCATCACTTGTTCTGGCAAATGCATGAAATCCCTGGTCAGAGTGAGCCCCCAGGGTATTTGCCTCCCCGCAGGCAGGTGTCTGTGTGGAAAGGTTCCAGCGAGAGTCCTTCCCAATCTTCTGCTCTTGTGGTGAAGCCTCAAATCCTTTCAGAAATCGTGAGGCCCAGCAGAGTTTCCAGAACTGCTGCTGTTACCCGAATCTCAGAATTACAGATTCACTGAGATTGAAAAGATCCCTGAGATCATCAAGCCCAAGCTGTGCCCAACCCCCACCTTGTCCCCAGCCCAGAGCACTGAGTGCCACATCCAGGCTTTCCCTAGACACCTCCAGGGATGGGGACTCCAACACCTCCCTGGGCAGCCCCTGCCAAGGCCTGACCACCCTTTCCATGCAGAAATTCCTCCTGGTGTCCAACCTGAGCCTCCCCTGGCACAGCCTGAGGCCGTTCCCTCTCCTCCTGTCCCTGTTCCCTGGGAGCAGAGCCCGACCCCCCCTGGCTGCCCCCTCCTGTCAGGAGCTGTGCAGAGCCAGAAGGTCCCCCCTGAGCCTCCTTTTGTCCAGCAGCAGCATCTCCCCATGTGCCTCTGTACCTCTGCACAGCTGTGAACAGCACGAGTCCTTCGAGAAAGGTCTACACAGAATAAAATTTGCAGAGTGTTGGCAGATCGTGTGTTTTCTGTTTTAGGTTATTTCTGGTCCCTTAGAGACTATCAAAGGAGCTAAAAGCATTACTGTTTTGATTCTGATCCCATAAAAACCCCGTCCCTGGTGGACAGACACAGGGGAGCGTTTCTTAGGTGCATTTGGAGCAGTGGCTACTCAGAGTGAGGGACGAGAGTGAGTAGTGCTGCTCCTCAGAGTTAAGGGTTGGTAACCCATGTGCTATCCTGTCCTAGTGGTCACCTTTAAGGCCTCTTAAAAAAGTTACAGCCTCTGAGAACGAACTGGAATGTTTTAGGAGAGTAAGAAGCTAAACTAAGACAGAGAATTTACTAAAGAATTAAAGACCTTGATCCTCTGTGGCTGTAAGAGCATCACACCTTTTATAGGTACACTATTTATTGCATATAAAGCTCTTTAGAATAACGATGCCTTGTTTAGGAAACAGTCTTGGGGGGGTTAGCACAATATTTTTTATTGTGTCTGTTGTTCCTTGTTGGTATTAATGGCATGAAGCTGCATCAGGGATGGGAGGAATTAGGTTGGATATCAGGAACAGCTTCTTCTGTCCCCACAGGGAGCTGGGCACTGACCAGGCTCCCCAGGGAATGGGCACGGCCCCGAGGCTGCCACAGCTCCAGGGGCCTTTGGACAGCACTGCCAGGGATGCACAGGCTGGGATTGCTGGGGGGTCTGTGCAGGGACAGAGCTGGATCCATGATCCCTGTGAGTCCCTTCCAGCTCAGGATGTCCTAAGATTCTAAATATTAAAAATTACACATATTTGCAGATCCTGGAAGCTTGCACCCTGTAGTGTTCATTTGTTTTTTATTCACTGGTGAGTATTTGTGTTGTGCAATCTGCTGCTCAGACACCTCTTTACCCGAAATGCATTCAAATGAAATTGAATGCTTTGTTCTAAGTTAACTTTTTTTAAAAAGTAGTCATGGGGAGGAACATTAATTTTTCATAATTTTATTAGAAAAGTTACAAGTGTGGAATAGTGGGTGTAAAGTTAAGCTCCACAGCCCTTACAGAAAAATGAGGAATTTAGATTAGAATTTTTTGCTATCATTGATGGTTTTAAAAAAAATAGAATTATTTTAGTGAGAGTAATCCTCGATCTTATGATGAAGTTGTTAGGGCAGGATAGATGTAACTGGAAGGAAGATAAATCCAAAAGGTGTTGTTACCTGAAGTACCAGTGTGTGGAGTCTCATGCAGGTTGGTTGTCACAATGTGTATTTGTGTGTTTAATCAATATCAGGAGGATTGCACTGTGCCAGTGGGGTTTGTGTGATCAATGCACACTAAATCAGGCTACACTGTAGCTGTGAGGCACGTTCTGTTTTCTGTCATGCTGTTGATATATCATAAGAAAATGCATAAGAATTTCAAACAAATGAGGATCAGGGTATTTTCCTACCCACTCTGCTGCTGCATATCCAGCGACAGAGCTCTGTTCTGTTCTGCTGTGAGCTCCCAGCAACTCTGACAGCCTCTTCCTTTTGAGTCTTTGGGCAATCTGAAATCCCGAGTGTGGAGTTGTTGTGAGCTGTCCATCAGCATCCGTTCACTGGGTTGCAATAATCCATCAAAACCCACCAAGGGGAGCACGTGCTGCTCCCTCCACCTTTAGCCAAAGCCACATTCCACATTAAAGCTTCCTAAGTGGGGAACTGATCCACTCATGTTTTGGAAAGCCAGGATGTTGATGTCCCACGTTCAGCATCATGACTTAATTGCAGAGTCAGGAAGGAAGAAAAAAGAGAGGGAGAAGGCAGTAATGAGGAAAAGGATTGATTTAAAAGGCCTCCTGCATAAATTATTGGGAATGGATGTGAGCTCTCATTAGGATGCACTGTGAAGAAGGAGTTTGCTTTATCTTTACTGGGACTCAAATCTTTGCTGTTTAGGTCCAAGGCACGTGACTAAAAGAGTAAAAGTGCTCCTTTCCCTGCCTGTACTCGAACTGGAATGGGTGACCTGGAGCAGAGGCCTTACACTGGTTCCTCTTTGTGAGCAGCCTCTCCAATCTTCCATCACCCATTTCTTAGGACATCTGGGTCATCAGTCCCGCTCCCTCTGACTGGAGCCATGCAGGTGAACACTGCAGGCTCAGGGATGGTTCCCTATCCTGTTCTAACAATCCTTGAAGAACAGAATACAGCAGAATTTTGTTTGCAGCAAACCACCCTAGAAAAATGCCTCCCCTAAAGGCTCTGGGAATCTCTACAGTAAGATGTGAACATTCATCCTCTTCGTAGAAGTCCAGCTGGTCCCAGGGCAGTATGAAAACTCCTTTTGCCTTCTTGGTCCATGGAGCACCTTGGGATGCAAGAATGGTCTCAGTTCTGAGTTTTATTCATCATTCTTTCATCATTAGATGTCCTGTTAGGTTGGTAACATAGTCAGTTAGGTGTGACAAACAGCATTAATACTGCATCTTTCTGCCTTTACAAACTCTATGTTTAAACACTCTATCTTATATTTTGGTTTTTTAAATAGTTTTAAGTAGAATGGATCTATTGTTTGGAAGGAGCTAGAATTAATTTTATTTTTTTTAAACATACTTGGCTTAAGAAAAGCGTCTGAATATTGGTAGTCTGGTTAAAGTGAAATTTCTTGTTTAAAATAGTGACAGGAGTGCAATCTGATGTTCATTCAGCTTATTTCAGGAAAATGGGATGGGAAAAGCAAAGATAAGAGGCAGAGAAGTGTTATTGCTAACAATGAATTGATTTTTATATGTAGCATTATCTGTAGTCTCCTGTACTACAAAGCAAGAAAGAAACTCCTAAATTCTGGTCTTAGCTCTTGCTGCTTCCTTTGCAGAAGTTAAACTTAATTTCACTGTGGTTTCTCCTCTTCCTGCCAGCCCAAGAGTTCCTGTTCCATACTTTCCCGTGCTCCAGTTCCACTCCTGGACAGTCTGGGAACAGGCCACCCACTCCCCCTGAAGCTACTGAAACAGTGCTTCCTTTTTGTGATGGAATCTGCATCAGGAACTTTGTATCTTCTGTGTTTAGATTCCACATTTTTACATTATTCATGCCAACAAAATATTGCTTGTGGAAAATCCCCCACTGTGCTTTTAAAAAAACCTCATAAAGTCTGTTTTGTAGAACCAAACTACAACTGAAGATTTATAAAACCTTGAATTCCGCTGAACCCTTTGTTGAAATGCTGTGAAATCAAGTCATCGCAACTCTTTGCAGAATTGGAGAGAATAGAGCAGGCTGAAGTGATTAGGTGAGGGGTTAATCTGTGTTAAATATGCTGGGGGATAAAGACAAATGTCAACACACATTGCCAGAGCTCGTGGTGTCCCCTAGCAGTTGCTCCTTGGTGCTGTTTAAGGCAGACTCCAGATTATAATGTGACACAGAGATACCTGGGGGAGGTGACTTGGATGGTGCAGCCAGCCTTGTAAACCCAAATACATCTTATTTTAACAGCTTCACCTCCGTAACAGAAAATGTATTGTTGTAGCTGGTGAAAGAAAAAAAAAATTCCAGTACCTAAAATTCCATTGTATGTAAATCAGCTTCGGTATCTCTGTCACACTTTAGGCTGCAGACTTGCCTCAAGCAGCTGAAATTCTATAGGAATGCTCCAGGGCAAAACTTTGCACGAAATTCCTTAAATTTTGATTCCATCATTTATGTCAGTGCCCAGGGAGATGCCCTGCATCTGTGCCAGGCTCTGAATGCAGCTGTGGGGCACTCAGGCTGTGCAGAGCACCAGGGCTCTCTTTGGATTCCCTCCCTTTGCCCAGAGTGGTCTCCTGAGACAGCACTGCTTTTGTTGGACTGTGCTAACAACCACCGTGTTATTCTAATCCTAGTCAGAGATCTGTCAATAAAACTGCTTTTACTGCCAGAATCTTGGTCATCCAGACCAGGGCTCTGCCTGGAATGTACCTGAATTTCCCCTCCGTCTGAATCCCTGATTCTCTTCCTTGGAGGTGGAGGGAAAGTGCCCCCGGTCCTTACAAATGCCATCTTCTCCTGGAGCCTGCAAATTAAACACAAACCTGGTCTTGTCAGGCTTCCTGGAGGACTCACTGGGGAGGGATGAGTTTCTCCAGAAGGAAATTGAGACCCTCCTTATTTCCTGAACTTGTTGCTCTGCGTTGGTTTGGTTGCAGTGCTGTGCTGCGTGGGGATGCCACTGGAAAAAGAGCAGGACGGGTTCTCAGCTGGTAAAGCTCCCGGGCTGATGTTTTCAAACGTTTTACAGCTTTTCTGTAAAAAGCTGCGGCTTGGAGAAATGTATGAATTGTTTCAATTGACAGCATTTGGCATTTCAGTAGGATAAACTCAATTTCTACAAGATGGAATCTATCCACGATCTTGTTTTTAAGTGCTGATAGGAAAACACCCCTTTTATTGTACACGTGGTGAGTAGTCAAAAAGTAAATATTTCTTTAAGTGATCTAGTAATTATCTACAAAACATCTGCTAAATTTCGTGTGGTTTGAAATCTTTCACGAAACTTCATGACCTACTAATTAACTACAAACATCTGCTAAATTTAATCTCGTTTAAAGTCTTCCATGAAACAATGTTTTAATAAAAACTTTGCCTTTTTGTGCTGTTTTTTATCACATTCTGATATGATGTTTTGAAGATCAGTACAGCTACTGGCAAGGAGAACTGTTTGGAATAAAACGGGTTATAAAAATGTTTTGAAATTATTTAATTTGTAATCGTTACAAAGCCTTAGCTGAAACGTTTCATGCTGTGATAGATCCTTTAAATATTGTGATATCAGAGGCAGCTGAGTGATGTACTGAGAGCACAAATTTATTAGCTCTTGCCTGTTATTATGTTGTAATCTATTCTGAGTGGGGTGAACCCGAATGCTGAATGGAACCAAAGGAAACACCGAATAAAGTCTGAAATCTCAGCTCTTTGCTGGGCTGTCCTCTAACAACACACAAGTTTCTACTAGTTTGTAAAATGTAACTTCACTGAGACAATCAAACACAGTGTTTAATAATACACTTCACTTACTTTTTACATGGGGCACGAACTTCAGAAACAATGAATTTTATTCTTGGAACTGGTGACCACTAAAGGGCAGAAATCTTCCCTTCTGATGTGTTTTCTGGAATATTTTGATTGCTCCTAATAAGCTTCAGTATGAGCACTGAAGGAAGTGAAATGTATATTTAGATCACTTTAAAGTAGATCAACCATTTTTATGACAAGAGAGGAATTTAGATTTTTATTTTCTCTTTAAGAAAAAGGATTTGTGTCTGAAGTTAGATGAATCAATTTTTCTTGGTTTTAATTCATTTCATTTTCATTCTTTCATATCTTGGTGCACAGGCTGAGGGTTTGGTGAGCACTGGGGCTGGAAAGCAGAAATCCAGAAACGGTAAAAGGAAGCGCATTGGAAAAGTTTTGATTTTGAAAAGAAAACAATGAAGAACAGCAATTAGCATTCATAATTAAGGGGGAAAGGTATTTGACAAGATTACCTTTTGTTTAAAGAGTCTGTTTTGAAAGAATTAAAATACTGATGCAAATCGAGTTTTCTTAACACTTTAATCATCTTGTTAATTCCCTTTCATTAGAAAGTCCCCAGTCAGAAGTTTCTCTCAAAGCCCAGCTAGAGAGATCTTTCAAATTTGCTTTTATTGCGTGTTTATTTCTCTCTTGTGTGGATTCTCCAGTGAGCAGACACAGAGAATGGCCAAATGCAGGGAGAGGATTGGAAGAATTCCCCTTAGCACTGAGCACTTTTAGATCAGGGTCAAAATTCCCAGACTGTTGGTGTCAGGATCCCACCAGCCTGTGCATTAAGTGGAAGGTGTAGCTTGGAGAAAGAGGTGGGAGCAGGAAGGGAAAGAACTGTTGTGTTGAAATAAAGCTTGGCATTTTCATTTTGCTTTATTCCCGGAAAAAAATAATTCCAGAAAGGCCTGCACCTTTTTTTGTTGTTGTTTTTATTGGAATAGTTTTATTGACCCACAGGTTATAACTGTTATTCAGATGAACAGCAAAGGCTGAAGGAAAATGTTACAGTGCAATTTGAAGGGAACATCCTGTGTACATTGTAATAGCATAAAGAAAAGCAATTTAATATCTTTCACGCTGAATTAGTAATGTAGAAAAAATTATAAATTGGGATGGAATGCTATAAGAATTATAATGGATGAAAATGTGCCGGAGGAAAAAATATTTCTTCCTAAAAACCGAAATAGAATTTAAATTTCTTGAATTTTACGTAAAGTGACAATTATAATATTTGCAATAAAAAAAAAAAAAACAAAACAACCAACTCCTACAAGTAGTAAGTTGGTAATTTCCCCTGCTGAAAACATGCACTCTGCATTTTTTAAATTCCCTAATTAAATCCTAATTAGCATGTGCACTAGAGTGTTAATTCTTGCTGTTATTCCTCCGGGGTATCCCTACACCTTCAGGAACATAAGCTTACTCAGATATGTGAAAGATAATTATCAATAAGTAGGACTACCACATAGTATGTTCATTATGATACTTATTTGTTACGTGCCTGCCGGTCTATGAGGCAGAAAAGCAAGAGAGTTTGTTTTGTTCCTGGTTTTGTATGGAAGCATTTGCCCTCGTCCATGGGATACCACGGCAGCCCAAAAATTCATTTTTGGGTCAGCATTTTGTCGGATAATAACAACACTGGAGTAATTTCCGACTGAAAAACCCAAGTTAACCTGCTCGTGTGCTCCTAAAGCCTAGAAATTTCTGCTGATAGGCTGCAAAATAGAAAGGAAAAAAGTTGCCAGTTTAAAAGAAGCAGTCAGCTCTCTGTTGTGCAGCTCTTTAGGTTATTTTTATCCTTATGCTGATATTCCACCTTGAAGTTCATATGGACTACTTGGTGGTTAATTTATATTTCCAAAAAGCACTAATTATCTTAATAAACGAAAGGTATTACTGAAACACCCATATTAAAACCCAGACACTGAAAATAGACATGCAATGTGATTTCTTGGCAACCAGGAAGAAATCAGCCAGTGGAGCTGTGGGAAAGGGATGGGTTCAGTGTGTGAGAGGTGTTCTTAGCACCCTCCCCATCCCTCAAATCCTCCCGACGCTGGGCCTAATCCAACCCATTGGTGTTTAGGAAAGGACAGGGTTTGGATTGGGTGGTAAATCATGGGTGCAAAACAATCACTGGATATCTTTCTTTGCTGATCAAAACGGGTGTAAATGATCGTCTGTTCTCACGAGGTGAGGATTTCTGCTCCTGAGGCTGGCCTTTGATTGTATTCAGTCGTTTAATTACAGTAATTCCATAAAGTGACTGGGAATAAGTGTTTTTTTCCCATGCATTTTTCTGTCCCTCTCCACTCTGTCCCGCAGTAGGGATGCTGTCACCATATGTGATGATTTACAGTTCATTAAGTTCTTGATCTGAATGTCAAAGGGGCTCATTTTTTCCATCTGAAGAAGGTTTTAAAAGTACTTTGCCAAAAGTACCAAGCTCTCACATTTTTCTTAATTACAATTACAATTAGACTTTGAATGCAAGGGGTGAACCTCGGTGAACAACGTAAGCTCAGCTGACCTTGCCATTACGTAGCCTGATCTGTAATAACAAATTATTATTGGGTAAAAAGCTTTCTCTAAATAAAGCAAAATCAATAGAAATACGCAATGTATTAGTGTTTGCCACCTCTAATGAGTTTCAATCACATTTAGAATTGAATATCTATTTTACTCTATATCTTTTAGTGACTTTCACTAAAATTTGCTAAGACTAATTTTCCTTAAGGAGTTAGAAATAATTTCTTCCGTTTGCTTAGACTTTTGTTGGTCTAGGGTTGCTCTGGCTGTAGCCAAACAATCCATTAACTATAGAAAATTAAGGCTAGGAAGTCTGTAAGAAATCATCTTATGCCTCCCTTTGCACCAAAATAGCTGTTTGTGTAATGTGCTTATAGCAACAACAAATCAAAAGAGTTTGTGTAGCCTTTCTAGAAAACTCTGAAGACTTAGTACCTCTTTTAGTCAGAAAACTTTTCCTAATATCTAAAGTAAATCTTTGAACCAAATTATAATGCCTGTCGTTTGTTTTTTCCTGCCCTGCATAGGATGACTGTCATTTTGCAGATTTTTGCATTGTAAGTCTCTCATGAATCTCGCTTTAATGTTTTCTTTTGTAAATCAAATACATCGAGTTCCTTCAGCTCCTCTTTATCTGTCATGTTCTAAAATCTATTGTCTTTATTGTTTTGCTCCTGTAGAGCCTGCAATTTGACATCATCTATTTTGGGATCTCAGATCCTGGCTCCTGCTAACACTGTCAGGAATACTTGTCTCGTGTTTTGCAGTCCTGCTTGTGCCTCAGGAATGAGCTTAGGGGTTGGGGTTCTTTACTACTGTTTAAATTCTAGGTCCTCTATTCTTTTCTTCACTTTTGCCCTCTGTCCCTTTACTCATTACTTTGTCTTGGTGCATTTCATGAGTTGCTCCCTCACGCAATGACTTGAATCTGCCTTTACCAAATTTCATCCTAGAGGTCTTTATTGACTTTGTTTCCACTTTGTAAAGATCATTTTGGATCAGAAAGATCCATTTGCATGTCCTCCTGCCTTCTTTTCCCTGCACTTTTTCCCTGGCCCTCTTCACTGGAGGATAATTTAGATATTGCTTGAGTGGACTCCTGTGAATTTCCATCTTAATGCCTTTTTCAGTTCAAAATACGAATATTGCTAATTGCTCCTTGAACATATTTTTAAAATTAATTAAGGATTTAGCTCAAGGGGTTTTTTCATCCAGGTAATATTTCCCTAGCTTGCCAATGCAGATTCCATGTCTAGCAGTATTTAAAGCTTTATAGAAGGGAGGCTGTATTACATCTACTTCCTCTGCCTTATCAGTTACACCAGTTACCTGTAAAGGAAGGAAGTTTAATTGGTTGCTCTTGACAAATCTGTGTTGCCTATTTCCATCACTTTATTATCCTGTAGGTGATTATTAATTGATTATTTAATCTTTTTTTTTTTTTTTTCCCCAGAATCTGTCAAGCAATTGAAGTTGGGTTGGCTGCTAATTATAACTCTCTCTGTTCAGTTGTTGGATGGGAGGTGAACCTGTACAATATTTGTATTCCTTTTTGACTTCCATATCCTTTGTTAGGCGTAGGTGGTGCTGCACTGAAATTTGCTCGCACTATTCTTTCACAAACACCCTCACTCATACGCCTTTTTATTGCTTTTGCAAATTTCCCTTTGATTTTTAATTCTCTAAGGAATATCTTCCCCAATCCTCCTTTGGATAGCTATATCTTTTCCTTTTCATCAGTGCTGCTACAGCTCTCCGTTCCCCCCTCCATTCATCCCCTGCCCAGCCCCACGAGATGAGTGTATCCTGATAAGGATCTACTCTCTTTCCCACAGAACAACCGTTCCAGTTTTGAACCAAAGTGACGCTTCATCTTCTTAATCTTTTTAATCTGTGCTTTGTCTGTGAGCTCCCTACTGACTGGGACACAGGTACAGTCAGTTCTCCCTGCCAGACAACACCTTCCCATAGACTCTGGGTTCCCTGCCTGACTCGCTGCTCCAGAGTTTGGGAAGGCTCGGGCTGGAGGGTTCCTGCCTGGGCAGGCACATCAGACACAGCCTTGAGTGAGAGTGAACAGCAGTTCTGGCAACCTGGTGTTTCCTGAGCTTCACAAATCTCTGCTTCCTCCTCTCCTTGGCCGAGCTGGCTCCAGTGCTGCTCTCAGTTACACAATGGTTTCTGCAGGGGTTGTTTTGCCAGTTCTTCGGTCTAAAGATCAGTGAATCCTTAAGAAAGAGTTGGTCTAGATAAAGCCTCTCATTGAAATAATAGCCAGAGATCAGCTTTTGGGGAGGTGTCTAATTCTTTTACTGTTTATTAAATGTTGAAGTCTAGCTGAAGGTGTGCAGGGGGGTTGGAACTAGACAATCTTCAAGGTCCCTTTTCAACCCCAACCATTCTAGAGTTCTATGATTCTGTGATTAGAAACTCTGCATAAACAAATGATTTTTGCCCCAAAGGTTAAAAGAATGAGTGTTTAAATATTTCTGCTGAAGGCCATGGTTTGGTCAGGTTGGATTTGACACAGAAACAGGATCCTGCAGTGGTGTTTTCCCTATTTCTCTGCAATACCTTCTGTAACCACCCTACATTGGAACCTGCTGATGCCTGTGAGGAGGTCCCTACTATGGGTCATCTGCAGTAAGGCTGAGGCTGATGGAATTCCATCATTCCATTTTCACACACCTGCCAATTTGTGAAAATTCCATGATGCTTCATCCTTATGAGGGTGCCCTGACCGAGGGCAGGGCACACTTTTGAAATGGTTCAGAGAGATTGACACTTTGCCTCTGTGAGGAATGAGCATTTTGGGTAAGTGCTTGAGGGGGTGGAGCTGGAGGCTCTCTGGAATTAAATCACATGGCACTGTGCTCTTGCTCTCTTTAGTTTCACAGTATTTCTTCTCAGCTAATATTTCACTTTTCATAGAAAAGGGAAACCAAAAGTTAAGTTCTCCCACGAACTCTGGACTAACTAGTCTTGACATTCCTATTTAGACAATTGTATTCATAGTTGCCTTCTGGATTTAACTTCTCCGTCTTAATGTATGGTCTTTATTCAGACAAAATTTGTGATGTCACTTGAGAAAATGACTGAAGTGTTTCCCCGTACAGAGAGTTTTCCAACCACATTTCCGTCTCACAGTTTCTGTATTGTCACCTTGGAATGCTCTGGGTGTTTTTTTCTCAAGCCTTATTGATAATTTATGAGTGTTAATCACACATTCTCTTACCAGGTAATTTCCATGGAACTACTGAAAACTCAGGGGGAATCCACTGCAAAGTGAAGGGTGATTTCCACATGGGTCACACGCCCACATGTGATAAAGACAGAGCTGTGCCACAGCTAATGAGCATCTCCCTGGGTTGGCTGTGAGAAGCACTTTACAAATATCCCTTGGTGAATTTAGGGCTATTTCACTTCTTTCATGATCATGTGACAGACCCTCAAAACCGAATTTAAATAGAGCAAGAACTATATTTTAAGTGCTGAAATATCTGAAAGTTATTCAGTCTTTCTAAGAAATAAACACTTAGCTAGAATTCAATAATTTTGTATTAATGTTTCTTACCGCAGCTGAAAAATGCAAGAACATAGAAATTGTTGAATGTTTAAAGCACTATAAATTGAAGGCCGTTATCTCATTGTGGTCCTTTCGCCTCGGAGTCCTTCAGAAAACTATTGGCCTGGAACAGCAGGGAATAATGGATATTCTGCATCTGAGTGCTGCATCTCAGTTATTTTAGAGACACAGTTTTAATGCTTGCTTGGTGCCCGGCGTGCAGCAGGGGCTTTGATACGTGGCTCACCTGCCAATTGTGAAAATACTTGTATAGAAAAAATATGATCCCTTCCCAGAGTACCCTCATAAGAAGAAATTTCCTATATTTAACACATTGACACTGAGCTGTGAGTGCTGTCATGGCCTTGTTAGGGAAGGTGCAAATACTGTCCTGGCAGTTTAATTGGAGAATGAGAAGTTAACAAATGTGAAATCATGCAAATGTACTTTGAGCTGCATAAAATGGTGCCTTTAATAACAAACATGCAGTTTAAATATGTGTGCCAGATCCATGGAATTGCCTAATGCTACTGCTCCCCTATCCAGATGTTGGTGTCTAAATGTGTCTGAGCCTAAATTCTGAGTTATGTCCACGTGGTGATAAAGTCCTGCATGCAAAGGGAGATGTGCAGGTCTTAAACTGGGCATGGAATATCCAAAGAGAACTGGAGTAGGGAGATACTTATTTTAAAGCAATAGTGAATGTCATTCTCTGCAGCTTGATATTCTCTCATTTTGAACAATTTCAGTTATTGATGAATTATGAACCGGAGATTGATTTTAATCAGTGCATTCTGTGAGAGATTGCATTCATGAGGTGCTTCTCCTCACTCCCGTGAGTGTTTGCACGTCACAGGATGCTGTGGACGTAAGCTGGAACAAATCCACCATCATTAGGCACTGAACATGGAAAAGGTTGCACAGCAGGGAACGGTGTGATCCTTGGGCATTTAGTGACTAGGACTGACACGGCAGGGATGCAGGCAGAATGCAGCAGGAGGAGGGAAACCTCTGAGTGTGTATGGGCTGTGCTGAGAGCAGTGGGCTCAATTCTGGGATCTCTCACAGAATTCCGTCTCGAGCAAACGCTTTGGCTTCTCAATTCCCTTCTGGAAATGGCCATGAAAACGTTGCAGTGGGTGCTGGTCAGGACTTTTGAAAGAATATCTTCCAGAAGAAAAGAAGAAAATTATTCCAGTAATTTATAGAATTCCATATTGAAATATTTTGATTGAAGCACTGAATTCTCTCTGTGAGGGTGGGGAGGCCCTGGCACAGGGTGCCCAGAGAAGCTGTGGCTGCCCCTGGATCCCTGGAAGTGTCCCAGGCCAGGCTGGACGGGGCTTGGAGCACCCTGGGATAGTGGAAGGCGTCCCTGCCCATGGCAGGGAGGGGGACTGGATGAGCTTTGAGGTCCCTTCCAACCCAAACCATTCCATGATTCTGTGATTCCTTGATTTTTCATTAGACATCACTTTTTGCATTGAATGGATAATATTACGTGTGAAGTTTTAACTCAGAACATGAATCATAGAATGTCCTGAGGTGGAAGGGACCCACAAGAACCATCAATGTCCAATTCCCGAGCTCAGAATATTAAAAAATATGAAAACTACAACAACAAAACCACAAAAAGATTGGTGGAAAGGTGTCTCCAAGCCTTTTGGAGCAGCAGATTGTACGCAAAGGTGGTGATCCTGAAATGCTGAAATGCTAAAACTGCACTTGCAACCTGGGTTTGTCCTAACTGACCTCTACACTGCAGCCTTTTCCTGTGCCTACCCCCTAAGCACGGGAGTGTTCTTAGTTTAAAGAAAAAAAAAAATAGCACATTGCAAGCAACGCTGTAATAACTTACAATTTAGGCTGTTCATGCAGAAATGGAGTAGATGACATTGTAATCATTGCAGTAGGATGCATACTTTATTACGGGGTGGTTTTAAACTATCCTGAGGAAGGTTATTCATGCTACAGTAGCCAGGGATCGTTTTTGTTAAACAAGAAAAATAAAACTGCTAAGTGCTAGATCATTTAGGTGGCTGCAGAGTCTAAGCCTGTCTGGGTGTTCTGCAGCCTCTCCTGAAGAACCAGGCTTAAAAACACGCCCTGGTTTAGGGGCTTGTCATATCCACGGCCAGAAATCCAATATTGGCTCTGAGGAACCACCCGTGCTGGCGGGGGGGAGGCCCAAGGGTCAGCAATTGGGGTTTGCACAGATCTTTACTTTGGAAAATTGTATTTAGAGCTCCTTGCTGCTCCCGTCGAGCAGCGTGTGAGGACGAGAGCTGTGGAAAACAAGGATCCACTGACGCGAGCCAGGCTGCTGTGTGTGCACACAAACCCATCATTCCCAGTTCCCGGCAGCTGGGCTGGGGAAAACAAACCTGAGAGGCAGAATCCACAGCTGGGAAATTGTCTCTTTAACAAGGGATTTTCCAAGTAAGAGGGATGGATCTACTGCATGGAAGGAAAAATCCTGTTCTTACTCACAGGGTGGGAATATATAATCATTATTAAAACTACTTATCTGATATTTTAACCTGATATTATACTTACACATTTTAAGGTTTTGAGGGTTTATTAATCTTTTCAGTATAAAAATAACAAATAAATCAGTAGTTACAATACTTTAAATTTATCTTTTTGTTTAAAGAAGCCTCAGTATAATTTTCTGATTTCTCTGTATGAGGGAATATTATCTTGCACTTTACACAAAATTGCTATCTTGTGCGGTTTTGACATTTTGGTAAGTGGAAGGAAATTGAATATTAATATTTATCAAACCAGCTTTAGTTATGAAATGTTCATATGGTCAAAATAGGATGATGTGTTGATTTTTTTTTTCATGCATTGCATGTTTTATATTAGGTACATATTGTTAGATCTGGGCATCTTACTTGTTGTGTTTTGCATATAACTCACATGTTTTTTTAATTACCCGTGTCTCCTTTATACTTTGAAACATTCCTCTGACTTTGGGAAGTTTTGAGTTTTTTTTTCCTCCTAGTGGGAGGCTACCTGTAGTCTTGGTGCTATGTGAGGTGAGTTATATTTGTACAGTTTTATTAATATAAATTATGAAATGAAAGTAGAATGTGAACGTGAAAAGAGGTCGCATTTTATTGCAATTTTTTACTTGGATTATAAGAAATGTGGCAAACAAAATCACACCTAATGACAAGTATGATAGTATTAACAGCGAAAACACATGTATAGAACATGAGCCAAGCTGATAAAACTACTGGGGAATCGTGTGAAATCCTTAGGATTCCTGTTGTGTAAAATTCCTGTGTGGTTTGAAGCAAAGGATCCACATTGCCTGAGGCTGGGACGGTCTCACTGGGACACACTCAGGACTGAATGGCACACGGTGAATTCCTGATGCACAGACCCCTGTCCCCGTCTTTGGAAGTGCCTGGAATTCTCCAGGGACCATTTAGCTGTTTGCTTTCACCCAGGCCTGCTCCTC
Organism: Ptilonorhynchus violaceus; assembly: GCA_013397565.1. Classification (NCBI taxonomy): domain Eukaryota; kingdom Metazoa; phylum Chordata; class Aves; order Passeriformes; family Ptilonorhynchidae; genus Ptilonorhynchus; species Ptilonorhynchus violaceus. Next base: position 306,459 of record VZRJ01010804.1, read on the forward strand.
TCAGTGGTGGGGCCACACGCTCAGGAGTCACCCTGCCCTCCCCACAAGCTGCTCTGTTTGTGTTAAGGTGCAGAAATCTTGCGTTTAACCACTAAAATGATTTTATTGGAGATGTTAGAGCCTGCTAGCAGCAGCCTGTCTGCTCTGTGAGTGTTGGGAAAGCATTCCCCAAGGAGCAGGCGGAGCAGGAATGTCCCCATGGCAGTGCCAGTGTGATCCAGGGGGATGGATGTGTCCTGAGGGCTCGGAGCGAGGCGGCTCAGCCACCAGCACAGGGCTCTGCTGAGCTGCTCCGGCTAAACCCATCCCTCACTCACACTGTGCCTTGTATTGCAGCTCCCTGGGTGAAAGCTGGGTTTGGTGTCCCTGCCCATGTCCCTGGCAAGCCTGATTTCCAAACAGGTGACCCGTGCTTAGGTGCTGTGCCACGTCTGTACACTGACACACATTGTGTGAATCTATTCTAGACTTCTGCTGAAGTATTGGCTTTCATTTTCTATTGGCTTTCATTTCTGTTTTCTGTTCTAACCAGTGTTTAGAGTCTTGCACTGCTCCATTCTTACCTTAGGTAAGCAGGACCAGGGCAGTGCCCGTCCCCTGTGCTGGGCACTGCTGAGGCCACGCCTCAAATCCTTGGGTCAGTTTTGAACCCCTCACAACAAGAGAGACCTTGAGGGGCTGGAGCGTGTCCAGGGAAGGGAACGGAGCTGGGGAAGGGGCTGGAGCCCCAGGAGAGGCTGAGGGAGCTGGGAAAGGGGCTCAGCCTGGAGAAAAGGAGGCTCAGGGGGGACCTTCTGGCTCTGCACAGCTCCTGACAGGAGGGGGCAGCCAGGGGGGGTCGGGCTCTGCTCCCAGGGAACAGGGACAGGAGGAGAGGGAACGGCCTCAGGCTGTGCCAGGGCAGGCTCAGGTTGGGTATCAGTAAATGTTTCCTCACAGAAAGGGTTGTCAAGCACTGGAACAGGCAGCCCAGGGAAGTGGTGGTGTCACCATCCCTGGAAGAGTTCACTCAACGTGTGGATACTGGAGGACATGGTTTAGTGGTGAGCGTGACGGTGGGGCTGGGTTGGTTGTTGGACTCAGTGATGTTAGAGTCCTTTTCCCACCTCAGGGATTCTGTGGTTCTCCCCATGTTTAAGTTTACGGGGTTGGGGGTGACTTGAGCCAAGTTCTCACGCTGAGTTCAGCCCCAGCTGCACTGGAGAGGCTTCCTACAAGCACAGGGAGTCCTCAGAGAGCCCGGCTTTCCCAAGGGCAAACCCTCAAAAGTCTGTTTTGTCTGGGCACATGACCCCTGTGCCTCTTCTACCGAACAGCTTCTAAGGGATGTGTTGTATGGAGAGGCACTGTGGATGTGGGAGCCCTCGGGAATCCAGCCTGGATGATGTGCCTCACCACCCAAAGAACCTGGATCGCTGGGCACTGATGGGTATTGCTGGTCTTACTGGGCAGAGGCCCAGGAGATCCAGAGTGTTGTGGTCCATTACTGTGTTCCATGATCTATTTATAACGAGGGAAACTCATGGAAGTTACCGGATTATTTCTGGTACTCAGAGTCAGAGCAGCAATAATAATATATTTGTTCTATTTATGTATAACTTGTCTTTGAGTAAGAGAAACTATTTTAGATCTTTATTTATTTATATTTACCTTTTGGGTTAGAAATCAATGACCACATCGCTGACTGGGGATATGCATTATGCAAAGCCACTGTATTTTTCAGTATTTTTTTTTTTTCTCCTTCCTGACTGTTTCAGTTTGACTCATTGCACCTCCTGGTCTGCATCCAAAGAGTGATTTCCTAGTGGTAGGATGGCAGGGATATACATCATAGAACAAGGCTTGGGGAAGAAAAGGGTATCAACTTGAACATTTGAATATATTTCTTGAGTGTTTTTACTTTAGTTTCTTCACTGCCTTATTTTCTTTCTTCTCTGCTGCTTGTTATATGGGAGCTTCTTGATTTAGTTATGCTTTTCCTTTCAATGCTCTTCTCAAAGGCCTTCCTGTTAAATCATTCTGCTTTGTTTTTCTTCATAAATACTCACTTAGCAGCACTATTGCTGCATTCTGGTATTTCATGAGTAAATTGCTCATAATTCCTTTAGATCACTTTTAAGGCACTTAACAAGAACAGTGGAATCATCTGCTGCCTTTCAGCTCCCTTTCCTGTTAAGGACTGATTTCCATGGATAAGCTGAACGTATTCTCATTGACAGCAGTGGTTTTCAGGGTGAGGCACATAAAAACATGTCCTTTACACAAACATACTACTCATTATCTGTTAATCCACAGAGCAGTATCTATGGCCCTGTTGGATTGCTTTTCGTTTAGAAAACTGTGCCCTGACTCTTAAAAATAAAACAAGATTCTAAAGAAAAAACCCTAAAACAGAGCAAACATATATAACAAGATAGTAAACATGATGGAAACAGTGGGGGATTGCTATTTCTATGCTTTGCAAACTCAGTAAGGAAAAAAATAAATACAACTAAAGCTGTGGCCCAGAATACTAATTTGGAGCAATTTTTTCTTGGAATACTTTGTGGTAAACATGTCCCCTCAATCCACAGAGCAGGTTAGAACAACCCCCTAAACAGCAAGGCTAAACAAGAGCAATGCAAATTGAGTTAACATCAGACATGTTCAGCAAGCAGAAATGTTAACTTAAAAAATGCCTCTTGAAATTGCCAGTGAGGGTTTTCCTGATGGGCTTTTGGCAAAGGAGGCCACGATAGTTCTGGGTTGAACATTTGGGCTGGGTAAAGGATTGAAGTCCTCACAAAGCAGAAAGAAAATTCTACTGGGACAAAAGAAAAAAAAAGGTAAATTTGCAATACACTTTTGGAGAAGATCCGGCAGGTTCTACCTGTATTTCATTTCAAAGGGTTGAGGTAGAGCCAGCAGCATTCCCCTGTCCCACGGTGTCCTGGCCATAGTGGGGATTGTAGGGCCCGGGCCAAATGCTCCTTCTGGGCAGCCACTGCTGTGAGGGGAGGGCACAAGGAGTGCAGCTGGTGGTACCAAACTGCCTGCAGAAAATGTGCTGAAAACTACAATTGCAGAGGCACGAGAGGGGATGGGCTGCCAGGTTTCCTCTCCCTTTCCATGGTATGAGCAATATGCAAGCAGTTGTAAAGCTGACCTTGCTTTCTGAGTGAGACTTGGGTGTAATTGCTCTTGAGTAGGGCATGGCTCATGATCCACTGGTCGTATTCCTCTGCACAGCCCTAAAGTCTGACAGCACATCCTGAAACACCTTCTCCCTTCACACAGCTGTAAACACATGTCATGTGCTAGGCACCAGTGTCCCCCTGAATGCTCTAAAAACTTCCTCAGAATATCCAAAATCCTTCTTAACTTCTTTATTAATTATGCTAATGCCATTATCAGCTTCTCATCATTGATAAAGTGAAAAGTCAGAAGAAACTCGGCCTTTCGGCATGATAACATGCAAACAGAAAGTGAGTGCTTACCGATTGTACCTGGCCCAGTGTTGTCCTACTCCCTTGTGATGTCTCTGCCAATAACATCTCAAGGTCCCTGGATTGCCAGCAGGGACCCTCTTTTCTCTACACCTAGTTTTTAAAATGTTAGAATCTTTCTAGGTCCCTTTCTTAAAATCCCCTTGCCTGAGAAGGAAATTGCCCTCAGTGTTTTCAGGAATGTATGGTACAGGAGATTAATATTGTGTAGGCTCTCATATGATTAGAGAAAACCTCAGAAGGCCATGCATTATTTCTGTCCCTTGTGAAAATGGAGATGAACTCTCTGTCATTTCTACAGTTGCGTGTCTGACTGCTAGAGATCTGCTGGCAGAGACTAAACTGCTTTGGTTTACTTCCTCAGTACTTCAGCAACTTGAACATTTTTTTTTGATGTCTAACCCTGATCTTCCTTGCTGCAGCTTAATCCTCTTGCTGCCACATTGACCAGAGACATAAACAATCACTTCTCTTGTCCTCAGCACCATATTATATTTGCAGACTGTTGTCATGTCCACCCATCTCCCTTTTCCCTGGCATTTCCTCCTCCAGCTTGAACAACTCTGGGCCAGCCTTCTCCCACATTCTTCCTTTCTCCTCCCCTTCTTTCCTAGAGCAGTTAACACTCTGCACTGTTCTCTTTGAAACTCTGCCTCATCAGTGTTTTCTCATCAGTATTTTTGAAGAAAAATGCTGAAACTGAAGACACATTTTCATCTTAGAACCTTGATGGGATAGAAGGATGACTGAGTTTTACAGTGTTTAACATTCCCTACTATATATATAGTGTTTGCTTTTGTCTAATTACTCCAGTGGTGACTTAAATCCTGTTACAGGTGATCTTCATCCAGTTCCTTTCCTGCAGCTTTTATTTCCTGTATCGTGTTTATGAGCAACAAAACTTGTGAGCATCTTGCCACGCAGGAGAGTTGACTTCAAGTGCAAATCCAGCTGCCCTGGCAGCTAATGTCCAAACACTTACTAAATAAGTAGAAATCAATTGACTGCAAAATTGAATAGGTCACACAGCAGAAACACCTTAATCCCTGTATAATTTGCAATCTAATTGAAATTAAGTAAATGAAAACAATGCAGATGAGGTAAGCACAGTGTAACTACGTGTCTCGACTGTGCTATTAGTAAGTCTGTGTCACAGCTCCTGCTTGCTTCTGCTTTTCTTTTTTTTTTTCCAAACAAAGTAAATTGAAATTTTCAATTATCCGACCTTTTGGGAAAAAAATAAGCATGGGGAGCTGAACAGGTAGCTCACCATCAAGCTTTTATTTCGTTTCATTTCAATTCCCACGTGGATGAGGGGTAAGAGACTGACATCAATCATCCTTCCAAATAGATTCCCATGATTTGAATGCTCAGGTCGGCCCAGCAGAGCAGTGCCTAACGATGGTTACAAACCAGCACGGGTGGCTTTTCACCACACACAAGCGGGGTTCAGATGCTTAAATCTGAAATCACAGTTTCAGGTCAATTTTTACTTTAAAATTTGTCTGTTGTTGACAGCCTTCACTTTTAACATAAAGAGTTTTTAGCATAAAGAGCTTTAAGCTGTTCTGTTTTCCCCAAGTAGGCACAATTGTCCTGGCCTGAGCAGCCATAATCCTGTGCCTAAGTGGGACCCTAAAGCTCGGGAAAGCTGCATGCAAGTCCCTGGAAGGTTCTGCTGAGCAGGCAGCCTTTTGGACTGGAACTGTGGGGTCATTATCAAACACCTCTCCAGTTCAGCTTGTGTGCTTCACTTTTAGAGCCCCACTCTCACAGCTGTGGAGCTTAACAGTTCTGAAATGCCATTTCTTTCCGTGCTTGGCTGGTAGGATTTATCTTCTGCACCTCGGCATTCCGGGTGGGCTGGAGAGCCTGCGCTGTGCTCTGGGAATCTTGGGGGAAGTCAGGCTGGGCTACTCTGAGCACAATTCCATTGCTTCTGTCCAGGCTCTTGGGACTTCACTGCCCTCCACATCCAACTCATTTGGCTTAAAGTAGCTCAGGTCTCATTTAAGATTCGTTCAGTTGACGGATATAGCATTATTCCAGGGATTTTATGGAGAGGTGTCTGTGTGTCCAAAGCATTTAAGTTTTCCAGGGAGCACACCAGGGATAATCAAATATGGGACATGTTCTATATATGGGACATTAAATCAAACAGGGTTTTCAGCCTGGAAAAGGGAAGATTTTAGGGGGTATAGTAGAGATCTGATCAATTGTAAGTGACATGTAGAAACTGGATTTGGAATGTTTATTTTCTCTCTTTTCCAGTACAGAGCTGAATGAAACTGGTCATTGGGGGGGAAAAAGCCACAAAAAATAGCCACATAAAAAACCCACTCAACAACAAAAAGAACCCCAAGTTCAACAAACAAACAAAAAAATAACCCCCCGTCTTCAAAGCCACATAATTAAGGCCCTGCTCAACTCTTCCCAGAATAAATATTCTTCGGTTTGAACTGCTAAACTCTTCCTAAGTTCCTGAGACCTTTTATTTTTTTTCCTATTTTCCTGGTGCATTAGGATATTATTCCCCATGTCCCATTTCTGGCATGATTTTAACTTCACTTTCTGTTTGTCTCTAAAGTACTGCAAGCGATTATACTGAACTTTGACCTTTTCTTTGCCTAATAACGCTTTTCTTTTTAGATTTAAACTGCTTGCACTCTTTGCCTATATTGTTTGTTCCAGACTTTGGGAGCACTGCCTTCCCCCCATCCCATTCTGCCCCTCAGAAGTCCCAACAGGCCCCTGCTCTTTCATTTCTAATTCACCCACCGTGATTTATTCTATAAGAGGCTCTAAACCACAACGCTCAGTCAATAAACAAAATACCAGGGTGGCAGCTTGATGGACCAGCTATAGAAAGGTAATTGTAAAAATGTGCTTTTATTTCCTCTAGACATTGTGTGCAGCAGTCATAAAGGGGAGTGCCCATTACTGCAGCCAGATGATGAGGGATGAGAGTGCACGGCAACATCTGGGCATGGCTTTGGCAGCTCGTGGATTTATGAGCTGATTAGAAATAAAAGATGAGGACACAACTGCCCATTGGTTCATTGAAAAGCTGTTCAAATGCTAATATAATGGAAATATTATTTCTAAGAAATTTGATTGAATGTACTGTTATACTTCTGCAGCATCACTTTTCTGTCTGCAGTCTTGCTGGAAAGAATAACCTGTTGTAATAATATCAATCTTGGTAGATAACACCATCAAACTTTTAACCAATGGAACATTTCACTTTATTAAGTGAATGTGATTATGTGCATTTTAAATATTTCTTTTCTGTTTTCATTGATTTGTACTTAAATTGAGATGTCTTGGAATAAAATCATTATCTTTCTACTTTGCAGTAGTCTCTAAGTGTGAAACTGAAGTAATCAGATTGTTATCTGTTCCTTGATTACTTGGGATTCATAAAATTCTCCTTCTGCAAGGACCTCCTTCTTTTGCCAAGAGTAAATTCTCCAGGTCAGCATTCATTTCTCCCAAGGATTTTATGCTTGTACAATTTGTACCATTTTGTCAGTGTAGATTATACTTGTACAAACCTGATTTTATCAGGACTTTTTTGATTGCAAAATAATACTGTGCTGTGAGGAGGTAGATATTGCAGGATTTCCTGTAATTACATTTATTGAGCTTATTGCAATTGATTTGCAGATAAATAGTCATGTGATTATCTACAATGTCCTCTAATATAATGTCAGTCCTTCCTAAGCCTCTATTTATCTTGGGGGCTGGTGCAAGGGCATGGCTGGGAGTGACAGAATTGAATCTTGTTGGGAAAACTTTCAAGATGCATATGGAATATAACAAACACATAATCAAATGTGAAAGTGACCTTTATGCCACTTTTGTCTGTCCCATCTTATGTCCAATTCGTGTGTTTTAGAGGCTGTCTCCTGCTATATTTTCTACAGTGGCACAAATTTAGTGTGGTTTTTTTTTTTTTTTTTTAAATTCCAGTCGGTTTTTCATCATTTAGTGAAGGTCTGAGAGAATAGAGAAAATTAATTGCAGAAAAATAATGACCTGTGCAGTGGCTTTCTTTGTTGGTTTTAGCAGTGATCTAAGACAAGTTCAGCAAAATACAAGTGTTTGCCTCATCCGAGGGCAGAGACAGTCGTGCTGCAACAGGGAGCCTTTGTAGCAGCACCAGAGTGGGTATAATTGGAAAAGCTGTTACCAGAAGAGAGCTGTATGTCTGGCATTATTTTAAATCTTATCAGTCTGTTTGTTTCAATAGATTTTGAGGCTTGAAAAACTAACTGTAGGTAAATTTTAAAACTGCCTTTAAAATTTCTTGCCTTTTAGTCACATTGAAATTTCCGTTGTTCTGGTAATTCAGGTCAGAGTAAATAAAAGTTCCCAACTAGCTTTAACTGTGCTATTAATTTTTATATCTGTCAATGGTCCAGACTATGCACAGATCATTATCACTCAGCCACATCAGCAGGAGCAGGATCAAAAGGCAAGGCAGCATTTAACTAAGAAAATATCCCCACATTGCACATCTGAAAGAGAGCTGAGGAGTTCTGCCAGCAATTAGAGTCCCAGGGAGGGTCCTGCTGTTGTTACTCTGCAGCCAAGACTTTACTGAGCCTGACCCGTGCACTGCATGTAGTTTTAGAATGCATAAATATGAATATAATGAAATAACCCACACAGGATTGCCTGTAGATAAGTTGGCTTTTCTTCTGAGATAAGATGTAATAACTGCGCTGTGTTTTGACGGGAAGCTATTTGTGCCTGAGGAGAAGAGCAGTGCAGCCTGCACTCAAAACCTGTGCTCCACAGCCCACGGCTCGGTAGCTTTTGGGCAAGAATGTGCTTGCTTTGGGAAACTCTTCTGCACATTTGGGGTGTCCACTCAGAGGGAATGGAACCGTTTCCATGCTTAAGTGTATTGTTTATTCCCTTAAATATGGGGCAGAAGAGGAGAAGGAGAATGGCAAACCGGGAGGATGGGGTGGGTGAGAGTTGTGCCCATTAGCTGGATTCTCAAGAGGTTATATATCTGTACTTTAATTATGTGACTATTAGGATGGGTCTTTCTGCATTACTACTGTGTTCTTACCATCCCTAGGGAGTGTGGCTAACACACATATTTTTCTATTATGAAAGAAACAAAAAACCTTCTCCTCTTCGTGGTAATTCGAAGGACTGTTTTAATTTGCTCTCCTGGCTTCATTTTTGCAGTACAGACTGGATTATTCATGTTGGCTCTACATTTGACGTTAAAGTATTTATTGTTGATCTGAGTTTTCTCAGTGTGACTTGTGTGGAGAAAAGAGTTTAATTTTTAAAGAGATTTGTCACTTGCTCTGCCATGTTCGGAGGAGAGGCTGCCTTTGTCTTGGTGATTTTGTGCATACCAATATTTCATGAACACACTGACTGCTTCTTACTGGGCTTAATGGCTGCCAAAGTAAAGTTTCAAATGTCATCAGAACACCAAGAGAATTAAACTTTGTTTGTGGGTTGTCTCAGGAGAGGACACATCACACCAGGAAGCCTGGCTGACGTGTCCCCAGCAGGGCTGAGACCCAGGGACTGAGTCCTTGAGAACAGAGAGGGCAGTGGCCGTGGGGGGAGCAGGAGGAGCTGTTGGAAGCAGGTTTTAATACCTCCTACTCCACTTTGATACCCTCCTCCCAGACCAAGGTGGCACAGGTCCCTGGTGAAGTGGCCATGGCGTGAATAAGCCACACTCTTAATGTGTCACACGGGTTGCAATTCCAAAAAACTGTGACAGCATCCAGAATAAAAATTCAGACCAAGCACAGCATGACAGCCAGTGGCTTGGTGTATCATAATATACAGTAATTGCTATAATTATTCAAAATTACATTCACAACTAAACCCATGTCTTTTAGAGTAGAAATGATTCTGAAAGAATGAGAGATGTTCTACATCTCAGGTGGGGTGAGAGAGCCAAGAGTGGAGTAGAGGGAATCACAGCAGTGGGTGGTGCAGGCGTGCAGAGATGCACACGGTGGAGATAACAGGTAAAGAGAAAAGGTGATACGTGGAGAGATGAAATACCTCACTATGGCCCCTCCTGCCATCGGCATCACAAACTCACAGAGGGGTTTGGGTTGGAAAGGACCTTAAAGCCCATCCAGTCCCACCTCCTGCCATGGCCAGGGACACCTTCCACTATCCCAGGGTGCTCCAAGCCCCGTCCAGCCTGGCCTTGGACACTTCCAGGGATTCAGGGGCAGCCACAGCTTCTCTGGGCAACCTGTGCCAGGGCCTCCTCACCCTCCCAGGGAACAATTCCTTCCCAATATCCCATCTAACCCTGCCCTCTGGCAGTGGGAAGCCATTCCCCCTTGTCCTGTCACTCCAGGCCCTAATAAGGCCCTCTCCAGCTTTTTGCAAGCCGTAACAATATAGTAATAATTATCCTCCAGAATGACATAATTTCAGCAAAGTAATGTGATTTTTTAAAAGCACTATGTACCTTTAAGAATGTGTCACATCCAAGCTAAAAAATATTCAAACATCGAGTTTTAATATCATCACAAGCAAAATGTTGATATATCCTATTAAGGCCCAAAGCAGACAAATGAGGAGGCCAGGTGGTCAGTGCAGCATCTGGAGTCATAAACCAGAGTCAAGGATGCGAGAGCTTGGTTCAGATGAATAATGTTACTGTTTCCAGGGGTTGTGTCTCTTGTTCTGTCCAAAATTGTTTTCTTTTACTTTCTTTTCCTCCAGCTGAGACTCCTTGTTTCATAAATCATCCATTTCAAATGAAGAGAAATGTAAAATTGTAAGTCCGGAAGAAAGACAATTCGATGGAAATAAAATAATAACTAACTAAAATAAATATCTATATAATTTTAATAAACATGAAAATATTTGTTAAATAAAATAGCAGGTTTTCCCCTCCTGCTGCTGGGCTGAGTAATTCTCGTGCACTTGCAGCAGTTACAGCACTGTACAGTCCACGTTTCTTTGTCTCTAATGTAGGCATCACCTTTCTCTCAAGTGATGAGGATCTAACAGCAGGTGTTGCCTTTGCTTTATCTGCATTTGAATCTGGTTTTAGTGCTCTTCCTTAGGACATAAGGGGTTGAAGCCTGTGATTTCCAGAACTAAAAGCTAAAAATACTTCTCCAAAATGCTTCATGCTGACATTTTGCCGTATCATTTACTATTTACATTTTCCTGCATGGCTCTAGCAGAGATTTGCTGTTTGTATGTACAGTGCCCTCTCAGAGATTTACCGGGATCTGCTCTGAAAAGCAGAGATCTCAAATCCGCTGTAGGATTTGGGCTGTTTTAGCCCGGATCACTCAGACTTCACTGCGGGTGTTCCCTGCTCTCGGTGTCTGCGGTGACACAGCCCCCCTTCCTGCTGAGACAGTGACATCCAGGCAGGCCGTGGCCACAATCTGCTGCTCTCTTCAGATCCATTTCTGCACTGGAGCCGTAGATCTGGAGCTGTTCTGTGAGCACAAGGCCATCAGAGCCCTGCATTTCCATCTCCCCGAGGCAGCCGCCCGAGGAGAAGCAGAGCCAGCACAGGCATTTTATCAAGGCCACCAAAACCAGGCTTTTACTGAATTTATTTTGCAAAGGCAGGGTTTTTCCAGCTGGATAACAGCTGGGAAACATCAGTAAGAGATAAGGTCTATCTTTTTTTTTTACTGTCAGCTGGCAAAGATAGGATAGAGCTGTACTTGCCAAGGGGAGCAGTTTCATGGTGATGAAAGGAAGAACAGCAGAGCATCTTTCAGAGCTTTGTGACCTTACTCCTTCACTTATCCTTGGTGTCCTCTGCTTTCCCGTGAAGTTTCCTCAAAAATCCTTCTCTGAGGTGAGGCAGCGACTGAATCTGCAGTGAGAAACTGAGGAGTGTTGGGAGCACTCCCAGGCACTGTCACTTGATCTCCAGACCTGTGGAACTGCTCCGATGGTCACGGGCACCACGGAACAGCAGCTGCACCCTCACAGGGTGGGATCACACAGGCTGAATTCCAGTATTTAGATCTTTGAAGATTTAAGTTTGATATTCTGTGTGTGCAAATGCTGTTAAATATTCTGGTTCTGCGTTATCCTTGTTCCTACATGTGCCCAGCACTTGGAATCTCTGCGTTCCTCACCTCAGCAACATACCATGCCCTGACACACCACTATATATTTTATTTCAATATAAAGATTTTAAATTGTAACCCAAATATCTGGAGTGTGTTTTGGAAATGCCTACTTTCTGTTCTAAAAGTTTTGACAGGTAAATTGACCTTCTGTAGCTCTAAACGTGGTTTCAAATATTTACGTCTAACAAAAAAAAGAAACAAGAGCGTTGCTTCTTAAGTAGGATTTGTCTCGGGGAATTACTAAGCACTGATCCAGACCCCAAACAGGGGGTCACCTGTCTCTTTTATGCTTTCCCACTAGGCAAATGTTAGAAGATAAAATGGAAATATGACAGTAAATCTCTTTTATCTGATACGAGAATTTGTAGTTAGGTAAAAAGGTGTACCCTAAATAGCATCTTGCATAGAATTGTGTCAGAGAGGATACAATGTGCGTGCATATTAATTTTAATTTGGAAAATGTCTTGTCTTTAAATGAAACAAGGAAAATTTGCATTTTTATATAATAAGAATAATTTTGGTGTGTCCTGGCCACGTCAGGTGTTGTATCAGGAGATAAAAAGTCTCACATAATGCTCTGAAAGGGCAGAAATATTAATATTGTGGTACTTTGTGCTTAGCTCTTGAGCACTTTACTATTAGTCTGAGATGGTTCTGTTAAATATTTCTGAATAAGAAAGCTCAAACTCAAAGAACAAAGAAATGTGCAGGAGGTCTATGAAGTGTGTGTTCTGTCAGAGCCTTGTTGGCAGGAATGGAAGTCAGAAAAATATTACAACTCTTTTTTTATTCGATGCCATTACAAGACAATGTGCTAAGGATGAAGGTTCCTGTTGACTTTTTGTGATTCATTATTTCCAGGACTGGGAGGATTAAATAAAAAGCTGGAACGTGTATAATACTAGAGAGAGTGTAGAAGAGGACATGACAACTAGCAGATAGAAAAATAAGGGCAGAATTGTTGTAGTAATTTCTCTCCCTCCTGCTTGTAATGAACTTTGTAATTTGGTATTTGCCTTTAGTACAACAGGAATGGCTTTTCACATTTCTGGCCAGCTTTGCCTGTGCAGAAATGTAAAGGTCATTTCAAGGCACTCACATTGCCTGTCTTGTTACCCACTTTGCTTGTGCAAATACAGCAGTTGTTCACATACTCCTGTTTGCCTTTTTGTCGAAATTTATGTCTTGATCATAGTTCTGTCTGAAGGACAAAATTTCCCTCTTAGATGTGCACACAGAAGCTCAGCTCTAATAAGCAGCTCTCCCTTTGAGAGGATCCCCTGGTGAGATCAATGGGACTCATGCACGCAGGGCAAGAGGAGTTATTAGAGGTGAGCTTTGCTCTGCGGATTTCAGAGGACATCTCTGTCCTAGGTATGAATTATTTATTTATGTATTTATTTATTTTTAAGTGTAAGCCATATCTTTACATGCAGCTTCTGCCTCTGATGCTTGTGCTTGGTGCAAGGTTATTTCTTTCATCCTTCTGATGTGGAAGAAGTAATGCCACACAGGAATGTATAGCTTAAATGGTAGGAAAAAATGTATAGAATCATAGAGTGGTTTGGGTTGGAAGGGACATTCAAAATCATCTCATTCCAACCCCCTGCCATGGGCAGGGACACCTTCCACTAGCCCAGGTTGCTCCAAGCCCCATCCAACCTGGCCTTGGACACTTCCAGGGATCCAGGGGCAGCCACAGCTTCTCTGGGCAACCTGTGCCAGGGCCTCCCCACCCTCCCAGGGAACAATTCCTTCCCAATATCCCATCTAACCCTGCCCTCTGGCAGTGGGAAGCCATTCCCCCTTGTCCTGTCCCTCCATCCCTTGGAAAGAGTCTCTCTCCATGTTTCTTGTGGCTCCTTCAGGCACTGCAAGGCCACAATGAGGTCACCCCAAAGCTTCTCCTCTCCAGGCTGAACAATCCCAGCTCTCCCAGCCTTTCCTCCCAGCAGAGCTGCTCCATCCCTCTGCTCATCCTGGTGCCTCCTCTGGGCTCTCTCCAGCAGCTCCACGTCCTCCCTGTGCTGGGCCCAGGGCTGGGGCAGCTCTGCAGGTGGGGTCTCAATAGAATTGCAAAGTCTCTTTTAACCAGAGACTGAGCGACTTTGAAATCCTCCCAAGAAAGCACAAAGGACAGTCTTTCTGTAATTCATTATTACAAAAACATCAGTGCAAACACCATGCTTTACAGTAATTTTATATATGCTGGAAACTGAATGGAATCTGTATGGATTTAATATTTCAGGGGCTTCAGGTGATATTACCTGCCCATATGACATGCTCTAAATTGCTTAATTAGCTGATGAGTGAGAATTACCAAGCAGACTGTGACTGCTGCACTAAAGCTGTGCTGGTACAACTTGCAGTACAGTTGGATTAGTGGGAATTCTGTGCTACCAACATGAATGGAACTGAAGAAAGAACAGTTTTGAACGGCACAGCCATCATTAATCTTACTAATTAGGAACTGATGTCAAGTATACCCTTAAAAATATATATAAAAATGTGCTTTCTTGGGAACTGGACCTCCATCTAGTACTGGACAAATGCTTCAACTAATTTTCACTTTGAGTTGTTTTCCTTTTCTCTTTATACTATTTTGTTCTTTCAATCTAAATATTTTAACTTTTTTTCTCAAGGCTGTATGAGGTCCACAGGAGGAAGTCTATAGCTTTCATCTTGATTTATGGAGCCGATGATAAAAGTTTAGTCTCACAGCTTGTCGCCCATTTCTCTGCTAGATTGCTGCCTACAGCATATGTTCAAAGACAGGTTGCCCATAGTTGAATGTAGCTTTATTTCGGTAAACATAGCCTACAGTAGAAACATATTGAATTTAGGCTAAACTTGCAAAGGGATTGAAAGCAAAACACTGTGTATGGTGCTGGGTTGCAATTAAGTCTGTTCTAACTTTAACGAGCCTGTGTGGCTGTGCTGGAGGGGCAGAGAGGATGGGATGGGCTTCACCTCTGGCTTGGGGGCCTGCAGTAGCCACGGTCTGGGGCTCAGGGTGTGCAGAAACAAGATATTGTTACGGGTCTGGTATGAATGCATCTTCTTGGGAATCAATTTTCTGTGTCCCAGGAATCTGTCTCTCTCAAATATGACAAAGAATTGTTTCTGTGCAAGGGTTTCGTGCTGTAGAGGAGAAACAATATGAAACTGCAGGTGAGTAAGAGCAGAATTATTCATCCCCAGGTGAGGAAGAAGATTGCTCCTTCATGCTTCCTCAGGAAACCAGGAAGTATCACAATGGAGCCATCACTTTGAAATACCCTTCACTGTTATGTATATTCTTATATATATATAAAGAATATATATATATATCTATCTATCTTTACATATATATATTTAAACCTCCCTTTTTTTTATATATGACAATTATAAACACACATATATGTGCATATGTTTTTAATACAGGGGCTATACATGCTGGTATGTTAATTAACAGCATAGGAACTTCTTACTTTACTGACCAGTGTCTTCAACATTAATTAATATTAATTTAACAATCAAATTGACAGAGTTTATATGTTAGTGATTGCTTAATGTAGGAGCATGATCTCAGTTTAGCCAAAAGATGTTGTGTGTTTATTTTTTTCTTGTCACTGTCACTAAAATACAGCATCACCTTACCAAACAAAGAATGTTAAAGCAAACCA
Organism: Ptilonorhynchus violaceus; assembly: GCA_013397565.1. Classification (NCBI taxonomy): domain Eukaryota; kingdom Metazoa; phylum Chordata; class Aves; order Passeriformes; family Ptilonorhynchidae; genus Ptilonorhynchus; species Ptilonorhynchus violaceus. The sequence continues at coordinate 321,723 of VZRJ01010804.1, forward strand.
GTACATCTGCTTCAGGATCACTCATTCCTAGTATTCTCTGAATTTATTGTCTGGAATTACTACAATAATGCTCTCCACAGCAGAAAGGTGATTCTTTGTGCAGCCCTGCCCATGGGTTGGAGCCCACTCCTGTCAAAATTATTGCCCTGCAGAAATCCAAAACTACAGAACCCTTTCAGTGTTAAATATTTGGCAATGAAGGGATAATGTTTGTTTTTTCTTTCTGTTGCTGAGCTCGGGCTGTAGGAGGTGCCACACAAAGGTGTGTTTCTGTCGCTAGTGGTGGGCGTATCTACTACTGGATTGAGGGACAGACAGCAAACAGATTTGCACTAGAAGAGAAGAAATATTCACCTTAAATGCATCAGACTAAAGGGAAATTTTTGTTTCTTAAGTTAGCTGAAACCGAATAAAGCGGGACATAACCAGAACTACGTGGTGAATGGTGGAGCATTAGGATCTCATCCATAACCCGCCTGTCGCACACCCCCGGTCGGGACCAGATTGTCTGCTCTGGGAAGCTTCAGATTAATGGATCCCTTATGTTGTTGGACTTGCTGGAGTGGCAGATTAAGATTCTATTTTTGGTGCCTAATTTCTAAATTAGCGGTTTTCATCAGGCCGTGTTTACTGCTGTCACACCAGCACAAGCTGGGATGCGCTCGCTGAGTGACGCGTAATTAGACAGAGCCGAGGCTGTGCCCTCGCACTGCTAAATGAGGTGGAGGCAGCTCCTCTCCCTCAACACACTGATGAGAGTTTTGGGGTGTATATTTAGTTGGCACATTCTTTAATAGATAAAATACTGGGAGGTTTTTTTTTCCCATCACCGACTGGTAATCGCTCAAAATTAAAAGAGGCTTTTTCCTTAGTTCGATAATTTCGTTTCCCTGAATCTTTCGTGTTTTTCAAGTGGCTGTTTAATGGGTAGGCTTGCTTCATAAATTGTAGTTTAAATACAGTTTTACTTGTTGAAAAGGAGAAGAAAACAGCTTTCTCAGCCCTAGTGAAAAAAATTTCAGTCTTCATAAGTGTAAAACGTATCTGTGACTGCAGGTTCAGGAACAGTAGTGAAATTCCAGGGAAAGTTCTAACAACTGCATCGAAATGGAGGGAATGATGTAAATTTGCCTTCTGAAGTTATGTCCACTGTAGATATACACTCTCAGCTCTCAAGGGAGTGAGTTTGGATTGACTCCCCCTTCCTAAAATTAGCCTTTCTGAAAACCGGCATTCTGTACCTAAATTGAAAACAACACAACCAACTTTTTTGAAGGTCTTAAAAGATGTTAAGCTTCTTGGGAAAAGTCTCACATCACCTGAGAAGTAGCCATCACGGGGAATGAAAGGTGAAAATGGGGCTCCAAATCTTACAGATGATTAGATTTTGTCAATGAGGAGGGGTTTCTGAGAAGGAACTCTTTGCTGAAAGGAGGATTTGCTGGATATGGAGGGAGAAGCCAGGATATTGGTCAAGATCAGGGGACTTTTGTTCACTTTTTTGTGTAGTAACTACGTGAAACAGAGTAGTTATCACTCAGCACGTGGCCAGGACTCAGGCTGTTGGAGTGGGAACTCATTTTTGCTTTTGGAATAGAAAGCATGAGAAAGTATCAGGTGACAGCACTCAGTGTTTTTGGTGTCTCCACGTTGTGTTAATTAGTACTAGTTAACCCAAACTAATTCAGGTGCTACTTAATATGAGGCAGAATCAGAGAGGTTTTGAATAGGTCATGTAATCTCTTAGAGATGCTAAGGTTAGTGATGGTTTAGGAATGCCATATAATTATATTAATTTAAAAACATTTAGGTTTATCTTCGTAAAGGAATACCAAGGTACTCATTTGATTTACATTTTCCTGCTATATATCTGCTTGGGTTTTAAAGGAGCATTTATGTTTCTTAAATGTATACATGAAGTAGTTAAACCTCTTACCAAACTCTTATATGTTCAAATATTAATTATGCATGGAAATATTATCACCGATTAGACAGAATTATTTTTAATTCAACATCTTTTATTTCTTATTCTACTTTTTATCCTTACCAGGAAAGGCATTCAGTATAACCAAGTGACTTTATTCAGACTGCAGGTTTTTTTAAGGAAGGGTCTTCCCATCTTGTAAAGGATTCATAATCACACCTTTGGATTTCTTTAGCTGTGTTTGCTGAACTGCTCAGGAAGCCTTTGATTTCCTGACACTCCATGTTAGTGCAGTGTGTTTGCCAAAAATATTCTCTGTCAGAGGGGTTGCAAAGCTTTTTTCTGTTTGCCTCTTGAAGCTGCATGGCATACAGATGCCTACAGTGAGAAAACGGAATAAAGGAATTGGTGTAAATGTAATTACTGTCAGCTCTCTGGTGCAACAACTTGAAAACATTTTTCATCAAGCAGTGGAAGAGCTGTGGTTCATTCTGAGTAAAATAGTAAGCATTAGGTTTTGATTAAAACACATAGAATCTGTACTATGGAGTTCCTTAAAGAAACTCCAGCTAGAGCTGATGTTTCAAGTACTCCTGAGAAGGTGAATTATTTCAGATGGGGGTGACTCACTGAGCCCTGTGTAGGGAAATTATGCCAACATATGTTTGGCAGTGTCTGTGGGACTCTCTCAGTCCCAGCAGTACATTATTATCTCCAGATAACTGTAGATCTGCAAGCAATATTTTAGTCCTGGAAATGCTGACACGTTCAGGTTGTATTTTCCTTTTCTCTGGTACAGAATTCTTACCTGTAACTTTCAGAAATATAGACACAGACCAGCACTAGAATAAATCATAGTGATTTCATTCCACTCTTATAAATTGTTGCCTAAATTGTCAACACCTCTTCGCTATTAGTATTAAGTAAACTGGCTTCTATAAAATATGAGCCACTCGATCATTTATCTTAAGCCCCAATCTATCTTCTTGTTGGTTTTAAAGGCAAGCTATAACAGTAAGTGAAAGCAGGAATTGCTTCCCTGAGGAAATTTTACTATGATCAAAGCAACCTGACTGTTTAGGAGTGAAAGCAATGCCTGGCTTAACGAAATCGAAAAGAAATTAGATAAATAGATGAAATTGAGGATTCCAAATGAATTGTATAGTAGCTCTGGAGGGTGAATGCAAATTACTGAGCCTTCAGGTTGAATGTGGAGGGGACAAAAGTGAGAGTAAATGAGCTGAGGAATATATTCTGTTGAAGAAAGGGGAGGCAACCGTGTGGATGTGGCTTTGGGATAGCTGGACACTTGATTATGTCAAATTGCTCTTGGGGTGATATGGGGGAGGTGTGATGAGAGAAGAGACTAAATCAAATGAGAAGCGAGGAGCAGAGTTATGTAGAGATTCAAAGGTGAGAGCAAGAAGATTGAACTTTAATTTAAAATCTAACTTTTTGCAGAAAATAAAATTTAAAAAAATCTACATTTCTTAATAAATGGAAAATTACTATGCAAGCAATAGAGTCTGGTTCATATGTCATACTCCCATCATCAGGCCTGGCATAGCAATAAACATGAACTGGGCCAGACTGAAGTGTCTGCTGGTTCCAAATACAACTTGAACTGAAAATAACTCCAATTCTAGTTTAGAAGTCCTAGGTCTCAAGGGATTTGCTGCTGAGGAGTTTAACAGCCTTTATACTTGTTGTAATATCTCATTTCTGAGGGCCTGGTTTTAGGTTCTCTTCGCAATCTCAGTTTTATATTGTTTGCCAGATTTGGGGCTGGGAAATCATCTTCCCAGATGGGTTACTGGACCATTTATAAGGGTTGCTTAAGCATAATTACACTGTTTGATTTATGCAAAACTTGTCAGTAAAAGTGCTTCAAAATATAGGGACGACTCTTCTTGTTTGCTTTTATTATCCAGCCTGTGAAGACAGAAATCAGTGCATTCATTTAGGAGTGTCTAATGATTTTCTCTGCTCCTCCTCTCTAGGAAGTCTTGCTTGCCTTGTTGGGAACCAGAGAAAGGTAAGAGAGATATTTTGTTCGTTCCTGTCTGTGTAACCGTGTGTGTGTGGGAGCAACACAGCGTTCCTCACAGCGCTACCTGCGAGGAGCTTGGAGCCAACACATTACCGATCAGAACCTTTGCAGGGAAGCACTGGGGTGTTCCAGGGTGTGACACGAATGCAGATGGAGCTGAATAATTCCCTAATTGCTCTGCACATCTTCAGCCAAGGCTGGGATCTGGTGTGGTTTTGCTTGTTTTGTATAATCTTCAATTTAACCTCGGAGTCTCTGCCCCACAAGTTCAGGTTGATGAAGCTACTCTGTTTTGAATACATTTCAACTATTGCAGTAAGGATTTTTGGCAGGAAAAAAAAAAGATATCAAGTCTTAGGTAGGCTTAGAAGTCTCCCACTTTTTTTCCTCTCTGTCCTCTTCAGAGGAAGGTGAGAACAGGTTTTCAGATATGACACTGACATCTGTATAGCACTCACTCTTGTTTGTAAAGTGTGATGGTCAGCAAAATAAGCATGCTGGTGAAATTATGTTTTCATCTTTTAAGCCCAAGTTGTTTAATCATGGTGTGGTGGTACTGAGACAAACATTGTCTGCTTATTTTTTTTGTAGATCTCCATCTCCGTGTGTATCCATCTGTTGTATTTTCTCCTTAGGCAGATGCCCAAACTAATAGTCAGGGAAACAAATATAATAGAGTTAGGGTCACATGCCATTTATGCTCTATTGTAGCTGTGTCACCATATATAGCAAAGGTTTTTTATACAATTACATCATTTCTCTGCTGCATTGCTGTCTCAAAATGTTTGGCTTCTAAACATCTACATTTCGGGCCACAATTCATGGAGAACTTCATTAGGAAACCATTGGAAAGTTGGAGAGACTCCTAATCTAAATCAATTCCAAGGAAAGCTCTCAGTTGCATTTTCAGTGCCCACCTGCAGCTTTGCACTACGTGAGAGGAAGAGGCTCCTCCTCAGACTTAATCTGGTCCTCAAAATTCACTGAGGAAAGGTGGGACTTAGGAACAGATAATTCTGTGAAGCACAGACAGGAAAGCTGCAGTATGGATGTGGGCAGTTAACTGAGATCATTACCTGATATACTAATTTGTGGTATCAAATAGAAATGAAGGTATATTTACAACCAGTGAATGTAAACAGTTAAGTATCTTTCCGCAACCTTAGGTACCCTCCCCCCATCAAAGCACCCAGAGATTCTGCCAGTGCAGTGTGTTTATTTTATTTTTGTGATAATATTTTGTTTTGGTTGGAGCAGGTTGGTAAACAACTGAGCTGTGATAATTATTTCAGTAGTTTGTTTGGTTTTATTTCCTCTTTGGGATAGTCTGTGTAACTGTGTTTGTACTGCCTGTTCCTCAGGCAAATGTTTTGGAACTGGAGATAATATCTTCTACACAACTTTGTAGTAAGTTTTTGTATATTTAATTCTTCACATTTCTATATTTTTCCTACTGCTTCTTCTTTCCACTTCTTCATTTTTCTGTTAATAGAAATTGTTTACAACTGCTCTTTTGTTATTAAGAGAAAGGATATGCCATTAAAATGCATCATTACAAAAATTGTATTGCATGTGCATGAACTTTAGAACAGAATTCTGTGCTCAGAAACCTTAACACCTTTCTCAGCCCCCCTCCTGTCTCCAATGTGTGCTGTACATTCATTAGGGCACAATTCAGTTATGTTGAATTCTGCACTGGTATTTTTAGTCATAGAGGTCACCTCAGTTGGTGTTGTCTGAGGGGGAATCAGTTTATTCAAAATACGTTGTTTCTGCTTCTGGCTAATTCTGTGAATGCAGGGAAATGTTTTCACACAAACAGGAAAAATGACCTAAAAAGAATAAAAACAAATGCCCAGCTTTACCATCTTTAGTCCTTTGTTGAGACGGACTCAGCTCTACAACAGCTGGTGCAAGGGCCAGTGAGTTTGACCCCATGTTGTTGTTTATTGAGGGGGCAAATGCAAAAGAGGACTTTTCTGGACCAATTCTTGCCATTGCCATTCTCTAAGTGCAGTTTGGAATGCGGTTTAGAGGAAAACAGGTTATATTCTATTCTTGCTCGTTCTACTTTTAATAATTGCTACTCTTCCAAATTTTAGCACATTCCTTTGTCATCCCACATACGTATGGTAATGAGGAGAGGCACTTCCTTCAGTGCTAGTCTGTTCTTTTAACAATCCACATGAGTGACACAGATTAATAAAATGTGACATTTTGGGATCCAGAGAAAAATATGAAATAAAAAATGACTGTTTGAGGAAAAATTAGTCATATGCAGAGGGACCTATTAAAGTTGCCTCGCATATCAAGCCTTTGTTCTGAGCATGTGTGACTGGAAGTGCAAAGCTAGGCTGTCAGGATTTGTTTAGCTAATGATTCTAACTTGTTAAAATTTTAACCATGGCTCCTTTTGTTGTGCTTCAAAGGATTCGTAATGCTCTTTATATTAATTTATCTTATATTCTTGAAAATATAACACGTTTTAGTTATTATTTGGGTATTGATTTGACTGCTTGGCAAGTACTGTTTACATGTAATTTTGATTTTGAATAGGGGGTTCAGTGTGAAAAAGAATCTGCATAAAATTCATAGCTCGTATACAAGTGCTTTTTTGTTATCCACTAAGACACAAGATACAAATCAAGTGTGAGAAGAGCTCGAAGCCAGACTGTAAGATGTGAATGCTAAAATCTATCACAATTCATCCTGTCAGCGAAATGCACATTTAAAATCCTTGGTCATGTATAATAATAGACTGAAACACAAATAGGATGCTCGAGCATCAAACTTTAAGAACACTTTTTTCTTGAAGAGAAGAGAGGGACTTGAAAACAGTCATAAAAGTGCAATGTGGGAAGGAGCTCAGACTGAGTTTCCAGCATGGCACTACCAGGCCTGTTATCTTCATCTGTCTCTGTGTGGTGAGCAATAATGAAAAAGGATTTCACTTTCTGTGTTAAGCTGCTGGGTAACCATCTGGTTACAGAAATGCAGAATGTTTTTGGATTATGTTTGGCACAGTCCTGTCCTCCCATCAGTCCCTGCCCACACTACAGACATTTTGCTCCCTGAGCTGGTTCCAGAGCCCAGCAGAATGAGTGGAGATGATGCTGTGGGTTTCAAGAGTTAATTTTCATAACCTTTTTCTCACACGCTGTTTGCCTGTGCATACCTTCACGGTCATCAGAAAAAGGGCCTCTTGAAATGTCTCTGGAAAAAGAAGGATGGCTTTAGAAATGCTTGGAAAAGATGGGTTCAAACCACAACTAGGCATAGGGAACAGTTGTGCAGTGTGGGTCTCAGTAAAGCAAAGAACGGAACTTTTTCCTCTAACCTAGAAAGTTCTGGCTGACCAGGAACATCTGCTTTCACTGGGAATATAATTCCTCTTTCATTTGTCTGGTGGGGTTTATCTCTTGAAGACATCCATGAGGAAAGAAACAGACTTGCAGTTCTTGTAATACACATGCCTAGACTGGGTTAATAATCGTATTTTTATACCACATCGATTGGCTCATGCAGATTCCATTTATATTAACTGTATAGAAGAAATGTGTCTGTCTGAGTGTGTGCAATTCCATTGGTTTAAAAGGTGTGTCAAACCCAAAGCACATCTGTATACCTTCAGTACAGGCTTTGTGATTTCTTTCTGACATAATGAAGAAAGAAACTTCAGGGAGAATTACACTCTAAGCAATGCCAAGGACTTTGTAATATTTGTTGAGAATATTATGTACAGAATAGCATGACACTGACTGTCCCAGGCTATGCATTATGTGCACCTTTAGAAACCCCACTGAGTTTCTAAAGGTTTCTAACCCATCACCAGAGCCAAAGATTGCTTGACAGTATCAAAGAGTGACCTTTTGAACCAATCCTTCCATCCTTTATGCAGTGACAATTTTGTTTGCTCCTCTTCCTGTGTGAAGCTTGGGACTGTGCTCCCTTTCTGCCTCTTCCTAGCAGAGGGTTTGCCATGGCACTTGCAAAGGAGCATATGGAGGCAGCAGCCTTTTGGGCAGCAGAAGCCACGGCATCAGAACAAGCCACATTAGCAGGCTAGATGAAGGATGCTTCCTTGTTGATAAATACCGTGTAAAGTGTTCTATCTGCATGAAAATGTGTGTAGTTTTCTGTGCAAAACCGAGGGGATTCTGAGCTCTCTGCCCAGATTGGCAAAGCACACTCGGCTGTGTGCGCGGCCCGAGATGCCCGTATGCTACGGCGTATTTTTGGATTTCCTTTTGATTAATACCATGCTTCAGTGCACCCATCTGTCTGTGTGCTAGGTGCAAGCTTCAAAGGAAGATAAGTGATACACATCAGTTAAAAATGCAGGCAAAATTTAGGACTTCGGCAAATTTCAGTAGATTTTGAAAAGTAAATTGTTGCCGGATTGAAATGCTCAACAAGTTCATGAAATCCATGTCATAAATGTAATTAACGCAAACCTGTGAGGCTGAATGAATAATGCCTTCAGCCCTCCTTGTTCAAAGAGATCAGGAAAACACAAGAGAGAGGCAAAAGGCATTTTGGTGTCATAACAGCCTGGGATGGAGTGGAGAGATAACTGCAGTGATTTCCCAGAGACTCCGCAAATAATGTCGAAATAGTTTGTCAGGTCTGCAGTTTGCAGAGCAAAAGCTGTGTCTGTATCTTACCACAGACACATTTTAACCTACCCTGCAAACCCTGCTTCAAAAGTCAAGTCCCCAGCTTTGCTAAAGCTGTGCCTTCGGATCCATTTGGAACAGTGGGTTCATTGTCTGTGTCGGGCTTGGCAATGCAAGCTATTAGCCCAGAAGTTACTGAGTGAAATCCAAAAAAGCAAAAAGCCTATAAGAAACTTAACCCATGCAGTTTAGCAGTCACTAAACCAGCTAACAAATAGAGACGATTTCAATTGCCTCACAATGCCAGCTGCTTGCAGGATACCTGCCACCCTCTCGATAGGTTAAAAAATAATCTATTTGCAGCTCTAAGGTTGAAGAATGCAATGAATTTAGCAAGCTCAAGCCTCACTGCACTTGTCTTTCATGCTACCAAATGTGTCCTTTTAAGATATTATACTGTTTCACAGCTGATTGAATAAAGAATTTAAGAAGATATCTTCTCACAGTATATCTGTTCTTAAGTCTCTTATCATTTCTTAATGTTGGAACACATGCATGCCAAAATCCATGGGGCAGTTGGAAAATATTTATACGAAATGTCATGGCTGATGCTTCTAAAGCTTTGTTTGAATATCTAAGGAAGACCTAGGTTTCATACTTTACAAAAAAATAGAGTGTCTATCCACAGACAAGTATTCTACAGCACCACATGCTCTCTCCAAAGCAGTGGTTAATGACATTAAAAGGGTCAACTTTAGAGCAATAGATTGACAATGACCAGATTTGTCACTGTAAATCCACTACAGTTAAACAAATTACAGATTAAATTATTGTGCCCCAGGGAACCTGCAGGTGATGTTTTCTGAGAGCCTGCAGGGCCTGAGGTTTCATTAAAGCAATGTGGTGGTGGTGTTGGTGCACTCTGCCAAATTTCAACTCCTGTGTGTGTCCACAAAGGCGCTGATGGGTATTTATACCTATACACACAGGGGCATGGATGCTGAGGATGTACCCAGCATTTGTACCGTTTTTGTGCTCTAAATAATTCAGTGTGTTTGGAGGTGTTTGAGACAAAAACTGCCTTGGGATATCGGTGGGTCGTACATTCAGTGAGAATCGGCTTCTCCATTAACGAGCACTGGCGTGGAATCAATACAGTGTGAGTTATGCTGTCAGCCAGTTCGTTCCGGCTTCATAAAAATGTGAAAGAAATATCCAAATTTCACAATGGTTTAGCCGCAGCAGAAAGAATCTCGGTGGCTTATTTTGCATGTGAAATTGCTGCAAGGCTGAGAACAGCAGAGCTCAGGGCCTTGGACAATTCTGTGTGCAGAGGGGTTTGTGGAGAGGAGCCAATAAGCACTATGGTTTTCCTGGTTTCTCATCACAGTATTTTTTTCTGTTTGGATGTTTTGAGGTTTTGGGTTTTTTTTAGAATCAAGGTTAATGCTAGGAGCCCATGTCATGCTTGCAAAATTCACTGAAACTCTGTAAACCACTGACTGAGGTAAGAACACACAGATGTCGGGAAGCAGAAATTTCTGCTTTAAAGCACTGATAAAGCTATTGCTCAAGGGTGATGAAGAGAAGGCTAAATTAAATTCTTTAAAATATATGCATTTGAGGTTGTAAAATCTGACACAAGACCAGCTTTTACGTACTTCAAAATACCCGTGTTTCTGTTGGTTTCAAGTGTGTGCAAACTGCTCCTGGTCAGATCAAAAGCCTTAGCGTCAGTATACGCCGGGTTCTTTTCCACTTATAAACTGTCTTCTGCAGCAAACTGACCTTTCTCTGAATAGGTCAACATCTTACAGGGCCCAGGGACCGCTGCCTGACCTATGCTACAATGACGAATTTCTCTGGTACTCCACTGATGTGAGTGCAGCTACTCCATTGTGCTCGGTGGGAGAGCAGGACTTTCACTGGGAGCTGCCTTTGGGTAGCCTCGCGATCAGTTCAAAAACTTTAAATCTGCTTCTTGCCGTGGTGATTAATTAAACAAAGGCTTGAAATTCAGTCCTTGCACTCTGCCAGGAGCAATGAATGAGCAGGTCAGAGGAGATGGAATCGTAGGTGAGGAAATCTTCCAGCATTTAACCTCGGAGGCTGCAGTTTGTGCTCGTGTTGGAGAGGGGTGTCTGCAGAGACCCTGACAACAGGATTTTGCAGCACTCTGTGATTGTCTGTGGATAAACACAGTCTACCTGCTTTTGTCTGCTACCTGTTTTATCATCCCTGCAAGCAGTGAAACTGAGATGGATATTGTGGTTTAGAAAATGGAAAATAAAATTAGTTTGCTTTGAACTAAGAATGGATATGTCTGACAGACTTCATCACAGATGATCAGGGCAAAGCAGATATGGTACATATTACTTGACAATTTTTGTCTCATTGAAATTAAAGAAATTTAGGCTGCTTTCAAACAAAGCTGTGTCTAATTCTCTAGAAGTGTACTTGTCTGCCTTGGGGGACCTTCAGAAATGTCTATTTATGATAAACCACTTCAAGCAGAAAGTTTTAAGCCATGCAGAATGCTAGCAACTATAAAGAAAAACCATGTCTGTCTAATTCAGATCATTTTCCAATTTATGTAAATGAAAGGCTTGCAATTTTTTTTCTTTTGCCCAATTTTCTAATTTTCAGTGTTTTATTACATCAAGACAAGCAAACAAAAATGGAGGTATTTACTGGGATGTGTTTTTAACACCAAACTCAGGGCAACACATACAGTGTTGTAAAGCATCTTTGGTTGGTTTTACATGACAGTGCCATCAGTAAGTGGTTAAATTCAGTCCAGATTCAGCAGCGAACCCCCAGAGTTATACATTATTTCACATCCATTTAGGGTGTGTTTTTTGTGTTGATTTGAACCTTGATTCCTGATTTGAGAGCATTGAGAAGTAGTGGCTGTGTGGGAGTTACGGATACCACTGGTGCTGGTGCCGCTGTGTTCAGCAAGCAAATAATGATTCCATGTGTATCCCATCTCCTACGGATGTTCTGCCTCTTCTGTGGTGAAGGAAATGTGTTAGTGCCTTCCTATATGTGGGGAGAAAGAACCAGTTTCTTCTCAGGCTGTGTAACTGTCCAGTTGGGAGTGCTCAGATCAAAAGCACGTGGGATGAGTGTGAGGTTAACCCACCCTATATAAGTAATATTTAAATTAGTTTTGTGGGAAGATGTAATGATTATTATAGGCTAGTACTGAAGACAGTGGATTAACAAAGTTCCTTTAAGTGCTCTGGGAATTGATTTGTTCTGAAGGTGAAGGTCAGCCTGGGAAGGAAGTCACCTGCAGCAGTGGCCATGGCAGCAATGAACCAGCCCCAGTGCCACCTGCCCCAGTGTCACCTGCCCCTCCTGGAGTCTGCTTTGCTTCCATCCCATACTTGGCAGGGGGTTTTTCTCCCAGGTCCAATACTGTCTGTGGCAAAGCAGGTGCTTTAGTGCAGGTTCTTGATCTGTAATCCCAGAGTCCCCGAGAAGCTCATTTAATATCAGTCAGCTCTGACTTTGCCAGGATCTGTGTGTTTAATGGGCTCTCTATAAAAAAGAATAACTATATTGGGATAGTATTGGGCCCTGTTATGTGCTTAATTGGTCACATCCATGAGCTGAAGTGTGAAGGCAAGGACGTACAAAGCTGGAGTGCTTGTACCCATAAGGATCGCATTCATTTCAATAAAAATCTCTGTTGGATATTTTCAGACAGAATATTCTTTGTGGTTCCCACATAGGAAGCATAGATATGAAACTACACCCTATAGTGTTTTGGTGATTTAAATTTAGAATTCAGTGTTGAATCTGCATGGGTACAATTCACTTCCTAAGGTTTCCCAGCTACTACAGAATGTACCAATAATGTGCACTAAAATAGAGAACCCTCCCAGGCGTTGTGCAGCACTGGGGTTGCCTTGCAGTTTACAAGGGAGCTTGTAGAGCTACAGACAGAGAAGATCTGTGAATACAAAAAATAGAGAGTGAAAATATAGATGGAATACTGAAGTAAAGAGTATCAGTGAGACTATGTGCTAGGAAGTAATTTATTAATATTTTTGCTCAGTTTGAATATTGTTGAGGCAGCCTGGAAGCTCAGACAAAGGTAGAGACAAAAGACAGTCACAAATAAATACTGAAGAAATATATTCTGTGTATATTGAGCATGGATTTAACACATAATGTGTTCTAAACTTGGGAAAAAAAAATAAAATTCAAATGACATGGCTTTTCTTGGTGAATGACTTCCACTTCTTGGCATCACATATCTAATAGCCTCATAGTGCTGTAGTAGAAAACTCATACAAGTATAATCCAATAAAGCAAGATGCTAAACTAAAGAGCCAATAAACTTGAGATAAAAGCCTTTAATCTCATGACCCTTTAATAGGAAAGAGGGGTCAGAGATTACCAAGGCACAGCTGATGCTTCTGGAATGTTAAATGCCCAGTTTTCTTGATTTGGCACAAACTTGCGTACTTTGTAGAGAGTTGAAGTAAGAACTTCGAGAGTTATGGAAGCATCTTATAGTAAATTACAGGATGTGGGGTTTGGATTTTTAGCCCAGGTAACTCTGCCTGTTTTTCTTCTTCTTTTGCCCTGTTTTTTTCCTCTCAATATGATCCTTTTGAAGAGTTTTCTATGTGAGTGCAATATTTTGTATGGGAATGTTCTGCTCATTTTTTGTGTCCTGTTTGAATATAGGTTCATCCTCCATTTCCATGGATGTTGTACCTGTCTGTACACTGGTTTGGGTTGGTTTACTTTTTTCAGATGAGAATGTATAGATACTTCTCATGAAACAGAAATATTTGCTACCCTCTGCAGTGTTTCAAGAATAATTTCTTAATTTTATCTCTAGAGAACAACCAAGCAGGGAAGCATATTGTTATCAGTTTTTTGATGCTGGCAATCTGGAAAGGTGGATATTGTGTTCTGTTGCTGCACTTTGCCAGCACAAATATGATATGGATTTTAGTAATGTTTACATCAGAAACCCTAATTTACTTACATGCAATTACTAGAGCAGTTTTTGAAGGCAGCCAAGTGAAATACAGGTTTTGCCTTGTTGCTTTAGATATGACTAATTTGTCACTGAAAAACAGAAAAGATTATTTGTAAAACTCTTTGTTGATATTTCAGTTGTACATTATCAAGTGTGCACAGGTCAGTCCAGTTTCAAACTCTAGACTGGATTCAAGGAACACTGGAGAAATGATGTTTATTAGGGAGAAGATAAATTGGTATAATGCAATATTTAAAAATACAGAATTGTGCCAATGGCTGTCCCACAGCCAAGACTATTGCAAGGAAGCAATGAGAATATATATGTACACATATATGTAATGCTTTATACAGTAACTTCCACCAAAGGGAAAAGTTTCCTCATTAATGTAGATCAAACAGTGAACATTGCAGTGAACATTTTGGTTTTGTTTGACTTTAGGGAGTGGACTTGAACCCGAATCTGAACTTTTGCCCTGTGCAGTTTCTTACTGCCAGTGACAACTGTGAGCTTGTGTTTGTTTTCCTCTGATAAGAGCTCCAGAAGGAGCACATATATCAGAGGATAACCAAGTGATCAAATCCAGGTTTTATTCCCTACTACCAAATGACCTTTTTAAAAGTCCATCATTTGACGCTGTGGTATCCATTGATTTCTACTAATGTCTTTCTATCCTTAGAGCACCATGAAAACTCTGTGGAATTTAATCCTGTAACTCACACAGGTGTGCTAATAATTCCTGCTTAATAAGGGCAAAATGTCTTTCCTTGCTCAGAAATCATGCTGGCTATTGTGGAACCAACGTAAATGCAGGAGGGGAGTAAGCTTTATTAATTGTATAAACTCTCTGATTAAAATCTGATAAATTTTAGAAGATTCTCTTTTATAGTTGTTTAGTATTTCCAACGGATAAGTTACAATCAGTGTCTGAAATTAGTGTTGCAGTTTAAGATACAAAACTAAGTTCAAGGAAAAGCAAAAAAGAATCAAAGGCTGAGCATTGAAAAGGTGAGACAGACAAGCCAATGTGTTCACAAGTGCCTCTGTTACAATGGTGTTTTATCACTTAACTTGGGAAAGGCAACTTCTTCTCTTAGGCTGCCTCCATCACACAAAAGGATTGTTGCAGTCTGTGGTTTGCAGCCCCCAGGCTGATAAATTCAGCAGCTCAGTGGGTGGGTGGCACAAAGGTCACCTCAGTGACAAACTGTCCCGTGTAGTGACGGAATCCATCCGAGCTGGGAGAGGAACCGTGTGTCTCCTGGCTCACTCCAGGCTGTGCATTCAAGAGGGCAGGTGACACAGGGTTATCTGTAGTGCTTTGAGCCCAGAGGGGAAGTGACTGAATGAAGGAAGACTTAGGAACATTCCTAAAGTTTCAGCTGGTTGAGTTGAACACAAGAACTGTGTACCCTGCTGCAAACTCATACAAATGACGGAAGCTTCCCAGGCTTGAAAAGCAGCATTGTAGCATCAGTCTTGACAAATGTCCTCCTTTGCTGTTTCTGGTATGTTGTTTCCTAAGAAAAACAATAATAATAGGAAGAAAAGAGTCCCTTAAAACACTTCTGCATGGTTGTTTTCAGTGCTTGTACCAGCACTGGGAGGCTGACTGTTCCAATGAGCTGTGAAGAAAATGAAGTGACTGGTAGTTCTTTCCCCTTCCATCTCATATCTTCCTATGAAATTCCCGTTATGTATCTCAATTCAAGTGCTGGGACTGTGGAAATTTTCTTGCAAGTTTTTTAAGAAGCCTTTTTTTCCAGTGGTTAATCTCCCCTTTGTTTCCAGAGAACAATCTTCAGTATATTCTTGCTGCAAAGCAAGCACTTAAAGAATGATCTTCTCTTTCCAATTCTCTTTCTCTTCAATTATTAAAGTAGGCTGCCTAAGTTCTCATCCTGTCAAAGAGTACAGCCCTCACTTTCAGATGCTTATGCAACAGAAGTATTCAAGTCTCCAAATTTTGAGATTCACACAGTAGTTGTTACTATAAAAGTACTTTCCTTTTTTCTTTTTATTTCTCCATGAAATGTTGCCAGCCATTTGAATTTTTCTTATAAAATGGAGGAACTATGAAATCCTCAGCAAGTTTCCTGATGAACTTGTCAACAGTTTGACATCTCGTTGTCATGGGAAAATAAAAAAATAATGTGTTTCTTTATCCATAATGGCTAGTTTTCCCGAAGCCATCGCTCCATGGAAGTGCTTTTACTCCTCACTCCTTCTAGTCAGATGCTCATTGTGCCTGAGCTGTTTGAGATACAGAAATATGTTATGTTTGGGTTTTGAACTGCTGTATACAGAGAGTTTCTATCATTTCTGTTGGGCATAATCTCAATGCAGCGCTCACAATGTACACCTGTGTGTCTTTGCTCTCCACATACAGGTGGCTCTGTTAAAACAGGCTGAGAATCAGCACACTGAACACTTGGCATGTGCCTTTTATTTGAAACAAAGACGAGTGATATTAAGTATGGTCTTCCCAGCCACTCATCAGTATTAGAGTCGCTCGGAGCTGGACTGCTCCCTTCTTTATTTTAGTGTGTTTCCTTCTTGTGAGAAATGCCAGATTGACAGCCTTGAAAGCTGAAATCCCTCTGTTTATCTTCGGGCTGTGATAGTATAGTCAGTGACAGCACAAACATCCACCCTGCCTCATCTATATGCCTCGGGTGCGAGTAAAGATAGTTCAGTCTCCATGGCCATTAAATCCCGCTGATTCCATCAATAAGAGTGCCAGCTACTGAGGGATGTCACAGTGACTTTGTGATCCAAGTGACTGCTCCAAACACACGGGATTGAGACACCAAATTCATCTCACACACCTCGGCACAAATACCGTGGTAATGGCTTTCACTCATGGGGAATCTGGCGCGGATTCAGGAGGTGTCTTAGATTTAAACCTTTCTGAAATTCAATCACCTTCCCCTGAGCCAGACAGTCCCTCCACTTACTTGAGAAACTTGTTCATGTTTTTTAACGGGTTCCTTTTCGTGTCTGAGGTCTTTCTTGTTTTCAGCAGCTTTCTATCAGAAAGAAACAGTTTCTGGGATCTGTGAGGCACGTGAATAAGAATGCCTAAAGATTTACTTGAATGTAAAAACTGCACAGTCTGGTGCTGCTGTTAAATGAGCTGCAGGTGCCTGTCTTTAATCTCAGTTCTGCCCCTGCTCATGTCACCAAAGGGGTTGCAAAAGCATGAAGGGCTCTAAATGTACTGGGATAGCCCTGAGAAAAACCATCTTGCTTCCTGCCTCGGTTTCCTCAAGTAGAAACTGGAGATAACAAAGCTCTGTGAATATACAACTTTAAAAACTGATTAATTTATATCTCGGTGTTTTATCAGGCATGCAAAATGCCAAGTATTGTTGCCACCTAATTAAGCTATCCATCAGTAGATTAAGAAAAAGGGGATATCTTTTAGATTTTTGGTTTCAATAAGACTTTCTGGCCAATGAAATGTGGTATAGATAATTTGCTGTCTTCTTTTTTGCTTCAGACTGCTTCCCTAGAAATATTCTAAATACTCTCAGAAAATTCAAGTGCAAGTAGCAGCAAAGTTTTATCCAAGAAAAATCTGCAGAAAACATATGAGCTTCATTAGTTATCAGGCAATATTTAACTGAACTAGTATGGTGAACAGATGCTGCTCTCCAAAGGGTGCTTTTGTCGAGAGATCATTTTGAACGTAAAGAAAATGAAAATGAAGACAGAACTGTAGAAAACTTAGCTGTGAAAAAGAAACCCATATTTGGTCTAAAACACAAAATTAATTTTTTCTAGCATAGCAGGAGTTCTGTGTCTAAGAGGAGTGTTACTGTAGGCACAGACTTTTCCATGGAAAGGCTTTGTGTGGTCACTAGAAAGTAAGTTCTTAATCAGCACCACAAACTGGCTTGTCTGAAGTGGCTGTAGAATAAATACTTCAGAGCATCGTTTGCTTTAGCAGGCAGCTCTACAGGCTGTCCATGGGAGCAAGTGACTTGGGGGTGTGGGGAGAATTTAACAATTGGTTCTGCAGGTAATAAAAAGTACTGCTGATGGTAATTTGGTGGTTCACGGAATCACAGAATATAGGATATCCTGACTGGGAAGGGACCCCAAGGATCATGGATCCAGCTCCTGGCCCTGCACAGACACCCCAACAATCCCACCCTGTGCATCCCTGGGAGCATTGCCCCTCCGGGTCCTTCCCTGTCCCCGTGCCCCTCCTCTGGACATTCTCCAGCACCTTTGGGTCTTTTCTATCTCGTGGTGCCCACAACTGCCCCAGCTCTGGAGCTGAGGCTGTCCCAGCCAGAGCAGGCTGGGACAATCCCCTGGGCCTGGTTGCTCCATCTCCCTCCAAACCGCTGCAGTAAACACAAAACTTTTTCAAAATTTACAAGTCTACAAAGCCCAAACTTATTTTATGTCAGCATCTTGTTATTCCACATGGACAATCTGTTTCATACAGGGAAGGCAAGATTACAATTCCCTGGGTTTTCCATACCCGGAGCGCATTGAGGCTGTGGGGCAGCTCTTACCCAGGTTCCTGATTTCAGTTCTGCAGTGGCAGACATAAAACTTTCAGCTCGTAACAGGCAGGCAAATCACAGGTGAGCCAGTGTCCCTGTCATTGCTCAGATAAGCTCTGCGTTTTGCCTGTCATTAGAGATGGTCCCAAACCATTTTGGATATCTTGAAAATTGCAGCAGATATAATCTAAGTCCTATTGACGTTCCTGACATTTATATCCTTGCTAACATATTTCATTCCTGTGTATGTGTTCGGTGAGGAGGAACAAGACATTTCCACACTGAATACGGGTCTGGATGTATCAAATGTCCCAATCAGCTGTGGCTTGAGAAATTTGAAACTTTTTTCCCATTGACTTTAATGGTGTCTGTTGTTTGGACATGGGAGGAAACTCAGCTATAGGAGGAAAATAAAGCTTTACCTCTCATACAGAATACCACAATAAGTTGTATAGGTCTTTTTAGGGCACTACCACTTTTAGTATATATGATTTTCACTCCTTCAAGGTTCTCCCACATTCTTAACCTTGAACTATATATAAATTTTGTTAAACAAATATATAGAATGTGCATTAAATTCATCATGCCTGTGCCTTAAGGAACATATTTTCTCTATAAAAATCACTTGTAAGATCAGTTGTAAAAACACTTTTGACTTATGGCCACTTAAAAATAATATATTAGTAATCAGTAAATGATTAACACACATTTTCTCCCTTGGTTATTTAGGGCAGTGTTGAGTAGGACAGTAAGAACTAATGCACATTGTAATGTATAAGTGCTACGAAATAATGGATAACATCTGTAATAATGTATTTTAATATTATTTATGCATATCTCTCTCGTGTGTTACACAGTGGAGCCACTTGCAATAATTTAACTCAAGAAAAGCACTGCGTGGACTCGTTATCCATTTGCCCAAAATTGTCATCTTGGTTTATAGTGCTGCTGCTATTTGCTCTTTCCCTTTTTCAAACATTAATGCTGTTTGCTGCGTGGCTGTCCGGAGCAGTGCAGGAGAGAAAGAAAGAGACTCAAATAGCAGCGCAGCAGAGGAGGGTCCCTGCTCCCAGGGGACCCCCCACGCTCAGGGGAGGGCACAGATGTGACCAGACACACACCTGGGGCTGGCAGTGCTGCTGGGGCTTGGCCTGGGCAGAACCACACATGGAGTGTGACTGAGCCCACAGGGACTCAGAGTTTAGTGTTTCACAGGGGACACAAGGAAGAGAGAACTCTGATTATTACTCTCCTTTCTCTTTTTTGGTCACAAAATGCACTGCTCTCAATGTATTAAAAGGGGTAAAATCTCAGAGTTCAAAGCTTCCTCAGGGTATCTATTTGTTGTAGGCTTGGAACAGTCTGAGTACACCAAATTACTGAAAGTATGCCCTTCTAGTAAATAATAATTTTAGTTTTGTTAAATAAAAAAATAGCACAGAAGCATTTGGCTTCCTCTGTTAAATACACATTAAAAGTAACTGGTAGAGTATTCACATTGATAATTCATTAGTATCAATGTGGCAGGCTTCTAGTAAGGAAAGATAAATAATTTTAATGAAAATGCAGTGACAGAAAAGTAAGCAAACACAATTTAACAATGGGCACTTTAACGTCTGGCTCTTCTCACGGCAGTTAATGGGCTCTTTTAAACTGACTTCACACGGAGTATGGTCAGTCCAGAATTGTGTTCTCCTGATGTTGTCAGTACAATTGTAGATGAATTCAGTAGCCCTGGGACTGACACTCAGCGGTGTTCTAGGCTTGCTGTACTGGATCAGTACATAAAGGTTCTTCCCTCTCCTCATTTCAGACCTGGGATGTACCTTGTAACAGATATGAAACATAAAGATGCACCTTCAAATGCTTTCCACACATTTCTCCGAACAATGCAATCCTAAAATAATACTTTTTGCTCGGAATGAGTGGCCAGGGGGCACAGTGGAACTCAGGAGTTTGCACTTGTAAAGCTTGATCTGCACAGGGTGGGGTGTTGCCAGTCTGACTAAAAAATCTACAGGACACTTTGAGTGGCAGTGATTTGAATCCATGGAGCTGGGAGCTGGCAGAGAAATCCCATTTGTCTGTCCCTATCCGTGTAGACACGCCCTAGATTTTCAGCCTGGATCTTAGGGAAGAAATAAAGCAGGGATCCCACAGTTCATGAGCTCCTGTGAAATACTCTGCGAGGCTCAGTTTGATTTCCCATGGATTGCCACCCACCAGTGGGAAAACAGTAGACACAAACACATATAATCATAGCACTAAAATGCAAAATTGTGTGTATTCTTTTAGTAAATATGTGTGTCTGAGTAAGCTGAAGAAAGAATATGATTAGAAATCTGCATTCTTGCAAGACCCATCTGCTGTCTGAAGTTGGGATATTTGAGATTTGCAAGACATTAGAAGATTTTAAGATTAGAAGACTTTAAGAAAGCAGATGGCTTCATCCTATTTAATTTAATTAAATTTATTTAGTATGAAAAAGGGAGAAAGCTAACTGTCTCCAGCATAAAAGCTCTTTAAATGCATTAGTTCCTGAGAGGTCTGCAATCTGAACACTGCCACTGTGCTTTTTAGATGAATTAGATATTGTCTTCCTTCATTCCTTATAAATTGTGAGGCAGAATAGCTTCTGAAGTTCCTTTTAATACAGGAGGATGCTCAAGCATCCAGGCTTGAATTGCAAGTACATCACAATGTAAGAGTGAAAGTGTAATTCAGAACTATTTTTCATTCATGTTGTCTATCAATATCCTAGACCATCCAGAAGATCTACTTAGCAATGAAAAAAAAATTCAACAAAGATCTCTGTACCACTGGTAACATCTCCTTCATTTTGGCTCTTTCATGTCAGTTTTTATCCAAGACAACTGTAGGACTCATAGATCCTGCCTATTAGATATGTTTTCTCCTGCTTATCCCCAGATTCACTAATGTTGCTAGGATTAAAGGAACACATGCAATCTTGTGTGTGAGCCACAGGGAGGTAATAATAAAGCAGATATTTTCATAGATACTATATTTTAAAGCTCTTTAAGCAATGATGAGTTTCACACCTTCCGTGCTAGTCTGTTACAGTGCTTAATTATCCAGAACAATTTAGAACAAAAATCAGTACACTTGGCCTCATTAACATAAGGCAAAGCAGAGCTTTTTTAAAGCAACCCCCAGACAGGATTTGTAAACATCAACTTCATTTTTATTTGGTACAAAGCACATTAACAGCAGCAGCAGAGAGAGAGCTAAAATTTTACAAGTAGAGAATTAATCACAGCGGGTGATGACAGGCTGGTAAAGTGTCTCATTAGGAAAAGAATAACAAGGAGTTTAATGGAGAGCCAGTGTTTTGTAAGTATAATGCACTGGGTTTTCACGAGGTATTGGTGATTTGGGAATGTCTCAGTTCTGCTATCAGTTCAAAACCCCTCATTTTCGGCAGGAGCTTGAAACCTTTCCCTGCAACTGCTTGAAAGCATTTTGAGGGCGAGCGCCCCGAAGCCAATAGACTGTTTTATCCATCCTAGACAAAATTCTTCCCTAAAAACACCTAGATCCACAATTTTAGGAGACAACAGCGTGGTTTACAAGGCAGATCAGCTGATGTGAAACATCACAGGCCCAGACAGTGTAGGCAGAGCAGTGCCAGTTTAGGGTAGTTGAGATCCTGCCCCTACCGTGAACTCCCCAGGCAGGAAAAGGATAAATCAGTGCAAGGAAAAGCTGTGTGTTATGGGGAAAGCTCACACACACCCCCCTGCCTCAATCACGAAACAACACCACTGACCACAAGTCAGCATCTTGGAAATGTTTTATTTCTTGCTTGCAACAGACATAGCCAACACAAGATCTCATCTGGAAAAGGGCATCGTAAACCCAGCTGGCAGGAGCAGGGGAAAGAGCCATAAAAGACAAGAACAAGCCATAACTTGAATGGACAGATTGGAAAATGGAAGACACCAGCAAGAAATTCCGATATTATTTTAGCTATTTGGAGGACGAGCCAGGAGTTTCACAGCGAGTGTGCTGGGTGGTTTACTCTTGTGCGGTATAACTAATCTCTTCAAGCAGATTATATGTAAAAATACAATTTTTTTCTCTTTTTAAGTGCTTGCAATATATTTAAATGTATTATTTTGATTGAGTTTTGCTCTCATGAGTGCTTTTTCCTCAACTACTGAGCATATAATTTATGTAACCTTGTAAGACCATATATTGCAGGTAGGCAGTTTATGGCAGATTTTATTTATATTTTACTGTCGCTGTGTGCAATAACTGTGTTTCTGCTGCTTCCAATTTCATTCATTAGAGCAGGCAGGACAATGGGAGAGAGTCTTGTCATAACCAGGGGCTGAAAACACTGCTGGAATTTCAGCAATGCCTAATTTTTAGGTGAGGCCCTCACCTGGTGTAATATGTACCTACACATCAGTGGACTTTGTAAATGGCATAGCAAGAAGAATGCACCGAAAAAAAATGATGTAGCAACACCAAAAAACTTATAAAAGAAGTGAAGGGTTGTCTGTTGGTGCAAGAAACAATTTTTTTTTCTTCTGGTGCTTCCTCCCCTCTGTATTGACATCACAGGGAGAATTGTAATGCCCCCCCCCCCCAAAACTACTGAAGTCACGTTGAGAAGATTTTTAGTGTTAGCTGTATAGCCAAATTATTTCTAGATATTCAGTGCACAATAAACCTACTTAGGGTGCTTTGTTCTGATGAACTCATTTAAATGTATTGTATTAAAAAATTACATTTTCAGAGGCTTCTCTAGACATTTCTTAATCGGTTGTCATGGTGATGTCACTGATTACAGTTTTTAATGTCCCATTTGAAGATGATGCACTACTTAATGATCCAAAAAGTAGGTCTAATTTCTTTAGAGAAAAAAAAAAAAAAAATCTTTTCATGGAATGAATTACACAGGTTGCTCATGGTACAAAATAATGAAAAAACGCAAGTGGCACAATGTAAAGAAAGACGTAGTTAAGATTATAGGCCAAGAAGATGTTCTACATAAAGCAGCTTTTTAATAAACATAGCAATAGAATTTAAAAAGTTGCAATAACTAAAAATGTGGATATGGATGAGAGTAAAGAACAGCTGAAACATCCTTGTGCAGTCTTCATCGCTCTTTACAATTACAAAAAGGTAATGATCTGGAGAGCATGTGAAATTATT
Source organism: Ptilonorhynchus violaceus (assembly GCA_013397565.1). Classification (NCBI taxonomy): domain Eukaryota; kingdom Metazoa; phylum Chordata; class Aves; order Passeriformes; family Ptilonorhynchidae; genus Ptilonorhynchus; species Ptilonorhynchus violaceus. The sequence goes on from VZRJ01010804.1 coordinate 345,019, forward strand.
TTGTATTTTAAAGGAGTTTGTTGTGACACACTTCTCAGTTCCTGCTTGCTCTCTCCCTGATTTATGTGGATTTGCAGCTGCAGCAGAGTTCCAGCTGGGAATTCAGTTACAGCTTCACCTCAGCTCACACCCCGCATTTGGAGGGGAAAAAACCCCAAAACCTCGTTACTTTGCTGTTTCAGACAACTTTCCTCATCCTTAAAGGATTAAACGTCACTGGTGGTTGCTCTAAAAAGCTTTCATAAGCAGTAATTTAAATTTCAAGAGGTCTTTTGGTAGAGTTTTTAACCTCTACTTTTACAGGTGTCCTGGCCTGTAACATCCCTCCCATCCATGTGCCTCCTGTCCATCCATCCAGTCCGGAACGAGACAAATAAACTGCTTTGCTTCCCATCAGGGCACATGAACTGGATCCCATTCAGTTCAACTCAAACCACCTGATCCCTCCCCAACCCCAATGAACCTGCCTAAGGTTAGTCCAGAATAAATCCTCCTAAATTTGTGTGGCAGGAGCATCAAAGCCAGAGCTGCTTCTGTCAGCCCAGCCTCTGCTTTATAGTTGTAAAACTCTAATCCTTAGGCTGATTTGTAGCACACTGAAGTGGAGGAATTAGAAGAGTGAACCGTTTTGTTACTAGCAAAGGAATTGTAAAAATAGTGGAGGGAATAGGGGAGGGAGAGAATAAGGGATAACAAGGGAAAAATTAAATTAGAGGGGAAAAAAACACACCTGAATTCACATTATGTGATCATTCATCTTTGTCTAAGGCCTAGGTTTGCAGAAATATTTAGACACCTACATCTCATTCCTGCAGAAGAGAATTAGGTACCTACACACCTTGAGTTTGGTCAATAAAATATTGCTTTACCCTCTGAAACAACAAAATTTTTTGTAAAATCCATTGAGAAACGTCTTTCTACCAAGGTTTCAGGGTCTTGCTTTTGATGTTTTGGAAGATCCCAAATTTCTCTACCTGTTAAACTTCTAAATGGGACAAGGGTGAGAACACAAGGAATAATGAAGATTTGCCTTGTGGCAGATTCCAAAGGCAAAAAAAAAGCAAAAGAGTGTATTTTGAGCATAAGGAAAGTCAAAGATTTTCATAAACATGAAGAAAGTTCTGTAGGTCAAGGACTTCATTCACAGTGCGATGAAAACAACTTTGGTTTTGTTTGGAAAATAGCCACCTTCTGGGTTTTTTTCTAGACAATAACAGTCTCAGAAAATACGGAAAGAGTGAAAATAAGTCTTTCAAAAGAAATGTGCTTTATTCATTTGTAGAGGGGAAGATTTTGAGGGAAAAAAATACTGGAAAAATGGTTTTTGCGGGGGGGCAAAAAAAAAGAAACAAAACCAAAATCAAACCCCAAAGAACTCCCAAGGCAATATTTTTTGGAGGGAAATTTTTTCTTATATTTGAACTAGGCCTAGCTGATCCCTGCTGTAACAGCCCCAGAGAAGTGATTCGTCTGTCTTGGTTACAAAATGTTGTCAAATACCCTGATACTGATTCAGTTTTTAGTTGTTTTACTCTCAGAAGGTACAAAGGCATGGAAAAACCAAAAAAGCTTGATTCTTAGGAGCCCACTGACTTTTCAAGCACTGCAAGAGGGGCTTTCCCCATGAGGATGCAGTGCTCTACCATAGCTCTGCTTCTCCTGATACAATTCTCTTCCTGGAAGAGGAACAGAATGAATATCATATTTTCCAACTTCTTGATCCAATAGTTTCTTAAAAAAAAAAAAAAGACATTTGCTGCTGAGGTTTAATTTTACTCAGCTCTGGCCTACTTTTACCCCATCAGAGCTCCGTTACTTTAATGTCTGGCAGCAAGTGAAAGGTGTGTGCAACTGAAAACAACCAAATCTGCAGAGATATCTGTTCTGATATCCTCTGGAAGGTTTATTCATCCACAGGAGGTGCAAGCACTTTGCAAAGAAGGAAAGGATGATACCACAAATGTCTTCAAAGATCCATCAGAAGGGAGTCAGCAGAGGAAAACATATGAAGGTTGCACGAGCTGTAGGTGATCAAGAACATGTTAAAACAGCCAGAACATTCAAAATCTGGTGCTTCATTGCACCCAAAAATGCCATGTTTAACACGTAATAAAATATGGACTATGGAAAGAAAATTATTTTATTCGGCACAAGAGTTAAAGATAAAACCCTTGAGAACTGAACCTAATTGTCCTTTGAGGTATTTTTTCAAGGTCAAAGCTGTATTGATGGTAATTATAGTTCCCTTCTCATGAAATCTTTGCAATTGTATTAAAAGCAATGCCAAAACCTCCTGAGCTTTTACTGGCTTTGCTGCAGAGAGAGGTAATGTTTCCTCCTTCTTTTCAGTAAATAATGCTAATTCAAAAGGTCATTGTGTTTTAGTTTTCTTGTGGTGGTTACAACTGCAATTGAACCCATACCAGTCAAAATAAATTATTCAGAAAAGTCTAAAAGGAAATAGTGAGAAGTAGTATAGAAACAAATGGCTATTTTGATCAGGAGAACATACTTAGAATCTCAGTTAAGAATGAGCCACCAATTTTCTTACAAAATGCAGACATCCTTTATTAACATGCACTTCCCTCATAAAGTATTTCTTTCACTCCTAAGCAGCAAGAAAAAGTTCACAAACCTTTGTGTGCTCCTGCTAAAACTTTGTGTGTTTTCTGCAGTGCCGGATCTGCTTGAGCAACGGTCCTTTTAAAAAAGAAAATAAATGTAACACCATAAAATAATCCTCACTCTCCAGTCTCCCCAGTGCTCAGCGTCTGGAAAGCAAACAAGACAAGAAGAAGCAGGCAAGCCCCAGATGTGCCATTTTCTGTTTCTCTTGGAGACTGTTCAGGCCTGGCAGACTGGGACATCCAGGCTCTGACAAGTCATCTACCTTTGTTTTAAGACCTCAGCTCTGCTGCTTTGCTTTCACCTTAAAGTTTGCATAAATTCACACACTGTCTCTGTCTTTTTTCTCCCTTCCCTGCTGCTGTGAAGTGTTGTGGCTGTTCAGCTGCTGCTGATGTGAGTGAGGCTCGGTGCCTCGGCTGATTCTTGTCTGGAAATCCCTCCTGCCTTCCTTCCTTCATTCCATCCATCAGCTTCCTCTCTCCTTTGGCACATCACTGTGGTCCCCCAGGTTCCCTCAGGCTCTGTGCCTCTCCTTTGTGGTCTGTGTCCTTCCAATTATCCCGTGGAAGCTCAAGACTGAAGGTATTTCTGTTCCAGTTACTTTTGGGAGGAGGATGTTTTTGAATGAGCACATTTCCATATACAGCTCAACACTGTTAAAAAAAAAGGAATATATGTGAGACTTAAGTCATGTCACTTCTTCAGCCTTATTTGACTTAAAGCTTTCAATATTTTAGGTCTTATTTATGTTTGCAATCTGAGAAATCACAGTGCTCCACTTGGCCTCTCTGGCTCACCAATGCTTTCTTTTCTTGGCCAAACTTCAACATGTCTTCTGAGGAACTGTTCAGTTTCTATGTCTTCATAATCATAGTTTGGGACGTTCATAAGAATCTCTGGTTTAGCTTTACTTCTTTGGATAGTTGGGATTTTTTTGAGGAAATTCAAGTCCTACAGGAATAAGAGAAATTCTTAATGATGGGAAACATAAAAAGTGCTATTAAATTGCACAGGAGCACTATAATTTAAATGCTTTCTCTGTTCTTGACAACACATTGTATTTTATATATTTATTATCATTTACATGCTATAACAGCAATCTATCATTTGTTCACAAGAATGGAACATTTATGCTCATACAATAGCTTGTTTAGGCCAAATATAGGTCATTACACTTATGTGAAGTATTCATCACTTTGTGACATTATATGCTGACCTCTTCTTTCTCAGATTAAATAATTTTGTACTAAATTATGCAAATTTTTCTCCCTTTTTAAAAATTCCTTCAGTCTATGGATGGACATTTAACTCAGGATTGTAGACAGACTGGGTGAAGTGATTAGCTCTTCAAGGTGGCATAAAATATGCTAAACCAAGTGTATTTTTTGTCATTGAATGTTCAGAAAACATCATGGTCTTATTTAACTACAGTTCAACAGCAGGATACACAGCAGAAAGGTGATTTTCCCTCTACACTGGATACCTTTTCCATACTGGCATTCAATTTGATTAATGTTTATATTAACAGCAATTTATTGGTCACTTGCTCAGCAGTAGCTTTCCAAAGAGACATTATATATGTTAATGTGTTGCTACTTACATTCCCATAAAACATACACAGATTACAAATTGGAAAATATAGGACTAATTAGCACTGATCAGCAGATGTGTATACTGATGTGGTATATTGAGAAAATCTGATTTTCAGCTCCATTTAGTCAGAATCAACAAGCTGACCATCGTTTTGAAGAATGCCTGAATAAACTCTAAAACACATCAGCAGAGGCCTATTCATATGTTCAGCTTTGTTTTTCTATAAATCTAAAATATATAATAATGTGGTTAAGATCTGTTTTGCTTTGGATTTGAAAATTTTAAATAACAGTCATAGAATAGCCTGGGTTGGAAGGGACCTTAAAGTCTGCTATAGGCAGGGACCCCTCCCACTATCCCAGGTTGCTCCAAGCCCCATCCAACCTGGCCTTGGACACTTCCAGGGATCCAGAGGCAGCCACAGCTTCTCTGGGCAACCTGTGCCAGGGCCTCCCCACCCTCCCAGGGAACAATTCCTTCCCAATATCCCATCCAAACCCATTAGATATTGTATAAATAAAGATACAATGGTAAAGCAATCCAAGGATTGTATTCACACAGCTCAGAAAAATACATTTCTCTACACATGAAAACTGAAATCTCCCCTTTTTTATACTTAGTTCTTAGATATTTTTATTGTGATGAGAATAGATATGATAAGAAAGAAATCACAGCAGAGCTAAAATCAAGAAGGAAAGGCTTTGAGGCAGTTAATGTGTTTAGAGATCATTATCTGTCTAGTACAACACAGCTTCCACTCCTGCTAAAGGAAATGCATCACACAAACCCCACTTTACTCCTGTTTTGCACAAGTGCATTCCCACCTGGGCGCTCCTTATGGCATGGGACAGCTGGGAAGGGCTGGGAGAGCAGCCCCAGAGCAGAGCTCGGCACCAAGGAGCTGATCTCCCTCACAGCCCATCCTCAGAAAGCAAACATGTCACTCCTGTTTACTCCTGGGCAGTGCTGGGAAATGAATGGCATTAAACATTCAGCAACGTTATTCCTTTCCTATGTCCGCATACATTTTTAACAGTTGTGGTGTCCAAAATAATTTGTATAAGTTCTAGAGCTAGTGTGTATATTCAATCGTATTATGCTTTTGCTAGTCAGGCCAATAAATTTAATTTCGGAGTACTGCTCTTAAAGTCTGAATTGGACTATTTTTGAATCGATTTGAAATTAAATTTTAAGTCGGTGCCAGCTTCCTTCACATTACAGGAGGAGAAGTTTTAGCCTGGTAAGAGGTACCCCAGAAACTCGTGCCTGTTGTGTGAGATTGAGCCTTGCCAGGGTGCAAATGCTGCCAGACAGGAACGTCTGCTTGTCCTGTCACCACTGGGGATGTCAGACACACATGTGTAATACACACACACACACATCTCTCTAATAGAAAGCAGATATCTCATTTTAAGTTGCTGTTCTCATGGAATGCCATCTCCAGTGTGTCCATACAGCAACTTCCACTCTTGGTGCTTTTTCAACCTCTCCGATCTACCCCGTGCCCAGCCTTCGATCTCCCCATTTCCACTGATATTTCCTCTCCACCAGCCTTAAAAACCTTTCAGACATCTGAGCAACATGTCATATTTTCTCATCTGCTGGACAAGGTTCGGGTCATCCCTGCAGCCCATTCACCTGCCAGGATCGCTTCCTCTGCCACGTGGGGGATGCTCTGCCAGACTGGAACAGGAATGAGAGTCAGGAACTTGGAGAGCTTTCCCCTGCCTAGCCAAAGCTCTAAGCAGTTCAAATTTTATTAACCTCCCTGATCTGATGTGGCACTCCAGTGCTTTATGGCTTGCAAACAATGGGGGTGGACCAGCAGTAAGAGGCTTTGCTGTGAGAAACAGGACTGATGTGAGAAAAGAGGGATCTGACTTCCTCCTCTAGTCAGGGGGCAAACCAATGCAAACAGCTCATTGGATTTAGCAACTTTGCCACCAGAACCTCCTCCTGAACATTTCTGACTGTAGCGCCCTGATTTTGATGAGGACTTCACCTTCAGAAGAGGTTTTAGCTTCAAAAATTACATATTTTCCTGAAAACAAACAAGAAACATTCAGAGCGTGTAAAAACACGCTTTATTGGACTAAAGATTTTAGGACTAAAATGGTTTTGCTTTTCCAACTTGTGGTGAGAACTCTGCACCACCAACTGGGGGTGCAAGTCGGTATTTCTGTACAGGATAGAATTTCTTCCAGTCTAATCTTCTTAGGGACAAAATGTCTATAGGTACTTCAGTAATTCAGTTTAAATTCTGAATTTGATCCCCAGTGTGGGAATTCTGCTCTAAGCACAGATATTCCTCTGGAAACCAGTGATAGTATTATCTGCTGACTTTAGGCTGCTGAGTTCATCACTTTTCAGAAGTGAAATCATTCTTCTGGAAGAACATGCAGTTTGGATATTAGATTAATCACATATTTGCTGTGAGAAAAAAACCATAAAGATAGTTATGCCCTATATATTTCTTAATTTAATGAATTAATTATGAAAATTATTGCACTTGTTCACAGAAAAGAAAATCGTACTGAAGTATTTACCAGTACTGTATTCAACAATGTTGTGGCTATAACACCCTCTTCTCCTTCTTTTGTACTTGATCATCAACAAAACCAAAAGGATTTTTAAATCTATTCATTTTTTTCAGTTTAGAGAGCAAAAAGAGGGGCACTCTATGGATATTTTTTTGAGGAAGAAGAAAATCATCTATTGTCCTAACTGAAAGAATAATTAGTTTTCCCAAATTTTGCAATGTAGGTTTTGAGAGTCAAGAGATTGTATTTTGAGTCATGTCAATACAATAATAATTTAAGAGGCTTCCAAATTTATTGTCTTATTGACACTCGTATGAATATGGAGCATGTACCTGCAGTGAACACAGAACAGCTGTCTCAGATCCCTGAAAATTTGTTGATTTCCTCAGTTGGAGAGATTAAATGTGTTTTCCTCTAGTTTTAACTCAAATGAAAAATTGTTTCGTGTTATGTTATCTTGTCACTGTGCTGGACTAGAGGCAAACACCAGTTGGAAATACAAAAAGGTGCCCACGATAGAAAAATAAATACCCTGTGCTGGTGGGGGTATTCCTGGATTTGCAGGCATCTGCAATGGAAGAATAAGAAAGCTGGCAATGAACACTGCTTTCAGTCAGATGCACTGAAGTGGTTTGGGCCTTTAAAGCGCCTTTTATTTCAGTTTTCAAAACTGTCGTTATTCAAACAGTTGTGAATTTCCCCCTCTTGTTTCTGTTTAATCACTGGCGATTGAATGTGCAAAAACAATCAGGCATCTCTTTCCAGTCTGTTTTTGTGCATCCTGTTGGGGTTGGTCATGGTTTGGAGGATGCAGAAATAGGTGTAGAATTTAAACTTTGACACAAACTAACGCTGTATGTTTATGTTTGTGTGCGTGCACCTTTGCACCTCTAGGTGTGTGTGTAGGTGTGTAAATGTACACCTTTACCTCGTGCTCTTGTGGCCCTCTGAGTCCTTTATCTGTTTTTCTTTCAAAACAAGAAACCTGCTTGCACTCCTCATACCTCAGATCAGTTTGGAAGTGGTAGGAATTTAAAAAAGAGCCAGTAAATCCCAGGGAAGTAAGTGAAAGGTTGTATGTTTGGGAAAAAAAAAAGAACATGAATTGTGTGCAGCAAAGACCGTTTATCTTTTTCATTCAGTTGTCAGTTTTGAAAAACCATGTGTTATCTAAGAGTTAAAAATAGAAGAATGCTAATATTGTACAGAAATGCTTGTTCTAGATCTCAAATTCCAATTATTGCCTGTAGTACATTGATAACTTAATTTAGTGCAACTTTTATAAGCCACATCCCTGCAGCTGCCTGCTGCACCTCGGATGGCTTCAATACTTGCTCTAATCCATGTGTGAGTTAGCGTTCCGTGAGGAATAGGGAGCCTTCCAATTTATTAACTGAAGTATCTTACATCTTTCTATGCTAGAAAAAATTTTATATTGACATATCCGGAGTTTTTATTGAAGTTATATTAGTGCTATCTATCAGGGATATGCTAGAAAATCTATAACTTCCACCAAAATGTTGCCCATGTGAGCAATTCAGTTTATGAAGTACAATCTTCCCAGGCTGGCTTAGTGCCTCCTGGTTCATTTTTCAAGCTATGTGATGTTTAATGAATTTGTCAAAATAAAAACTAATACACAGTTTCACGTCTATCATCAAATTACGCTTTGCAATATACGGCTGAGGGTGTGAAAAAAGACACCTATATGAGGGTCTGCAAATGGAAAACATCTCAGGTCTGTGCTGTTCTATTTTGTGTTTTGACACTTCTTTGCAGGCTCAGAGATGTTTTACTTCGGTTGCAATTGCACTGGGGGTTTGTCCGGATGAAGTAACGACACGGTTTCATTATGTGAAGCATGTAGATATTTGTCTGCAGTGCACCAGCAAGCCAGTCAATATATTTACAAAAAAAAAAAAATAAATAAAGGGAAAGGTTGAGAGGTCTTTATGACCTTGTTTAAAGCAATCCCAGATCCCATTTTCTAAACTACTAAACAGATTTTCAGACTCATTTGTTTTCTCTTATATATTAAGTCAGAACCTTGCGGCAGCGAAGAGAGTGACATTTTTAAAACAGCTTGACACGGTGTCTGCCCTGTTTATACAACTGCATCGTTTTCCCAGGGCCTCCAGTTTCTTTGAACAAAGCTAAGAACAGCAAACCTTTAGGAATACTAAGAGGGAAAATGATTTCTCTGTGCCCTGCTCCGCAGACGTGAGTGATACGCGCTGTCCCGGCTACCAATTTCCATAATCACTGGCAGTTGTCAATCATCATAAATCAGTCAGGCTGGGGCCTCCGAGGGATCTCACAGGTCACTGCACAGAGCTCCACGTGCTCCATGCCTCAGTTTGGATGGAGTAATGACACAGTGCTGAGAGGAGAGTGACGAGACCTGTAACTTCTGGAATGTGAGTCCTGCGAGGAGCAGCTGAAGGAGCTGGGGTTGTTTAGCCCGGAGAAAAGGAGGCTCTGGAGGGACCTTTTTGTTCTGTACAACTCCCTGAAAGGAGGGTGGAGTCAGGTGGGAGTCAGCCTGTTCTCCCAGGCAACTAGAGATAGGACAAAGGGGAAACAGAAGACAAGTTCAGCTTGTGTTCCATTAGGATATTAGGAAAATTTTCTTTAAAGTGGTGAAGCATTATAATGGGCTGCCCGGGAAAGCGGTGTCATCACCATCCCTGGAGGTGTTCAAAAGAGATTTGACACTTTGTGATGGTGTTCAGTCAAAGGGGGCACTTACTGGTCTTGGAGGTCCCTTCCAACCTTAATGATTCAGTGATTCTGTGATTCCCATGCCCAGTCAGATGCCACGTGTGCACCCCTAAGCCATGGTGGGTCAGGGCTGCAGAGCTCTGTTCTCACTGCAGCTGAGCCTGGGCTGACACTCCCCGGCCTTCCTACACACAAGTGTTCAGGCATATTAAGCTAATAAAGCATATTAAAAACCCACTGGTGGGGCAGTGCTGATTACAGAGTGTAAAGAAGCCAAACCTTACAGCAGAGAGACTTCTTGTGGAGAACACAGACCCATCAAAGGGCATATTCCTGTATTTCACCAGGAGAAAACTCTCTCCTAGGTGTATCTTTTTAAATCCTGTATTGCCAGCTGCTGAGCTGAAATGATGTGGCCTTGAATTTACCGGAGAGACGATGGTTTATAGCCATTGATATAAGTTTTGCTATTAATACCAGCACATGGATGGAATAATATTTAAATGCATGTGGCCTTTAAAAACTTGTGCATGATACTGGGTGTGCAAAAATGCACCAGAGTGTAGGCAGAACCTTGGGAATGGGTGTAACCACGCTGGATCAGGAATGTGAGGTGGGAGCTGTATGACAGGGAACAGTATGTACCATCTGTAGCAAGTACTCCCTTTTGCTATGGAATGCAGCATATTCCCATTGGTCAGGATAGTGCCAGTCCCAGGCCAGTCACACCACTCCAGCCCTGTGCAGGCAGGCTCTGACAGCTTTCCTGCTGCTTTAGTGCTTTCCCCTTCTCGTTCAGGAGATGATCCCTCTGGGATAGTCTGCAGAAGCCATGCCACCATCACTGAATCAAGATATTGGCTCTTGCAAAGAGACACAGAGGGCTTCTGAAATAAAACATGATTATGGGGTTTTTCTGTGGGTGGTTGGTTTATTTTGGTTTCCTGGGGTTTTTTTTGTTTGTTTGTTTTGTTGTTTGTTTTGGGTTTTTTTTCCATTCAAGGCTGAAGTCCCTGTCAGAAAGCAAATTAAGAGTCTGCAAAAGGCAGAGAACTCCCAGTGAAATAATGACCACAGACAGGGGCAAGTTTGGGAATCCACGGGAAAAGTGCTATTGAAAGCCAATTTGTTGAGGCCTGGGATTGCCTCACAGGGGTTAATTGAGTCTTTCAAAACATTTCCATTGGTTCCAGACGATACCATCTGAGTAATGAATCAAGAATGAAGATTCTTTGAAGGAATGTTCGTTAGCATAATTATGCTCATTAACATAATATGTTCATCACTTAATGTGAATCTGATTGGCTTACCTGTGATTAAAAGCCTGAAGCTGCAAAACTGAAGATGACCTTTGCTGGGAGCTTGAGGACTTTACTGCTCAAAAGGTTTGTGATTGTAAACCCAGGATCCCATGTTTGCACCAGTACCTCAGATATATTTTTGTTCAAACTGTAGTATCACAATTATTATTCTGAAAGAACAGTGGCTCTCAGACTTTTTTTTCCACTGCCAGAACATCTAATATTTGCCAGACAGAGACATTCCTGGGAGACAGTACTGTACATAGAAGTGTATTCTGGAAACAGTTAATATAGAACCTCTGTGTAACTTGAGTTCATTTATTCTTGATAATAATGGAACGCTAGGTTGGCATCCTAATGTCCTATTTTTCTGCTTAGTTGGAACCTGTCATGTGCATGTTGACATTAACAGGAAAGCTGAATATGAAACTTGACTTCGCTACCTAGAACATTAAAATTTCAGTAAGTTCAAAAAAGAAAAATGCAAACATTTGAGAGGTCATTTTGCTCGTTCATATTTTTTACAGTAAATTGCATGCAGCTCTCATTATATCATTTATCTCTCATAATAGCTTCATTTGGACTCCTTCCAAATTAAAATGGAGACAAAGTCATTGTTTTGCTGTTTTCAAAAGAGACGCTGAATTTCCTATGAATAAGGCAATAGAGCAATGTCTTGAATACTAAAAGGAATACCCAATTTCCTTCTGGTAGCTGTGCTGGCAATCGAGTTAGTGTGCTTCCCTTGCTTGAATGGCTAAAGAAAATAATGGTTTTGTCCCTTCAAATGGCACTGTGGAATCCAAGAGTTGATTTCTGCAATGTGGCTCATGGATCACGCTGTCGTAGCTCACATATGGTCTCCTCTTCCACAAGAGTTTCTCGATGGGTTCCTGGGTGATAAAACACATCTCTCTGCAGCTCAGATTGCTGCCATGGCACCCTCCCCACTGCAAAGGCAAAACGAGCAGGTAAACCCTGCTTGTCTCTGAACATTCCCTTTCAAAGGCAGGATGTGATATTCTCGCTAAAATCAGAGTTTTCAAAGATGAGCAGACAATAGCTATTATTTCAAGGAGAGTCATTATATAATGTTATGCACACGAGTGCTGCCTGCTGTCCCTGGCCAGCTGAGGCAGCTGGAGGGGCTCAGCCTGGAGAAAAGGAGACTCAGGGGGGCCCTTCTGGCTCTGCAGAACTCCTGACAGGAGGGGGCAGCCAGGGGGGGTCGGGCTCTGCTCCCAGGTTAAAGGTGACAAGTGACAGCATTAGAGGGAATGGCCTCAAGTTGTACCAGGAAAGGTTTAGAGTGAATATCAGGAAAAATTTCTTCGTGGAAGGGTTGTCAAGCTTTGGAATGAGCTGCCCAGGGAGGTGGTGGAACAACCATGTGTCCAAAAAAACATGTGGATGTGACACTTGAGGACATGATTTAGTGGAGAACGTGGTGGTGCTGCTGGATTGATTGGACTTGCTGGTGTTGGACTTGATGATCTTAGAGGTCTTTTCCAACTTTAAAGTTTCTATTCTATGAAAGGAGAAGCCCCAGAATGAGGACACATCCCCCTCCTGGGGTACTCACAGGAAGCTGTACCCTGGATGTAGGAGTGGGGTCAGAAAGCTCCAGGTACTCTGTGGTCACCTGGTCTTCAGAATGTGTTTTCAGTCGCTCATCCAGTCTGTGGTCCCTTCCCCCTTTTATGCTTGTTTGTTCCTCTGAGAAGACCATAGAATTCAATTTCAATTTAACAAATCATGACTTTGATTACAACCAGGATATTCCACTGCTTTTCATGTGCGTATTCCTGGAGTTGTGTGAATACTAAGAGCCAATTATGACCCTACACCACTATCAAATGTAAATAAGAGATATCAAGAACAGCAATTGTATTTTTCAAAACCATCCTACAATAATATGAAGCATGTACTGAAGAATAACACAATTCACTGAATTTTAAAGAAGCGAAATGCAAATGTTTGTACTGGAAAATGGCCAAGACACAACTATTATCTGCCACATATTATTTGAAATATTCTCCTCCATAACAAGTGCTGACAGTAGGTCAAAGACACCCTTTAACTCATGCCCTGGAGATAAACACAATTCACGCTGCCTTTTAAATATTAACTAGTGGCTGTTCTCAGTTTTCCTACGAGTTAACTAACAATAGTCATCATTATTATCAAATGCTCTTACAAACCTTTCAAGGCATGGATTTCAAAGAACTCTGCAAAAATCTGGGAGTGTCTTTATTTCCCAGTTTTGCAAACAAGGAGAGTGATGTGGTTCAGATTCACGATTTGCCTAAAAGCCCAGATTGCCATAATGCATTTCTAAGAATAGCACTGAGAAGATTTTGGCTCTCAGCCAAAGGATCACTTCACAAAACCACTTTACTTCCGCTACCTGTGTTGAGAGCCATGGAACACTGATTTGGAGATGAATGGAACGGGAGAGCAGCACTTCTTGTACAGCAACATTGTGCTTTTCAAAACCTCGGATTGCTTTATCAGAGGTTTCTCTCCTGACTGCAAACTGACCTAAGCTGCTGTTTATTTGCCAAATAAAGCCATGGGCCCCAGTTCTTGGATGGCTGTACTCAGGAATACTCTCAGCGTGCTTTCCTCTGTGTGATTCCCACTGCTGTGCCCACTCTTCTTGAAGATTTTTATTTCATTGATAGTAAGTCCTGATGGGGCATTAAAACTTAGAGCTTAGCTCCAAGTGGAATAGGATTAAATTCAGTGTGAGTGGTGAAATATGCAGCAGTGTTTGGGGGATAAACTTGAGAACAGAAATCCTGCAAGTATTTTGCTTATAGAGCAAGTGTGGTACCACCAGTGCCATCAGAGGTGTGCCAGATGTGCCAAAAATAAAAAGACCTCACTGTGATGTCCAGGGTAGATGACCTACTATTTAGGAGTAGAATTCAGAGCTAAGTTCAGGTGATTAAATTCTGTACCAGGAGATAAAGGTTTGATGCTTGGGAATGTGATTCCAGCATGCAGGAAACCAAGCCAAAGAAAAGCTCTGAAAATGAGCTGGGACAGATGAGTGGGGTGTAATTCTCATCCTGCTTCTCTTCTGCACTCCTCCTATCCCCCTTCCTACTCTTTGAAGACGTAGCTCCAAGGTCTAAGGACTCAGTTGTGCACTCAGGAGCATCAGGGAAAGGTTGCAAAAGGGAGATGGGGAAGGAGGGAGTGAAACCTTGGAGACACAAATCAACAGAATCTAAAATATTCTTTTTGAAACTGGACCACTGTGCAGCTGGAAAGTCAATGGATGTTAAGCTAGTCAGTAGTATGGAGCATTTGAATCTATTACAATGAAAGAAACACTGAAAAATAGAATATCAGCATTTTTCGGTTCTTTGTCCAATAAACAGGATAGTAATGCCTTTAATGGGTCCTTCTGCTCCTTCAGTTCTGGCTGCTCAGTGGCTCCCTTCATCAGGAAGCTCAGTCTCTGTATGCTGAGTGTAAAAATACTGTGCTCAAGCAATCAAAAAACACAGGCTGAAACTAATGTCTAAGTCACAAAGTTGTTTAGGCTGAGTTAGGTACTCTCTTTCTCATACCAGGACATTTTGGTCTGTGCATGTTCCCCGTTCTGCTTTCGGGCCAGAGAGTATCTGCTCTCTTTATGTACCTCTAGGTCCTTATCCAGTGCAAATCAGGACACTTGGATCAACTGAATTCCTCCTGTTTAGAGGCCCTGCTGTCTGTGATTAAGTTTTTGGTAAACAGCCTTGATACCAAACACTGTTTCTATTAATTTTATTTTGATTTCTGGTATAGCAAATGTCATAATTAAGGCAGAAGTGTCAGAGATTGGTCCCATTTCTGATTCCCCTGAATCCGTGCATACCAAATATTAAGTCTTGGAGGGAAATTGTGGTTTTTTTTCTTCCAGTGACAATAGGACTGTGTCCAGATTGGCACATACAACCTTGTGTTTCCTGACAGTTTGTTTGCCCTGCAGTTTTGCTGTACTTTTTCTGAAAGATGTTGATAAACCATGTGCTTAAAATGAAGTACTTCTAATTAAAAATTTGAAAAAAGAAAAGAGATTTCACATGGCTGGATTACAAATTCATTATTTTCATCTGGCATTTGACTGAGTTCTCAATCAAGGTGCATAGTCTGTTTGGCTAAATTACAGTGAGAGAACAGAGTTATGTTGCATATTCCATCTTTTCCTACATTATCTTGCCACATCCAGCAGCCATAGTTTACCCTGCCAGTCTTCTTTTCTCTTCTTGTCTGGCTCTGGGAAGAAACTGAGTTTCAGACAGCTCTGACTATCGCTGACCTCAGTCTGAGCCCAAAAAGCAGGGTGGTTTCTTCACTTTCCAAAGCCCAAGATGAAAACTTTCCAGTGCTTTTGGGGGTTTGTCTGTTTTTTCAATGAGAAAATTCCTTGCACATGATGATGCATTGTTTAGGAAAGAAGAACTAGGTTATTTTCTCTGGGTTGTAATACTTGGTTTCCTACCTGTCACTCCATCTTGGACATAAAAAATTAATTTTTATCTGCTTGCACACTCTTCTGCCAGAGAATTTCTTTTGCCTGTTTGTTTTAGCTCTTAAACCTTCTCTACAAGACCTTAATTTAGTGTGATCCACTTATATAATGCAATTATATCATTTTTCATTCAGTATGTTTTTAGTTATACCACTGTGAAGGTGCCTCAGACCAGCTGAGCATATTAAATATTTGAGAGTATATGATAGCAGCAAAGGAACATATTTATCAGTACAGTCTACAATATAATTAAAGAAATTGAACTGTTGTGTGTAGACAAAGCCTTAACTTAGTGACAGTGGTTTATTTAGGCCTCTGAGCTAGTCCCTTTAGCTTTGATGTACATTGGGAGAGCTGTAGAGGGGAGCAATAAATCAGTGCTCTTATCATGTCCTCTGTCAGTACCTGCTCTTTACTGGGAAAATTGATAATCAAACCAGCAGACAGGATTCACTGACTCCCAGTCTTGCAGCCATTCACCAAAAAGACAGGCTGCTCTGCTAAAAAATGCTCCTGGCCTGGGTGCAACTTTCAGCAGTAAAAGAGTGCTGGTGTCAGAACTGCTTATGCCACTTCCCTGGATGAAATGAGCTGTTCTTGCTCGGTGTGACTGTGTCTACCCCAGGGCTTTCGCTGCTACAGAAATACTCCTGGCTGACATTGTTCTGAGCAAAACATCTCTATCTAGCTTTAGTCTAACTAGGATCCAAGAAATATGAGCTCTCCCTGTAGGTACGGAGGGAAGAGGGAAAGGAGCACGGCTGCACGCGGCCACCAGTGTCCCAGTGAGCGTGATGCCTTTGGTGGTGTTTTCCTGGAACACTCTGGCAGCCTCAACATGTGCCCAAGAGTTTGTCCCACACTCCCCCTGGATGATTTAACACACATTTATTCAATAAGGGTGCCCACAGTGAGGCACATTTTAGGTGGGGAGCACCTTCAGCAGAGACGAACTTGGCTCTGCCTTTACTTATTGATGGAGTGTCATAAAATGCAAATGCCTACCTCGTATCTGGGAAATGGTAATTAATGATAAATACTAGTAGTTATCTATTTCTTAATTAGATAAATATACATTTCAGCGAGAAACTGGTCATATTTTATAACCTAATTAAAAGAACGTGTAAAAGGGTTATTGCATGCAGTGGTCTATGATAATTGAGAAAGACAAATAAACCCAGGCTTTGCTGCAGGCTGTTTGAAGCAGGGAATTCTGTAACAAGGCAGGAAAGTCTGCAGTGGGTGGGCATTGCTTTGCATGGCGATGGGGCTGATCCACACGTGGAAGGGCGAACTCATGGAGCTCTTCCCACTGCTCCAGCAGCTCCAGGGTAATGCTGTACAGCACAGCATGAAAGGTACAGCGTGTATTATCCAATTCCATTACCCACCAGCTATTCTGGTTCAGGTAATTATCATGGTCCCTAATTTGGCAGCCTGTAATGAACCCTTCCATTGTGGTGCTGCAGCCAGGACTCAGAGCTGCTGCTGCACAGCTGGCCCAGGGTCCTTCCCCTTGGTGCTGGAAGCTGCAGGGAAAGAAGGTTTGGTCAGGAAAGCAAACTTAGCTGGGAGACCTGTGCTATGTGCTCTGCTACCCATTGCCTTCTCCTTCTGCCAGCAGTTTCTCCCCTCTTTTATTGTCTCCATTTTGAAGAAAGAATTATGTGAGTATCTCCAAGACACACACACACAAAAAGACATAAAAGAAAATCAAACCAAACAAACCCCAACAAAAGACCCAACAAAGCAAGGGGGAAAAGGGAAAAAGCACATAAAACTGTTAAAGAAACTTCCCTGTCTGGCCATCCAGGAGCCACTCGCACCACAGTGCAAACCAAGCCACCAGCACTAAACCTATTCCTCAACAAAATGACTTGCAAACTGTGGGGGTGGACAATTCCGATGGAAAGGTTTATGTAGGAAGATAATAAATAAAAATGCTGCATGGGATATTCTGCCTTGATCGAGGTTTTCAGTGTATTGAAATACTTAGTAAGATCAATAGATTGTGTTGCTTTATAAGAGTTGAATGCAGCACAGTTTGTCAGTCTGAAGCATTTTGATGATCAAAATTAAATATTTCATAACTTTGTTTTTATTCTGATTCGAGATGATTAAAAAAACCAAGACACTGTGAGACTGTGGAGACAAATTAATATCTTGGGTTTCCTGACAGTATAGAAAAGAGTCTCTCTTCCTCATATTCAGAAAATCACAACATAGTTGAAGCTGGAAGAGAGCTCTGGAGATCTCCTAGGTGGGCACACATTCACTTCTGTCAGATTTTTTCCTCTGGTAAGGAATGTAAGATTTGTCCCACTTTTAACAGTAAAATGCTTAATCTGAAGTCGTAGCAATGCACACCCAGTTTCTGGCAGTACTTCCTGCATCTTTATTTATGGATGGGAAATGGCTTTTCTGGAGAGAAGGAGAAATATCTGACAGTTCTTTGAAACATTTACTGTGTGTAAACAGATTATTAGTATTCTGCAATAAATATTTGCTTCCAGTTTTAAGACCCTCAGTGGAAGTGACTTGTGCTCTGATACTGTGTTTTTAAAGTCTTTCAGAAGGCAGAAGAGTCTCCTGTAGTGCTAATTTGTGTACATGCATTTTAGTACAAAACAGCTATAATTTTATTAACATTAAATATTGATGATGCAAGTTTCACAATTTCAGGAGAAAATTGACTGCAATAATAATCTCCTCCTGGCCGTGTAAAAAATCTCCTCTGAGTCTCCAGCTAAAATTTGACAATTGGCTAATTCTATGTGAAAACAGGCTTTTGTTCCAGTACTAAACCGAACAGGCTATGATTTGTTTCCTGAATGTCACCGGGAAAACTCAGCTGCAGTCCTCAAATAGAAAAATGAGCATATAGGATTGGTGCTGGTGTCCTGCCACCACACTGTGAAGAACCCCTGCAGCCCTCCAGTGATCCTTAGAAAATGGTTTGGATTGCCTGGACATGTTCAGTGAGTCCAAACTTCGCTAAACCTGGTCCTGCTGAAAACACAAACTGCAGGTTTTGCCAGTGACTGGACCAGAGAATTTACAAATAAAATTCATTCTCTTGCTACACAACCAATTTCTGCTTAGGACAGAAGCCACTGCAGTTCATTTAACTCCAGTCAGGACAAATTCCCCCAAGCTCCAGAGGAAATAATTCAAAGCCCTACATAATGTAGAGCAATGCCAAAAGCAGCCTGTCCCCTGCACATATGAAACCAGGAGTTGTTATGGTGAATAGTGTTGACTTTGTCTGGGCTAAAACAATTTTGAAAGGAGCAGTCAGAGCTCATAAAATCGGATTGGACACATGGCAGAGTTCTATATCTTAATGGGAATGGTGCCTGTGTCTCTTCCAAGTTCTCTGCTGGGACACCAGTGCAATTCAGTTGTGCTCCTGCATATTTAAATAGGACTTTGCTTGCTTCAGAGATGTGGTTTAAATACACTCAAAAATTATGCAAAACCCCAAGGTTTGTGGAGCCTTCAGCACCATTCCTAAACCATTAAGATGGGTTTGAAAATGCAGGGGAACACAAAAATGCTGTAATTAAGTCCTGAAGTTTTTATAGCATAGATGAGGTATATTGTTTCAGGCAGTTCCTTGGCATTACCGGGTTTTGCTGAAGACGTTGTCGTGTGTCAAAAACCCAAACAACCCAAAAACACAGCTGCCCACAAAGGAAAAACCTAAATTTGTCCATAAACTGCAAAGCTGCATTACCATAATCCCGTGCCTGGGGCTGGACTGGTGGCTGGGCTTCACCAGAGGTGGCTGGGACAGCTCACCCCTGGGAGGCCACAGCAGCATCACCTCCTGCCAGACCTGTGTTGTCCAACAGATCTGGTGCTTAACTCTGAATTGTTCTGGGAGGGCTCAGCACTGGCAAGGCTGGGAGCTCTCCAGGGCTGAGGGTGGGCTCTGTTCTGCTGTGCAGGCACAGAGCAGTGGGTGGCCAGCACAGAGTGGTGGGTGGCCAGCAGAGAGTGGTGCTCACTCTGGTGCTCGGTGCTGGCCACTTTGGCAGCCATGCTGTGATAGTTGTGCCTCTTAGTGTTGTTTCACCCCAAGAAATGCTGCCTGTTCTGTGGGAATCCTGTGCGTGCTCTGGTCCCCTTGGTTCCCTATCCCACAACTTTTCCGTGTTTATTTGTGGGGGTTTTTTTTGGTGGATGTTGTTGGACTCCTTTCTCTAAAACCATTACTTTATATTGAAATTTGCTGCTACATTTTCTGTGCCACAAAGCATGGTGACATTTGGAACAGGCTGCCCAGGGACGTGGTGGAATCACCATCCCTGAAGAGGTGTGGGATGTGGCACTTGGGAATATGGTTTAGTGATGAACACGGTGGTGGTGCTGGGTTAATGGTTACACTCCACGACCTTACAGGTCTTTTGCAAGCTTAACGACTCCATGATTTGCAGAACTACTGTAAGGGAGTGTTTCTGGGTTGCTGGGTGGTTGTTTTGTTACTTTTTTGTTTTTCCCATCTGATATACGGAACAGAGTTCTTTGTGATTTGTCTCCCTGGGTGAGGAAAGCTGCTCTCACAGTTCAGACAGGCTGCTCTGTTGCTCCGGTGTCCATGTTTTGCTAACAAATAACATGCAGTGGGGAAAGACTAAAGTTCAAGATATGATGGTGACATTAGCAGCGGCTCTTTTCTCCCTAAGATTCCCCCAAACCATCTGCCATCAACTGATAAGGCGGTGTAAGTGTGAAAATGTAAGCAGCAGAGCTCCTGCTGCATTGTCTCCGTGACCACAGGAGGGAAGGGAAAAAATGCCAGTACAGTTCTGCCGGGAGGTACGAGCACCAGGGGAGTGCCCCTAATAAACCAGCACAGGAGGTGCTGCGTGCACAAGAGTCACTTTAAGAAATGCTTGAATGAACGAGAGCAGATCCCTTATCAACTCACATAGATATAATATCCTCCCAGAGCGGAGAGCAGAAGCAGTTCTGTACAATCCACACCTGTGGCCTGTGGGTCTGATATTTATGACAGACAGACTGAGCTCTGATTGACCACCCAGTGCATAATCACTCTGTAACTACCCAGAGCACACCGTGCAATGGCACTGACCCAGTGGGGGCAGCTTTATTGGAGGCTCCGTGCCCGCCTTCACATTATTATGCTGCTGTGGCCTTTTGAGCGTAACATTTAAAATGAATGGACTCCACACTGGGTAGGAGTTACCTACAAACTGTCATTTCTATTTATGCAAACAGCCACGACTCTTAACGAGAATTGACTCGATTGCTGGGAGAACGCTGCTGCCTCTCCAGCCAGAAATCACAGGCTTCTGAGCCTCGCTTCGGGAATCCAACCGCTTTTTAAAGGCGGGTGAAAAGAGATTGGATTTTGACACGTGAAGCCAGGCTTTCAAAAGGCCCATATATTTGGCATATCATTCCAATATACATAGCCCTTACCACGTGCATTTTTAATGCATTTCCCTGGCTGCACAGGCCTCGGAGAACCTGCCACCCGGGGCTTTGATTTTCATAGTACAAGAGTTTGCCCGTGCAGGCGCTTGCATGAAAATCGTCTCGTGCAGTCTGTGACTGTGGGTCTCTTGTGCCTGAATTTCACTAACATGGCCACTTAAAAGCCAGCAGAGTCCATTTTCCTTGTACACTCTGAAATTGTCGGTTTGAATCACGCCGTGCCGTGAGGAGTGAAGTTTGTGCCAGAGACAAGGAGCAGTATCAGCCAGAGGGAAACTCTGAGAGAGGCAGGATGTCTGTGACTGAGCATGTGGGGAGAAAGCGGGCACACTTGCCCACTGAGGGTGACATAGCTGAGCTCTTGGGGTTTTTTTGACTGGAAAGATCCTCTCTCCCTCTCTCTCTGTGTAAAATACCGTGTCAAAGAAAATTGGCAATGAAGAATTCTGAAGTCAATTGAATTTGGAAGATGAAGGGAATGGATGAAACATCTTTGTGCTTTTTTCTGCCCCTGTGCCAAGGTAGCAGCTAGATGTACCTGGCCTTCACATATGCTGATTTGGCTGTTGCCTTTTGGTGGATAATTTGTTGTTTTGTTCAGTCTGTGCACTGCAGCCACGACCATACAGGGCTGTAACATCCTCCAGCTGCCTTTGTTCATTGGCTTCAGAGCCATCTGCTTACCAAACATACAATTTTCAGGTTTAAAAAGCCCTCTTTATTCCCTAAATCCCGCTATTCTAGAGGCCTTTAGTAAGCTGATAACAATTCCCCATTGGTCTGTTGAGGAATTAATGTTTTTTCTTCCTTTTTTTATGCTTTAGTAATTCTATGAATACAAGTAATGAATGAGCCACAGCTGGGTTTTGCTTGCCTTTCTCCCACTGCTAGTTTTATTCTAAATATGAGTTGGATCTATTCTAGGAATTATTAGAAGTGATTCCTTTCACAGGTCTTTAAGCCTTCTGAGTTTGGCAAGCCAGAAGCACAGGCTTCAATTCCTGTGCAGCCAACTATGCTTACTCTGCATGTGATAATTCAAATCCAAAGTTCTCTGTGCAAGGCAGAAGGTCTTTTTGTTTTGCAAACTCTGGATTATGAAACCCTTTTGTTTTCAGTCATGTAGGCTTATACATTCCAGGCCTGGTTTTCACCTGTTGTAAATAAGTATCATTTCACCAAACCCGGTGAGGCGGAGCTGTACAGTTTTCTAT
Source organism: Ptilonorhynchus violaceus (assembly GCA_013397565.1). Taxonomy (NCBI): domain Eukaryota; kingdom Metazoa; phylum Chordata; class Aves; order Passeriformes; family Ptilonorhynchidae; genus Ptilonorhynchus; species Ptilonorhynchus violaceus. The sequence continues at coordinate 367,007 of VZRJ01010804.1, forward strand.
GAGCTGACAATCTCATACTTGGAATTACAAAGAACAAAGCCCTGAAAATCACCACAGTCATTTCTCCTGATTTTCTTAGATTTCCATGCAAATCTGAAAGCTGATCTAAGCTTCAATGAGAGGTCTGGCCTAAGTGTAATGCTTGTGACAAATTTGCAGTTTGACTGAATTTTCCTAGTGAATTTTCACACAACCATGGTTCTGGGATTATTGGAGTTGTGTACTTGCTGAGGTTATTCAGTGTGATTTTTGTCTCAGGACATGCAGAGGCATGAAACCAGATGTTTAACTCTGAGCATTCACATTCTAAGGTACGAGGAGATAAATGGTCTCAAAAAATTCCCATGCCATAATTTAAAAGCATCACTCAAGAGATGCTAACTGCTTAATTATTCAAAACTTCCAGGTCTTCTCATTCACATATCTTCTAAATTTAACTCTCATTCTTAAGCCCTTTCTCTACCCTCCCCTGTGTTTCTCGTGCTTGGGTACCACACAGCAGCACAGTGAAATTCTGCCTGTGAGAGGCAGTGAGAGGCTGTGAGAATCCGCCCCTGAAAATCAGCAAAATGCCAAAGATTCTCTTCTTCTGTGGGTTCTGTTAGACGGGAACATGGAGCTCAGAGACACAGAGCCACTGAAGCTGGAAAAGACCTCCATCAAGTCTGAGCTGCATCCAATCCCCACCTTGTCCCCCAGCCCAGAGCCCTGAGTGCCACGTCCAGCCCTTCCTTGGACACCTCCAGGGATGGGCACGCCAACACCTCCCTGGGCAGCCCCTGCCAAGGCCTGACCACCCTTTCCATGCAGAAATTCCTCCTGATGTCCAACCTGAGCGTCCCCTGGCACAGCCTGAGGCCGTTCCCTCTCCTCCTGTCCCTGTTCCCTGGGAGCAGAGCCCGACCCCCCCTGGCTGCCCCCTCCTGTCAGGAGTTGGGGAGAGCCAGAGGGTCCCCCCTGAGCCTCCTTTTCTCCAGGCTGAGCCCCTTTCCCAGCTCCCTCAGCCTCTCCTGGGGCTCCAGCCCCTTCCCCAGCTCCGTTCCCTTCCCTGGACATGCTCCAGCCCCTCGAGGTCTCTCTGGACGCGGTTCAGGGGTCAGTTCTAACAGGAGCAGTTGCTGAACTCCTGCCATCCACACTTTAAATCTCCAAACCCGCTTTTCCACTGTGCTCCCAGCTCAGGGGTGTTCTGAGTTGTGGAGCCTCTCTACTCGTTTCTGGCTGATGGTCAGTGTCTAGTGTAGATTACCACAGCAGGATTTCAGTCTCTTTCTGGTCAGTGAAAGATTTGACCCCCAAACTACTGAAAACAACAAAAGTCATTGCATTAACTTCAGTGGCCTTTGGATCCAGCTGTGTCAGGCTGCACAGGATGGTGCTGGAATAGACCTTTGGAGAATTTTTTTCTCCTTTGGAAAATGTTAACGCTTGGAAAAAACCCCAGCATTTGTGAACTTCTTGCTTCAGGAAAAATACCGAAAATATGATTTCAAGCTGCTGATGTGTCAACTTTTTCTAATGAAAACAAAGTACACTGTGGTTTGAAATATAAATAACATTCAGGTGAAACATTTAAAAGACAAAACAACCCAATATATTCTTGAAATAATTGAAACAATGTTTCAGTTTTCCTCTTCTGGGCATGCAATTTTCCCTTTTAATCCCAATTTTGTGGAAGGGTATTTTGCACATAAACGCCCGTGCATGCATGATGGCTGTTTTGGATACAATTTTACTACACAAGATCACCCCTCCAGACCCTTTGCCACTGTGCCATTTGCCCAGAGTGGCATTATTTAATGTGATAATAAAAGCAATGACTGAGAGGCGTAATTCTCATTCCTAAATCTCTCGCAGTCTGAAGAGAAATTTATCATCTTTATTTTCACCAGCCCGGCTGCCCGTTAGCATTTCTCAATCCTTCTTCGCATTCTAAACCTTTGAAGTTCAGCATCATTCAAGTTGCTCCGTTCTACATTCCTCCGAGAGAAGTTCCATCTCCTCTGGGCAAGGATGGCAAAGGGCAGCTCTGCCCACCCCGTGTGAGGTCCAAGCCCTGCCTGGCAGGGCAGGAACTCGCCTGCTGTAGTCACCCTCTGTCCCCCAGCTCACCCCCCACCAGCCATCCCAGACATGAGCAGCCAAGGAGGAGGCTGAGAGAGCTTTGGAGGATTGTTCCTGTAACGAGTGCTGAATTATCTCTTCTCACCAGGCTGTGGGCTGTGTCCTGCTTGGTTGTACATCCTCGTGCACACTTTTTTGCCCTCTGGGGCTGAGTGTTTTAAACGTTCCCCGACTGTGCCACATTTCTCTGTCCACTTATCTGGGCCCAGGTACACTAATAACGTAATGAAAAAGGATTTCTTCTCTATAGGAGCTGTTAAAAACTGATGTTAAGAGCTGCACAGAGGAAACCATTTGCAGTTCACAATAACAACAAGTTTTATTGGTCAATAAATCCCAGGAACTATACTGCTTTGTTTTCCTGTAGCATCTGCCGGCCCCTTATTTATTAACTAGCGATTTCAAAAATATAAAGCACTTTTAATACCAGGGCCTGATCCAAAGCCTTTGGGTAATTCAGTGGGTTTTGTATTGGCCATTAATACAGATGAGTGCTGCTGCTGAGCCTTTATGGGTGCCAAGAAAGGCAAAAGTAGCTCTTCCCTGCCTTACCATCATTGAACACTCACTAATAAATATGACACAAAGTCAGGGGTTTTGGGTAGCTGCTTATGGGCAGGTCTGAGTTCTGAGTTCAGCGTGCACCCTTGTCCCAGATCCCATTTAAATGTTACAGTGGCTTCCTCTGATGTTGTATTAGAACAGTTATTTCCCTGACTCCATATATTCCACATCCATATCTGCAGTGCTTTTCTGTGTGCTTCAACACTGAGAAAATGCACATTAGAGACAGAAGACTGATTGGGGATCTCTTGGTAAAATTTATTTAACTAGGAAAAAAGAGAGAAACAAAAAGAAGAAGTCAAAATCCATCAATATCAAAGCATTTTGTGAGGAGCAGAGGCTCTTTACAAATTTCTTGTTTAAAAAACCAAATTGAAGTTTTCAGATCTTCCATTTCAAAAGGCTGATGCTATCATGTGATATTTTGATGGATGTGATGAAAAATTGGTAAGGCAAGCAGCTTCAGTGTTTGAATTTGTAGATTTAGATTGCCACACACATGGCAAGTCTGATGCAATTTCACTGAGACCCCGGGCAGAATGTAGATATAAATCCACACTGCATTACTGCAGTACAGCTCCGAGAATATTTTAATTAAATTAGTGTTTCAGCAATAAACTATTAAACCAATCTCAGACTTATTATTCAGGTAAAATATCACACAGCAGAAAGACTCCAGGATGTTATGACTAGTGTAGCTTATGATGATTTACTGGGCAGCAGTAATATCTTTCAGTTGTACTGTTTGTTTGGGGTTTTTTTTCAGGGTGCTGCCCATGTGGCTGCAGTGGAAGCCGGCTTTGTATTAATTGGTAAGATATTTAATTCTGTCAGTATCCCATTTAACTCCTCACCTGTGGTCTGTAGCTCATGCTCGTGCTTTATCCTGTTGTATGATTGATCCATGAGTAATGAGATAAATAACCCTTGTCACATTGTGAGCTCCTCATCTTCTTAAGGTGTGTTTGTCTTTCCCAGAAAGGAGATAAATTCCTTATTATTTTAGGCTGACATGTATCTTTTCTGAAGAGGATGGAACATATGGAATGATAGCAAATGATGTGGGGGGAGAGAGAGAGGAGTATCACCTTGGACTTCTTAATTCATCCAGCCCAGACAGAATCTCTGCAGGATACCAGCAGCTACTTATGGAACCAATTTGTTTTTTGTGTCCTGTATGCCCCTTTTACCATCTGAGTGTCTATTAGGGAATAAAAAAACCCATTCCTTAGCACAGGGAAGGTTTAAAGGGCAGACCAAAGTGGCTGTGCCAGATCCATGTCACTGGGAGAAAAGTGGAAAGAAGAGCAGAAAATGGGATGTCAAAAAGAACAGATGCTGCTAATGAAACATTCACTGCGATGGGTCCGTGTCCTGGCAGAGCTTCCCAGGAGCTGAGTGAGCTCAAAAATGCCTTCCCTGTTTTGCACTCGTGTTCAGAAGTGTGTTATGAGGATGATGATACTTAACTCCCATTGACAGGCACTTTGGGCTGAAGTGTTGCAGGAACATTAAATACGGGATGGATGAGGACTGTTAGCAAACCCTCCTGCTGCCTCGGCCCACGGCCGCTCGGAGCTCCTGCTGACTTCCGAGGGGCTGGAATCTCTCCCGGAGACCTCACAGTTTCCTTAAAGCCTCTTGAGGAGTAGTTTGGGTTTGGATCTGAGGTCCCTGAGGAGGTAGGTAGGTCCCTAGCTCAGTATCTATGTTGGTTTGTGATGGCTGAGATGGAAAGCTCTGCTCTCTCAGACAGAGTAACCAAACTCCTGTCGCTGTTGTGGGGCCCCAGTCTGGCTGTTGGGATCCAGAGACTTCATCTGCCCATGGAAGAGCTTCCTGACTTCTCCAGGTTGTTCTTTAGCATGGATTTGAACGGCTTTGTGTCTTGAAAAAGAACATGCTCAAATATAAACCAAAATACAAACCCCAGAGGCTGATCCAAAATGGGGCTTTTATCATCTGATCAGCCCGACCCAGGACTGGTCCCCACCACCTGATATGGAGATGCTTTAGAACAGATGATTCAAAAAGAAAGGAGAAAAGGATTTAATTGCTATTTTGCAATTTTAATGAATAACTGCCATTTCTGCTCATCTTCTATTTATTTTCCCAATGTAAGGCAGAGTTGTAAAGCCAAGAATTAATTTCATTACGAGCAGAAAAAAAGACACTTCATTAATACTGAACTGTTATTGCTGGCATATGTGCTGGCTGGCTCATGCCTGCGCCTCTCAGCAGAAATCCTCACAGCTTCTCAGACACAGGCTGCCATCTCCAAACTCACCCATTCTCAGGAATGCTCCACTTTCTGTAAATTTGATGTAGAGACTCGAAGAAAAGTTAATTTTTGGAGCATCAAGGTTTGGAATTTTCCATAATTCAGGTCTTTGATGATCTAGGTAAAGGCACTAAAATTAAGCCCATGGCTTCTTATAATTATTAGTCGTTTTCCAGATAAGAAAGGGTGGAGGATCAAGATACTTGACGCCTATCTGCATTAAGGACATTACATCCATAATTCAATATAATTGAAATGATGAGATTGGAATAAAATCAAAGATTCTGAATCACAAGATTGAAAGGTGGTCATGTTCCTATCTGAAATATCTGGGAGAGTAATACTCTCAAATGTGAGCTAACTTTGCCTTGAAAACCTGAAGTTAAGTTCTGCTTGAAAGAAACAAAATAAGGAAAATGCTAAAGAATGTTTTAGTGTTTCTATTCCCAATGTAGAAGTTTGATTAAATAGTTGAAGATCAAAATTATCTGATAGCTCATAGTAGAGCAAAATGAATTTTTGACAAAAATCTTTGTCTCTTTTTTGGCTGCTTTTATAAAAAGAAAAATCTCTGAACACTGACAAATTATGATGGGGGGTATTTCATAGTAAAATCATAGCTAACACTATGAAGTGTCTCATACAGTAAGGTCACTATGCATGGATATATGCATACATTATTGATGAGCACATATATAAGTATTTAAGTATACACTGCCTTGGCTGAATTAACTGAATCACTTTAATCTCTCTGTAAATGCTCCCAGATCCATTTCTACCAATTTAGCAAAACCTGTCAATAATCTGGTATAAGATAAGCATTTAAATCTGAGGGTGTTTTTGCAGGGATTTGCACAGAAGTAGATGTTTATGTGCTGCTTTTAATTGAAGCAGAGCAATGAAACAAGTGGGATGCTTGTGAGCCTCTGAAAATACAAATATATATAAACTGGAAATGAAGTATATATAACTTAACTGGTGTACAGTAAAAGAGCCCCTTGTATCATAGAACCATGACTAATTTCCTTGACATTTTTCCCATTATTTTCCTACTGCAAATGTTTTGCCCACCCCTTTTACACTTGCTATGGGTGTGAGATGCAGCTTGGCTACCTGGTGCTTTCCTCCCTAACACTTTTTCTCCATGATTTAACTTACCAAAAACCACACAGCCACCAGCTTATCTTTCCAGTTGTTCATGTACCTGTTCATTCTTATTTTTCTGATTATTAATAATCACAGTAGTTTCAGGTTTATGACAGGAATTCACATTTTTATTTTATTTCTTTACCACTTGCCCTTTAAATATCATTTACTTCTCCGCAATGGTTTTCCTGCATGATGTCTGATTCCCGTTTTTAAATTCTAATTCACTGAATATCCGGCTTTTTAAGAATGTAATGTCCTTGTGCCTGTGCTGTGGCATTTGGAAACTCTTCAGGTATAGCTCTGATTGTATCAGATTAACTCCAGGCACTCACAGCTGGTTATCCCGATTCCTCACATTGGTCAGGATATCCTGATTCCTCACATTGGTCAGGATATCCTGATTCCTCACATTGGTCAGGGTACAGTCACATATAGAGAACCTCTAGCACTGCCTTCACTTCCCTGCAGTATTCCTGTCTCCACATCCAGCTACCCCCAGGATTCACATCTGTTCCCCCATATCCTTCTGGGGGTTCCAGCCATCCCATGGGACTGTTTGGCCTTCATGTAGGTCCAGGGGATATTGAACATTTCCTCCATATTATTTTTTTTTCTTTATATCTTGACCTCTAACTGGTTTAATTCCACACTTTTACATTAAGGGGATTTTCGAACCCTTTTAGGATAGATTCCCTTTTTTTTTTTTGGATGGGATAGGGGTTCTAGGGACTGTATATCTCCAGTCAGGGAGGATACAAATGAGAGCAGGACTCCTTATTTTCTCTGTGCTCTCTTCAGGACAAGAGGGAACTGCCTCAAGCTGTGCCAGGGGAGGGTCAGGTTGGACATCAGGAAGAATTTCTTCAAAGAAGGGTTGGTCAGGCATTGGAAGGGGCTGCCCAGGGAAGGGGTGGACTCACCATCCCTGGAAGTGTTCAAGGAACAGCTGGATGTGGCACTCAGTGCTCTGGGCTGGGGACAAGGTGGGCATTGGGCACAGCTTGGACTCGACGGGCTTGCAGTTTTTTTCCAACCTTCATGATCCTGGGATTCTGCGACTTTCAGTAAAACCACCCCAACAAATAAAAAAACACCGAAAAGAGAAAGTCCAGATGTTAGCTACAGAAAAACTGCTACAAGCAGTAGGCAGCTTTAGTCAATAGACACAGGAAAAGGAAAAGAGAATGTGCACCTTCAGTAAACAAAGTGTCCCAGCTCCACTCAATATTTTGATTTACCAGCACTGTACTTCCCTGAATGCAGTGGCTGAGGAGCATCACTTACTCTGTTGCTTACCCTGTTGGGTTCTATTTAGGCAGCTCCAGCATGGGGTGTTTGTGCTCTGGTCACACACTCGCTGAAGCTCATCAGGTGTAACAGGATGAAAGAACAGTCTCTGTGCCTTAAGTAGTGCCATTGATGTCTGATGACAGCAAAGTCTGGTCTGCTTTCATCTCAAAGCACAACAATGAGCTTGGCACAACAGAGAAATGCAGCAGTCAACATAATTTAGGAGAGGATGTTAATTTTAGCCGTGTTTATCAGAAATTGAGGGATTCATAGATAAGAGGATTCTCTAAACCCCCAAAGACTCCTCAGTTCCTTCAGCAGCCGAGACACTGAGCTGCAAACAACAGTGACCTTGTGTCACACCAAAGCCCCCAGTGCTGCCAAGACAGGGCTGGGTGTGGAGGGAATAAAAGGCAGAGGCCTCTCATTCCCTGCACTGACAGAACACACTAGCCTTTTATACAGCATTTAATTTTAACAAAGAACAGCACAAACCAGATATTTTTTCACTCCTTCCTATTGTTCCACATTAATATTTCAAGAAAAATCTATTAGTTTCTCACCTAAACATCAACAGAGCAATAAACAAGTATTTCACGTAGGCTGAGTAATTCCAGATCATTGAAAATGATTATACTTGACTTACTCCTCCATGTAAATCTTTCATAACAGGGTCAGATGTTCAAATAGAATAAATCCATACTGAACCCATAAAGGATTTATATCCCCTGTGGTCTACAGACCATTTTTGCCCCGTATTTTCCTGTATGAAGTTTACTCAGAACTTGAAAAATGTGGCTTTATTATTATCATTCCTTAATATTCTTAACGTGAGGTACGGTGACATCTCTGACTCAACAAGGCCTGGGGGTGCTGTCTTTGGATGTGGGACTTCTTTAAGCTCTGGTGAGTGAGAAATCCTTGGTTGAATCAGAGCTTGGTGCTAAACGCCTTTGTAAACTCCTAGAACTGTTACCAGGGATTAGTGGGCCAAACTCACCACACTGCTCCATTTATTATGGAAAACTGTGCCTCTGAATTGCTGGATTTTTTGCTCCACTCCCTGGTTAAACAGCACAGCCTCACCAGACCCTTTGTAATCATCCTGTCACACTTTTTCTCATCATTCTTGGCCACAGCAACTTAGCAGCCTTCCTAATATGAATATTTCAATGTTTGTAGCTCTGAACAACATGTGGACTGGAAGGAAAAACAAACAAACAAAACAGCCCTTCCTTCCTCCCAGCTCCTTTTTATAGTTTTAGCTGTAAGGAGAAAATGAATTAAATGTGAGTGACTAAAAGTTGAGATTTTTTTTTTCCTCTAGCTCACCAGTGTTGGGGATGTAATAAATATGATGAATTTATTGCATGTGAGGTATGGGTTCTGATTTTTATCTCCTCTCTGCATGAAACCAATCTTCTCTGAAAGGACATTTGAATTGAAGAAATAGAGGACAAATAAAAATATGGATAGAGGTTAAAGCTCTCAGTGTAGGTGTGAAGTCATAAACCATTTGACCAAAAAAAGTCATTATGTTGTTTCTGCTGCCAGCTTGCTGAGCTGATACACCAGAATTTCCTGAAAGATAAACGAAACAGTATGTGAAACGGTGAAAAACTCAGGAAAATGACATTCATGTAGTGCTAATTTTATTGCATTCTTTTGCAGTGAAGTCACTCTTCAGTGCTTTCATTTTTCCCTCCCCGATTTATGGATAAAAGGACTGTTTTCAGACAAAGGAAATTGCTGTGAGAGTACATGTTGTATTTCTGATTCCACAAGAAGTGCACGTGTACGTGTTTTCAAGGATCACGTTGGTTTAATAGTAACAAAGCCTTAGGGGCTTATGGAATGCTCATCCTATTTATTCTGAGGTTAAACATTTTCCTATCAGGCTGCAGATAATGGTTAATATACTGCAGTAAGTGCAAGCTCATTATACATTCCTGTGATTTCAATTATTAACGTGCTAATATTTTCTATTAATTTTTAAATATTTGGGGGTTGAATGTAAATCATTGTATGCTTCTGAATAGGTTTTTTTTATATTAATTATTTAACCTTTGCTACTGTACCAGTATTTTATTCTATGTAGCTCTGTCTTCCTTGTTAAAAAGAAAAAGAAGCAAAAACAAACCAAAAAAAAACCCAAAACCCCACCGATAAGAATGCATTGAATTTAGACCACCTCTGGATCTAACATGCATCCATCTGCTCATGCACATAGGATTTTGTACACATATTGCTGATTTTGTAAGTAATAACAAAATTCCTAATCTGTATTTATCACCAATGAACCAGGAGCTGACAACAAGGTTTGGATGATTCGAGTACATCACTGAGTGAGGAAGAGACTGATGCTTTAAAACACTTAATGTCTCATTGATGAAATAAGAAAGAGATCAAAATGTGTAGAGCTAGAGAAAGATAATAACATGGCAGAAGAGAAATAAAAAGCCTGAGATGTAGCATCCCAGATGATACTCTAAAAACATGGAGTGAGCTGGGAGTGGGAAAAAGTAGCTCATGGATACTCTAGCTCTGCTAACATTTCCAGAGAACATTTAGTTTTGATTTTGCGTGTGAAACTGATTCTAAATATATTTTTGGAACACTAATTAAGAGAACTCATACAATCTATTAAAAATCATAGTAGCCTCTTAAATCAATGGAAAGAAAAAATGACTTCATGTAAGATAAATAGTCCATAGATCACAGAATGAGCAGTCTATTCTATTCTATTCTATTCTATTCTATTCTATTCTATTCTATTCTATTCAGATAAATGTCTGAAGCAGATGGATTACAGAAAGAGGTATTTAGCCAAAACCAGACCCATAATTTGTTTAAGGATCAAACTGGAAATAGCCGGAACAAATTCCATATGGAATGTAAAAGGGCATGGCCATTTGCAGGTGTGTGTGGGATCAGGTTCCTTGCACCATGGACACAATTGCTATCAGTTGTGATTTGGATGATGCTGTAGCACAGATCAATTTCTTTTTGTCCTCTTTGGTGTCCTGGTGTGCCCTTTGTGCCTAACTCCTATGACATGGTCTGCCCCGCTGACCAGCCCATTCACCTCTCTCCTAAACTCCCTTTTTTGCCTTCTCTGATGTCCTATTTACACAATTTCCCCTTGTTCTCCTTTTGTTTGCTCTGTGCCTATTAATGGCTGGGTAAGAAATGGTATTTATCCAGTCTTGCTCTGTGGATCTACTCCAGAAATCTCACTGAAGCCAATGAAATTACTCACATGCCTGAAATACAACATATACCCAGCAGCCTAATGAGCTTTAAGAGTCTGTCTCTTTGCCTCTCCTTTCATTATGTGCTTCTCTCCTTTTACACAGCTTCAGGAGACATATTTGTGGCATTACAGATGCTTGATAGTGATTACTGGAGTAGTAAGAATAAGTAATAATAATGTGGTTTTCTAGGTTGTTCGCTTTATGCTCATTTAAATTGGCATTTCTGTTTAATAAATCTCTGTACATGAATGTCTGAAAAGCTGTAGTGAGAGTCCTTAAAGAAGAAGGTTACCTGCCACAAACCCCAGGCAATCTATGCCATGGCAGCATTTTATGTGCATCCACTGCCAGTATTCCAAAGTCTTCAGCTTATTGTGGATGCAAGCGATGTTTGGATAAACCCCTGTATTGAGCCTCTTTAATTATGCCACAGATGAATTACAATTAATATGTAAATACAGATATAAAACTAGGCTTATCGCATGTAGCTGTATCTGTACCAGCAATCAGGCTTTACAAATCCCTCCCTTTTGAAAGTCCCTCAGGCTACCTGCTTCACGTTTTATCTTCTCTTTAACCTTAGCTACCAAACAGCCAGCAGATTCCTTGGCTCTCTGGAATTTAAATAATTGGGAGGCCTGGCAAATTATGATCCATGTAGTTAACAAGTAAAACAACGTATTGGTGGTTTGATTTTACAAGCATCTCTTCCTTCCACTGTATTTATAAGTGTATATATGTATTTGTATATAAGTTTATGGTTTTGTGTAACCAAATTATTACAGCATTAGTAACAAAGACTCAGAGTAGAGGAAACTTTTTTTAGTCATCTGAGACAGAAGCACTTGACCAGAACTTGCTGAACGTGGCAGGTGAAGTGATTGTTGTTTTTGCTAGACTTCCTTGCACAGCTCTGGAACTGTGTGTCAGAACTGCTCATCAGGCAGATTTCCTTTTCCACAGGACGAATCAGCAATCCCAAAACCAGAATTTTCACTGAGCAACTGCAACTGCTATAAACCTCAAACCTGTAAATCTGCTCCTCACCCATCTGCATGTTGCAATATTTATGTGCCATGGAGATCACAGTGGGCATGGTTAGAGCCAGTGCAGAGAGTAAATGTCATAATTAATAATGGTGACAGCACTTGCTGCCACTGAAAGGCAGACTGCACCCCAAACCTGCACATTCCCAACTCAGAAAGGCAAATGAGCAGCTTTTTGGTTGTTGTTGCTATTGGGGATGCAGTAAAAGCAATGAAAAGTAAGAGTCAAAGTGAGAGTTTAAATAGATGTCTCTCTGAAAGTTCCCACATCTACAGATGGAAAACTCCTGAAAGAGTAAGCATAGGGGTAGCTGGGACATACAGAAGCTTTAAGCATGACTTATTTATTTAGCTGTCAGTTACATACTCAGCTGACTTGGTTTGTCTCTGTTTGGAACTGGTCTAAATCAGCCTGTGTCAGTCTCAGCATAATTTTGGTTTCTTTTTCCCCCATTCATAGTCCCTGGATTCTCAGTCAGGGTTTGATAACAACGTTCCCTCCTCAGCTGAAGATTCATATCTTGCAACACATTTAAGAATAACCAGAATCTCTCATATTTACGTGTCTGAATGATGTTATCAATAAGAACAAAAAAAGTTTAATCATTTGAAGCAGAATGCCCGGAAACATTTGAAGGCTCGGATTCTTTCAAATATTTTTGAATGCACACATTTCTATCTCTCTTTAGACATTAAGTGACCTCTTGGACTGTGCAATTTTTTGTTTAAATGACCAGTTTACTTCAGCATAATTAATAAAGCAGAAAGGAAAATAACATGACAATTCGTGATTCTATCTATACCTTCATGCCATAGTGTATGTCTGCATTCTCTGAGAGCCTGATCCCAGTCTGGAAGTTCAGTGAGTGTCCCTGAATAATCCAAAAACCCGTGGGTGAAGTGGTACCTGGTTTCCCCAGAGGTCCTGACCTGCATTTATTGGTTGCTTACAGATGTCTGAGAATGACGCTCAAGTCTCTATCTGTGATTCCAAGGCCCTTGCCCAGCTCTGAACTGTGATTTCCACAAAACCTGACTGTCATTCTGTGGGAATGGGTGAGGAGCAGGTGAAGCATCCTCAGCCAGGGCGGGTCCTTTGGGGTGCTCTGTGCTGGCGCCACCTCTGATAATGTTTCCCGTGAAATCCCTGCACTCCAGCTGGACCAGTGGGCCTGAGGAGGTGCAGACTGACTGCAGCTTCCCCTTGGAAGTGTCCTGGGATGTCCATGCCAATCGTGGCACATCGAGCAGCAGGGAAGGAAGGCCTGGCAGAGCTCAGTCTGTGCCAAGCCTTGGAGCTCCCTGCTCCTGCAGGATGCACAGCGAGCAGTGCAGTGCAAAGGGGCGTGTGGGGTGGATGCTTGGGCAGCTATGGCATCAAAAATAGAGTTTGGCCTTTTTGTTTTAACTTGGGAGAGTTATTCCTATAATGATTAAATTAATTAAGCTTTTATGGCTTAAACTCTGAAGTTATGAACTTGTTTCCAACCTGTAGCCCCATAGATCAGAAGGGTTGAAGTATTCTAGTAACTCTGCAGATCCTATCAGTAATTTTCAAAATTTATTACATTTGGAAAGAATCTATTAAAACCACAGATTAAATCATTCACATCAATGCCTTTTTATACCATCACCCTACTGTTTCTCTGCTGCATTAGAAAAATGGATCATTTTTGTGACAAAATGCAAAGCTGAATTGTTGTGCTCACTGTAAAGATGTTGGCAGGTCTGATGTGTGCTGGATTTGAAATATTTATTGTGTTGCCAGAGCAATCCAAACCCAAAGAGTTTTACAGATAATTCTGCTCATTAATTATATGCAAAAGGCACTCATTTCTCCTGCTCTTCTCCTCCTCTTCTGCTAAGAATAAGAGTTCACACTCCTACCTTAAGGAGAGCCAGAGCAACAAGCTCCCCTCATCTCCTTTACAAACTGGACCACTTCTTTTTCAGATCAAGCTGTTATAAATTAAAGCACTTCTCTGAAATCATGGTACTTTCTATAACATATGTGAGAATGCAGAAAGCAGTTTGGAAAGAGAGAGAAACCTAGAGGGGCTGGAAGAAAGCCAAAACGATAAAGAACAATGAGTGGGCTTGCTGGTCTGTTGATCTTGGATTCTCACCAAGTATCATTTTTTTTTATGAGCTGCTGGGGTTTGGGTTTGGTTTTTTTGTTGTGGTGATTTTTTCTTCTTTCTCTGTCTTCCCCCTCATCTCTTTTTCCCATCTTACAAGGCAAGGACAGGAGAAAGACAGCAAGGCAGTGCAGTAATTTTAAAAGAAGGATAAATAAGAATGAAAACAGAAGTGTTTATTAGTACAGGAAATTGGTTTACAGCTTCATAAATTTAAAACAGGCATATCATATTGAACAGATTATGGAGTGTTAGATTGTGCTATTCAAGCACCTGGACAATCTGCTTTGCAATACAAAACTTACTTATACCAGCACGGCGTGGATTTAATAGAAAGTTAGGGACTGCTTAAATAAACTGGACATATACAGAGAGTCACAGAACAGCTGAGGTTGAAGGGAACCTCTGGAGCCTCTAGCCTGGCCTGCTCCCCCTCAAAGCAGCATCAAAAGAGTGGGTGCTCAGAGCCTTGTCTAGCGTCATTTTAAACTCTATGGTGCTGGACAGGATGCATCCAAGGATGCTGATGTCATTGGAAGGCTGATCTCATCTTTGAAAAGCCATGACAGTCAGGAACTAGAAAAAGTCATGCTTGTCTTCAAAACAGAAGGATCTTAGGAACTGCAGCTAGTCCAGGAGAAAGCTACAGCTGAAGGACAGGCTGAATGACAGAGTGCCAGGGTGGGTCGGGCTGGAAGATCCCACAGAGGCTCCTCTGGTGCCACCTCCCTGCTCCAGCAGGGCCATCCCAGAGCACAGGGCACAGGATTGTGTCCAACAGCTCTGGAATATCCCCAGGGAGGAGACTCCCCAGCCTCTCTGCACAATCTGTCCGGGGCTCGGGCCCTGCCCAGGGCAGAAGTTCTGCCTCCTGTGCAGGGGGAACTCCCTGGGCTCAGTCCCTGCCCGTTCCTCTGGGGCCATTGCTGGGCCCTGCTCGGAGCCCTCCCTGCACACAGGGACACCCGGGGATGAGGTTTGGGCACAGGGACACCCAGGGATGAGGTTTGCGCACAGGGACACACAGGGATGAGGTTTGGGCACAGGGACACACATTGCAGAGGAATAGTTTGTTCATTGTGGAGAAGAGATGGCTGAGGCTGGATCCAGCTGCTGCCTGCAACTACTTAGAGCAGAGCTGTAGACAAGATGGATCCATATTCTCCTCAAAATGTATGAGAAGCAACAGTTCTGAGAGGAAGCAAGAGGAATTCCATATGAGGAAATTTTTCCCCCAGTGCAGGTGGTTAAAGAGGGAACAAGTTGTGCAGAGAGATTGTGGGATAACTCTCCTGGATGGTTCTTGAGTCTGACTGGACAAAGCCCTGATCCAAATTCGACCCTGCTCTGGTGCATCCTCAGAGATTTGCTCTCCGTCCTGCTGGGTGTCTCCCTTGGCATTTGGAAGACATGAAAAATTGTGCTTTGAAGGACTTGCCAGCTAAATTCTTCCCCTGCAGTTTTGCTGCATTATATATCTAATTTCCATGCATCCAACTCTTGAACTTTATCATTTTCATCCTTCCAAAATATGGAAGCAATATTAAAGTGTCTCTAAAACCCGATGGATTTAACAAAAGCTATGCTGATTAATGGAGACAATTACTTCTCTATTAAAAAGTTCCAGAAATGAACTAAACCGATATTATTTCAATTCAGTTTTTTAGTTCTTTCAGTTAATACAATGGATTCTTCTATGACAGGAGCTAAAACAATGAACAAGGCAGAGAAAGACGTATTGCAGAGCACTTCATCAAGGAAATACATTTCAAGTTCTCTCATTGCTTGAGTCTTATATTCGATTTATGCCCGTGAGTACCTCTTCTTTTTAAAACATGGAGAGTTACACGTGACATTTAATGATCCTAAGACAAAATGAATATTCCTATGGTTCTGGGGTTTGTAAACAAGATAGCTGACTAAACCTCAAAAAGAGAATTACTTAGGGGTGTCTGCAGGGTAAGATTGGAGAAACGGTTTAGAAATGATAATCAGATGGACTTTCTCCTCAAAAGGAAGGTTTGCTAAGCTCATATCTAGTCCCCTATTGTGTATTTGAGTGATTCACTAACAGCAACATCCTGATCTTCCCACCTGTGAAATAAGGAGTTACCATTGTCTCCACTGCACAAGTAGAAAACAAAGCAGAGGAAATATTAACAAAATATGTGGCAAGAACACAGAATGCTGAACAGAAACCTCCTCAATTGCAGATGATTGTCTCAGGTTTTAGTGGTTTTTCATAGGTTTTTTGCTGCATCATGGTCTCAGCCAGAAGGGTAATTCCTATATATCTAGTGCATGAATAATGTACCTTTTAATAACATTATAAAAGTATTAGTGCTGTTTTAGTCTCATTCCCATGTAATCACAACTGGTATTTGGTGTGGTAAAACATTCCCTCAAAACGTGGTCATAGAAGCTTAATTTTGTAGTACAGTTCAAAAAAAAACCAATTAGCTCCTTATTATTTAATGGGCAACTGTCAATGCCCTGAGAGAATTAGAGCCCAGACTGGTATCAACAGGAAGCACAACAAGTTTGCAACTTCCAGCCAGTGAACATGGAGACAGTGCCCTTTTCCAGGATGAAGAATCTGCTGCTTCCCAGCTGCCATCAGGTGTATAAATACAACAGCACTGGGTCTGACAATGCAAATGCAGTCGTCTCTACAAAATGTGTTCGGTGCAAATGTCCTGAAACGCGGAAAATGAAGCGCAGGGAACAAAAAATATGCACAATTTGTTACACAGAGCATGGAAGGGGTGTTTGCTCAGACAGACTCTGAGCACCATCTGGGAGACAAGTGTTTAGTTTTGCAACAGATTGCATAATTTCCATGTAGAATCTGGAGAAAAGCTCTAAATGCTTTAATAGATAGTTGATTTAACATGCGTTTAATCTTTGTTTTGTGTTGTCTTAAAGGCTATGCATATGTTTTGAATGACAGAAGTAGTCATTAACTTATTACAGTGCTCATGCCTTTGCACAATTTGCTTTCTTTTCTGTTCTCCTCGGTGCGTGTGTCTGCGTGCATGCAATATTTCACCTTACACAGTTCCCTTTCCCAGCACATGGTAATTAATCTTAGTAAAAGCCAAGCATCTACTGCATATGCATGCCTCCTGATTGATTAGATTAAAAATTTAATGTTACAGTTCATACATTAGCAATATTTCAATATAACATATACCAAGGGCTCTACTATCAATAATAAGAATACTTGAAGAACAACACAAATTAACACCTGAAGCATAAAGAATGACCTTGAGAGAATGAAATGCTTTATGTAAAACACATTGCTCAGAGTGTATTTAAGCTGAGCACCATGTTCACGTGCTAAAACCACTGTAGAAAGCGCTGCCCCTCAGAGCAGGAACATTTCTGATGCAGAATTTCTCACTTGGAGCATTCTAGAAGTGGCACAATGTTCAGAGACTCTCCATTCATTTTTAGGCTCTTTTTTTTTGTGGTGTCCAACTGAACACATCTTCTGCTACACAGCAATAAAAAGGTATACATTAGAACTTTTTTTCAATTTTCTTCTTGCACAAGTTAATAAAAACATTGGAAGACATAAACTTAAGAATTCACTTGAGCAGGACCAGAAGCACAGAGAAAGAAACATAATAAAATGAGCATAAAAAAGGCAAGCTGTCTTATGTGACATTGTTATGACAAAATGAAATACCAGCCTTCATCTGGATATCTGTTCTTTTGTATCCAAAAGCAAAATTACATCAAAATCCTTCTGCACTGATTGACTTGTAATGCAATACACTGCAGAATCTTTGAACCTTAAGCAATGATAATGCTTCCAAACCTGCTATAAACTGGGTCAACTGTACAAAGAAATTGTAAAAAATGATGCAGTAATTCAATTTAGCACTGTGTGAAAACTGCACAATAGCAGGATTAAAGGACCTGAAAATGAAGACAAGTGGTTCATTATTAACTCCTTAAATGTTGTTCCCTTTGCTTTTTTCTGGATTGTCATTTATTTCTAGCTTAGAATTGTAATTTCTTTGTCATGATACAGTGGATACATTCTATATTGCCTCTCCATATGAGCACATTGAAGTTTCCCCAAAGGCTTAATAAAGTTTATGAAATAAGACAGCATTCACTATTCATTTTATCCACATAGGTAACAAAATAAATTAGAAAGAGAAAGCATTATACAATCATATAAAAGCTGTGGTGTGTATAAAAGAGTCAACTTCAAGAAAAGCAAAAAGAAAAAAACCAGCTGTTTAAGTGGCCAAAGCAAAATTATAGTAATAATTTTAAAAAGAGTAATGCTAAAGCTGCAAATGAAAAGTGCTTGTATGTAGAAGAGATATCCTGTTTGTACCCCCTCTATTGCGTTCATTTAAACAACTGGCCTCTTGTGCAACACAGGAATTTTATAGACATCATTTCTTTATGTGCTTAAAGAGGTTTTCTTCTTTTTCTGCTGTGTGTTGTGTGTGCATGTGGCTGTGTTTGGGTTCAGCATGTGTAAGTGCCATGGCCATCCTTCCAGCAGGAATCCAGCCTCTGTCCCTGTGTGACAATAGCACTCCATGCTGGTGATCCCCAGAATCCAGTGTTCCATTCAGAGGCAGCATCAAAATGAGCAACAATCGAAGAGAAACCAGCCTGGAATGATTTAAAGAGCTGGGTAAAGAGATGGAAAAAAGAAAAAAAAAAAAAAAAAAAAAAATCTTGCTCCAGGGGAGCAATTGTACTTTTGTGTATGAATCTATAAAAAAACTCCTCTGAATTCTTTACTTTGAGAGCTTAGACAGCTTCAATTAAATTCAGTCCGGACATCTAAAAATAAGCTGATAATAGACAGTAGTCTTACTGTCTTACTACAGAAAATTGTCTTTCTTCCAAACTGTTTTATGTTTGATAACACCAACTTTTTAACTTCATCTTATCCTCGGTTGGCAGAGGTTTGATACAAAATTCTATTTGGCAGTTAGAATTTTTGCCTAAATTATAGGATAGTGTGGTCCAAACTGCACGTTATGGTTCTGGCCACCCATCATCCAAGGCAGGGGATCTGCTGGATCTTCATCTTCCCTTGCCCTTCCTGGTGCTTCCTTGCCAGTGGCAGCTGGGCCACGGTGAAGTGCCCTGGGTCTGGTTTTGGCACAGCCAGGATGCACCAGGGCTGGCTAAGTGTGTCCTGGGAAGCAGTCCAGGGTGCTCCTGTTTCACTGTACCCATGGCACTTGCCCCAGCTGGAACTGTCATTTATTGTCATTTATTGTGATAAATAAATCAAAAACTGGCACGGGAGAAAAATCGTAACAATCCAAAATAATCCAGCAACTTGAGTGATGATCAGCACGGATATTATTGCTAACCAAGGAGTCTCAAACCTAAATTAAAGGACTGATCTGCAGCTTACAATATATGCTTTAATGAATTTCTGGTTTCTTCTCTGCTCCCCTATCTCAATTAGCAGTAGTAATTATCTGGATTACTGCTCCCTTTTGTACTCACAGTTATGCGGTCCCAGAGCACAGGAGCTCGATGATCCATCAGATATTTCTATATCATTTCGTTGTGCACATCTGGGGGTACACAAGTTGTGGCCTGCACTTGTTTCAACTTGTAATTCATGGAGAAATCTTTGGCCGATGGGCCCAACTGCAATATTAATGTTGGGGCTGTCACTGAGTCAGCACGAGATGAGAGACAGCAGCTGAGCATTTAGGAAAGTATTCCTGCAAGGAGAGTTCACTCAGTGCCACAACGGGTGTCACAACCAGAAAATATATCAAATATTGTGACAGAACAGTTTGTTTTGAGAGTAAAGAGAGAGAAAAGGGATGCATTCATTTAACTTTGTCAGTTATCATTAGGCAATTAATGCTTTCTCCATCTGTGGTCCAAAACATAAGTACTTTTCCTTCAGAAGTGGTCATACGTGATGACTGCAGGTTTACTTTTGTCTCTAGGAACAAGGAAAAATGCAAGGAAATTTCTCTTTTTAAAAAAATCTAATGTTTAACTAGATAACAGCAAACTGACCAAAGGAGCAAGGTAAACTTTAAAATCAAAGTGGCAGCAATTTTTTTCACTCTAAGCATAATAATAATAACAATGATAATAACGTCAGTTATATTTGTGAAATAAATTTATAAATCCTTTATGCTGTTTGTTTTCTCAGTTTTTGCAGATTTCTCAGTTTGGGTGATGACAATGATTCAACCTTTATGTTTGCTTATAGTCAATCTCATGTTAAAGCTGTGGGAATTTGCAACCAGAGGTTCCATACTCTGGCAGAGTATTTACAGGGGACAAAAATCAATGCTCCTATTGCTCTCAGATTTTTTCAAAAAGGTGGGGTTTTTTCTGGTGTCTTGTTTTTTTCTTGACGCACAACTGCACTTCTGGAACTCCCATCATTTCATAGTGACTTTATGACTTTTATTTCATAAAAGTCATAGTGACTTTTATTTCAAGGAATACTGAGACTCGGCTTCACACTTCCAGCACTTAACTGGGTCTATACAAAATCAGTATGCAGGGTAATTGCATGAAACTTGGATTAGCTGAAGCTCGAGGCACAATGTCTCCCAGAGCATCAGATTTCTATCATGACCATGCAGCAGGGAAAACTTCCAGATTTCAGGTTCAGAGCGTGAAAAGGGTGTTTGTGTTAGGTTGGATTCTGCTGCAGAGAGCAGTTCTGCATCGACTGGACCATGGGAGCTCAGGGGCACACGGGGATTAATTTGGAAAGGTAATCCGTGGCCTGATCAGCAAAAGATTAAAATATTTGGAGTAAAAGCCAAGTAGGGCACAGCAAAATGAGGAGTGGAAATTGCAGCAATATACTCCCACTTTTCATTGTTTATTCATTTCCTCGTCTTGAGCATCGTGCTCGTGAAAGCGAAGTGCAGTTTGCTTTCATGCATACCTGGCTGTATATAAATGCTTGTTTCTCTGTAGGAATAATATGCATTTCAGGGATGGGATCCAATATCTGCTGAAATCAAAAGAGATGCTTGTATTGATCTCCAGCTTATCTGAACCAGGTCCAGATGAGGGAAATAAGCGATACGTTCTGTGTTTGTGAGTGAAGGAACACGCATCAATTAATGGTGCCACAGCTGGCTCCTGGCACTGTCTGTGCAGAGTAATTGCCAGTTGCTTTTTGTAGGTAGGAATGAAATTAGGGCCTTTGGGGTGGAAAAGTATGTACAATCCTTAGACGTTTTATATGAAAATCCTCAGATATTTTATATGAAAAATCTTATTTTTCGTATGGACTACAACAGCAAAGAATCAGGAGGTTAGAAAGTGCCATTTCAGTGCCAGAGCTCCTGCAGGGTACCTCTATATGAGTACCAGCAGCACAGGCAGCAGAACAAGTCATTATTTGGATGAATCCTTGGCAAAGCCATAATTTGTGCAGAAAGAAAGAGCGAGTTTGCTTTCTTAGGGTGAAACTGGGGTGGACATAACCACAGCGTGGGTGAGAGATGGCAGCACCACCCTGAACATGCAGAGGATTACAGCATGAGGTGATAGAAAGAATAAATGTGGACTTCTACCCGTGTTTGCTAAGACAGATAAGCAATTAGAGGAGGCAGAAATTTCAGAGCCAATAAACCCTAAATAGAAGGCAGACCTGTCTGCCGTGATGAGGTAGTCATTTAGGCCCACAACAAGTGTCACTGCAGTAATTAGAATATACTGAGAAATCTGATTGGAATTTCTGCATGATGAGAGCATTGCCAACTGCCTTTGATGCTGGCTGATAGCACCAGTAACAGGCTGACAACACCTGTTCCGAGTTCTTTACCAGCAAGAGGGGAAGATGCTTTTGAGTGGGTTTATCCTTTAGCATCTCCCCTTTCATTTCCAGCCTCTTAACTCCTTTGTAAACAAATAAACAGCAGTGATATTTTAAAGGGTTAGTTGTGCCAGACATTGCTCAAGCTCAGTTAAGAAGAGGTGCCATACATATATATATATATATTACATTCTTCATCTCCATACTACATTTGCTATCATGTTTAGGATTCACTTTGCAAGTTTTCAAAGTGGTACTGTTTTATTCTGATGTTTATCATAAGCACTGGCAAAGGGTTTTGCTGTCCTCTCTCTGGGGTTTCAGCTTGCTCGAAACAAAAAAAAAAGATTATTTGCAGTAGATCAATATTCCCTTAAGTTGTAAACTCAGCAGCTCTTACATGTGAAGCAAGATTTGGCCTGGCCAGGACTCTGATGTTGGATCTCGAGGGCTGCAGAGATTGTGATGAAGAATCAATAACTAGAACAATCTCTCGCAGCCCTGTGCAGCCTCTCACCGTCTGCTTTTGTCTTGCTGTAACTGGAGATAGTTTCCTGCAAATGAGATGCAAAATGGAGGAACTCAGAAAATTCATGTGGCAGTTTCAGTGCTGGACAGGATTGTAACTTTGATCCCAGAGGTGGGGTTTTGCTGTCAGCAATGATCTTCCTCCTTCCTAAATTGCCATTGGGGGAAGCACTCAACAACTCATCCCTCTTAGCTGGGATGTGCTGTTTCCTTTTGCTGTTTAAGCAAGGGCTCTAGATGTGCCTGAGTTATAGTCTGGGTTAAAGTGAACAACTTTTATACAGCATTTTGGGGTGAGATGAGCAGTTTCAAGCCCTGCAAATGTGAGCAGGGTATTTTCTCTCTCACACACTGCTCCTGGATGTGAACAAGCTGAGCTTTCATGTGTCCATTTGATATCCCTATAAGAAAATGAGTCAGGATTATGCTCCTGGACATGCACAGCCAGCTTTCTGTCCCCCAAGGCATCAGGGACAATAAATATATGCATAGATACATGTCTATAGATGGGTTTATTTTTTGTACCGTCTCAAATGGAGCAGTTCTCAGCTGTTTGGCCAGGTTGGAGGTCCAGGGCATGCTCAAAGTCTGCAGCCAAATGCTGGGGGTGAGTATTTATAAGGCCAGCAGGAATCCTGTTGTGTTTATTAATAAACTGAGATGCACAGAGCCTGCAAATAGCTCGATATTCATAAAACAGAAGAAAAGTTCGGATGCTGCGTGCTGGGATGTTACAATTCTGTTACAGTAAGGACCTTTTATCTCTGTGTCGTGAATGACCTTCTCATTTATGGAATCCCCCTCTGTTCCTCTCTCCAAGCTCTTGTTCTTCTGTGGTAATTAAAACTCAGGCTATTCAGTACCCAGAAGTGCACTCCAGCTGCTGTGCACACCCAGCTGAAAACAGGGCCCAATGGCCAGAGACCAGTTGGTGGAGAGGTGAGCTTGGTCACTGGAGTAGAACGTCTGGGTATGAAACTCATTGTTGGGAAGCAAAGGGTCATGTAAGTTATGCTGCTGTTCCTCCTACAGGCTTCTGACAGGGCATTTTCAGAAAGAAAATCAAATGCACTTAAATGCAATGCTTGAAAATAACATCTTCATGTGTTTGGTGCTCCAATGAAATGTGAGCCCCGTGTGTCTCCACGGTTCCACCGTGGCTGTGACGTGTAGAGCCAACGCTGCAGCTCCTCACATCTTCAGTGCACTGACTTGCATCCTTAACTGCTGGCCTTGTGCCACCTCTGGTGAACCCACACAAAAGAATTAGTCATGTGGAGAGTGGAACAGCTGACAAAAAAAAAGCAAAAAAACTCTTCAAACTAAAAAAAAAAGGCATGAGCAGCTAACAGCATTGTCACAGGTAAAAGGCAGCAATGAATCACAGGCAAGAGCAGAACTATCAGGGAGGAAAAAACAGTAATAAAGGTGATTCAGGTGTAATGTCAGGCCCTCTCAAGGAAGTGATCCACAGATGGATAGAGAAGTGGAGAAGAAATGGCTTCAGACAGGTAAAAGCTAATTTCTGATGTTGAAAAGAAGGCTTTATCCTTCTTGTCTCAGGCCCCAGTTTTAAAAGGGTATTTATCCATGGGGTTAACTTCATCTGCTCCACTAACTGCACTCCAGTGAGAGATAAGGAGATAATTAAAATTACCACCATGCTTAATCAACTTGCCAGCATAGGGATACTCTCTTGAATTGGGGCACAATTAAATTAAGCTTAGCTTCTTCCAAATATATGCAAGAAGTAGACATCTGGCAAAGTCTAGCTGAAAATGCACAGAGCTGCATCATGACATTCTCCAAGGACAAAGGAAATGGAAAGTGAAAGGGTTTGGGAGAACAAGAGTTCTGCCAACTCCTTTAATCTTCATCTTGCGATGCAGCCTATCAATCCCACAAAAAGATATTAGTGATTCCACTAATTTATTCCTAAATCAGTAAGCTAGTGATTTCACTTGTGTGCCCAGATATGCACAAATACGTATGAAAATGCATGCAAGTATGCTAATGGAGGTTATTTTACAATATTTCCATAAGCATCTCTAACCGTTGTGTTTCACAACAATTTATAACTGCAATTAAAAGGTCTGAAAATTATATTAAAGGAAGCAGACTAATTGAGCTAATCAGAGACGAGATCAAGGCCCTCCTGGCCTTGAAATCTATAGCTCCGTGAAAGGGAGTCTGTGAATATTTGCTGAATCTAAGGATAGTAATAATCAGCAGTAACACTTCTGTCCATCTACAAGGGCATCAAGGAATTAATTTGCACAATATGCCCAGAAGGTAAATAGCAGAATCTCTACCCATTTTGCTGAATCAAAAAGTTGAGGAGACCAGCTAAAGGCCCAGCTGGAATAGTCGTAGCCAGAGTTTACATTGCAAATTCCTCAGTCTCCATCTGCTAAAGGCCCACTGAAGAAAAAAAGGCAGTTCAGGTTGGGGCTGATGAAACTCCTGTGGCTGCCAGTGGTGCTCTCACTCTCTGAAAACTCAGAGAAAAAAGCCCCAGGAATCTATTGAACACTTTCTATTTTAAATGATGTTTACCTTGAACAGGCATCAGCCCATTCCTTTCACTTAACTATGTGAAGAAAGAGAATAATTCTCTTTTGCTTCTGCCCAGACTGTAGAAATAGTACATTCATTAGTTGTTTTCTGCTTTTCTGTGTTTCTCCGTGTAATTTGCTCTTTCATACATGTGGGGAAGGTTGTAGAAGTACTGATGGAGGCTGAAGAAATGACTTGTTAATTTATTCCTTGGTGAGATAGCATTTGAATGCTTTGGAATTGCACTACGTCTCCTTGAATTTCCAAGTTTTCCAATATGGCTTGTTCTACACCGAGCAGTAAAGTATAACTAGAGAGCTCTGCTTTCAGGAGACCACACTCCTCTTTCAACAGGTCCTTCCCCTTGCTGGGATCTCACTGCTGCCCTTGTCACTGTTCATCCTGGTAGTGTATGGAGTGTCACTGGAACACTGAAACCCTCCCCGTGTTTCTGCAAGGGTGACAGCAATTCAACCCCTGAAACCCCTGCTTGGGCAGAATTTGCTCCTAGTGCCAGTTCTTAGCCCAGGCTGACTTGGAGGAGGTTGTGGGCTTGAAACCCTAAAGTTCAGTATTAGAAAGGTGGCTCCTTTGAGGAAGAAAAAAAAAAAAAGAGGAAAAATCAAATTGTTGTCTGAAATTTTATTCTTTGAGACGTGAGCACATTTTGCTGAAAAGTTTCAGAAGTGATTAGCATGGTATCAAAACTGTCCATGCTGGACTACCTCCCCACAGAAAAAAAGTGAATGCTTTCATTAATAGTAATGCCAGGCAGCCATTCTGACATGCTGATTTTTATTTTCTTCCATCAAAGAGCT
Organism: Ptilonorhynchus violaceus; assembly: GCA_013397565.1. Classification (NCBI taxonomy): domain Eukaryota; kingdom Metazoa; phylum Chordata; class Aves; order Passeriformes; family Ptilonorhynchidae; genus Ptilonorhynchus; species Ptilonorhynchus violaceus. The sequence continues at coordinate 392,553 of VZRJ01010804.1, forward strand.
GAGCTTGTGAGGGAAAGAACATTCTAATATCCCCATTATCTTTTCCTCTTTCCTTTCAAAGTGAGCAGAGCACATCTCTTCATTTTTCTGTTGTGTTGAGCCACTCTTTTACAACCATGGGTTGTGAAACCAGAACTCCCACTGACACACGATCAGAGACAGGCTTAAGATTTTAGAGGTGGTTCTGAAGTCCTGAGAAGCCCTTCAAAAGCTGTGTGCTTTTAGCTGGGCTGAATCACTACTGTCTTCAGATCTAATCTTTCCAGCAATTGATTTTCCCTTTATCCTCTGTGACCAAACTTCTCCCACGGGAGGAATTATGGTTCCAGCTTTCCTAAAATTCTGTAATTCTTATTCCCAGAGTGGCACAAAAATGGGTCACACTTTGAATCCTGTTTACGCTGGCTTTGCAGACTTGTTCATTGCTTTTCTCATGCAGATGGTTGCATGTAAGAAAACATATTTGTTAGATGTAAATTTTAGCTGCTTGGGGTCTCTGTCTCTGTGTAATATTGAGCCTAATGTCAGCACAGGACAACATTTATGTTTCCATTTAAATATAAAGTAAGCAGATGGGACTTCCCTCATCCATAGAGTAGTAAATTAAAAACAAAAGTAACAATTTTTTTAATGTTGTGCTCTGCTGGGATGAGAGCTTGGCATTATGACATCTGCTCTGGTTTGAGGATTCCAGGAGCTGCTGTACAGTATTTTCTGCAACACTGAGAGGAATTCTGCTAATGTTGTTTTTCCATAATCCCTGTGAACACGCACGCAGGAAGCCTCTGCTGCTCACCCTCCCCTCCAAATACAGCCCAGTACAGACTTTGGTACTTCCATGGCATGTGTCAATAATGATCACCATGGCTGAAACACCAACCCAGAGAATCCAATTGAGATTATCTGAACATGGAGACAGTGGGAAAGAGAACAGATACCAGCCTGCCAAGTTGTAGCTTTGTATCCCAAGTAAACAGCTTTTCCTCAGAAATATTGAGAATTCAAATTTTCTGTGAATCTTCCAAAGATTGCGCCAAGTTACTGACATTCCACTGAATATTCACAGGATCACTGAGACTGGAAAAGCCCTCCCAGCCCATGCAGTCCAAGCTGTGCCCGATGCCCACCTTGTCCCCAGCCCAGAGCCCTGAGTGCCACGTCCAGCCCTTCCTTGGACACCTCCAGGGATGGGCACTCCAACACCTCCCTGGGCAGCCCCTGCCAAGGCCTGACCACCCTTTCCATGCAGAAATTCCTCCTGATGTCCAACCTGAGCCTCCCCTGGCACAGCCTGAGGCCGTTCCCTCTCCTCCTGTCCCTGTTCCCTGGGAGCAGAGCCCGACCCCCCCTGGCTGCCCCCTCCTGTCAGGAGTTGTGGAGAGCCAGAAGGTCCCCCCTGAGCCTCCTTTTCTCCAGGCTGAGCCCCTTTCCCAGCTCCCTCAGCCTTTCCTCACATCACTCCCTCTCAAGAGTACATTCCAAATGTCTCTTCAATAGGTAGAGATCTTATGGTGCCAAGAAACGATCAATATTAACTTAATTTTTGCCTTTTAATTACAACCTATTAAAACTTGTCATATTTAACAAGACAAAAAGCCTGACTAGTAAATGATTAAATCATTTTTAAGAGTTCAAAATAGCATGCCACAGATATGCTATGTCTCTATAATCCAAGCAAACACAATAAATACATGAACAGGCAGATTGCATTACTTAGGAAGGAGATATTCTCTTGGATCTTTTTGGAAAAGACTTTTGGCAAATAAAGGCAAAATACAAGTTCTTTTTGTAGATTTACATGACCTTTTTTTGAGGGGGTGGGGATGGAATTAACACTATCAACCTAACAGGAAGTGCTTTTTTCAGTAAATTTGTGTAAGGCCTTCACAAGCATTTCCCTTCTGCTGGGGAGAATGAACAGTTGGTGACACTGAGGGACTTGAGAAAACAGCAATTCTTGTGTTTATTCCAAGGCTATGCAATTACTTTAGTTGATGCTTTTGTTCTGCGACAATAATGATACAATCTTTCACACAAATAAATAGTTAATATTGTGAATGATGATATTTGAAGGAATTATATTGAGAGAAGAAAAAAGTCTTGTTTGGTCTCAAGTGTCGCATGAATTTGCTGTGCAAGAGGAAATATGATGAATAAATATGTTACATAGACTTCTGTGGGTAATTTTGTATACATTGAGACCCTGGGACTGGGGATCTGTGCAGGTGCAGAGAAACATTAAAATTTATGCAACTGTGGAATTTAATCCTTTATGGAAAATGAACTTTCCTCCTGCATCAGCCAGAATGTCTGTGCTTCTCTCAGCAGTAGCTGGTGCATCATGTTCAGAGGTCTCTGGGCTGCCTCCTTCCCAGACACCTGCTCGTATTCCCCATTAGCATTGGTCAACCCCAAAGTTTTCTTCATGAAGAATTTTGAACATGGAGATCTTAAGTTTTTTTTCTTTTGGTTTTCACTCAAGTTTTGGGGGGGGGAATAAAGAACTGGAGTGCACAAGCATGGGCAGAGGGCCATTCAACACACCCATTTGGAAATCAGAAGGATCGGGAATGTCTTAAATACCCCTTCCTTCTATGGACTTCAGCTAAGGGGAAATGCTAACTTTCATTCACAGGTTCTTTTGGAAAAATATGGAACATTTCCTTCTTTGAGACAGATGGCTAAAAGGGAGATGTTTCCTCGTCTACCCTCATTTACCTCAGCAGCTCAACTGCTCGCTGAAGAGGTAGGGTACTTCAGATCACAGCTTTTTCTATCCAGGGAACTGAAATTCAAATTTAAATGCTTATCAGTCTTTTTGGAGAGTGCTTCATCACCACTGTGTGCTGCACCCTGTGCGTCTCTGCAAGCAGGGAAGGAGTGTTCTTCTCAGGCTTTTAAGGGAAGCAGTTTATTTTGCATGATATACTAATTAGGAAGCAGATGCACTCCTTTACAGTCTAATCTTATGGTTAGGAAGGAGGAAAAAATGTAGGTTCAGATTCCCTAAAACATGGGAAGTAATTCCAAACAGAGCTCCTGCACTCCGCTGTGTTGTGAGAACTGGGTGTAAAGAGTTACCATTGGTTATCGCTCCTGCACTCTTCTAAAACCACATTTTAAAGTTCTCATGAAATTTTAAGGTTCTCATGAAATTAAAAACGAGCATTTTGTGCTGGAACAGTTTTGTTCTTTAGTAATAATGGAGAAAATAGCATCTGCTCTTTGCAAGTACCAATCCCATGTGGACTCCGGGAATATATTTTATTGTCTTTAGGGCAAGAACTAATTCAGAGAAAGGATCTTTTATTTGCCACCTGTGAGTCTTGACCTTGACCTAGAAAGTCTATCCTCACTGTTGCATGAGGGGCAATTAAACTTCTGTGAAGCAAAACCTCCCTATCATAGCAAAGTATGTCAAGTGTAGCAGAGCTTGAACCTCCAACCTCATTTTATTCCCTTTAAATGTGCTAAGCCGCCTCACATTAATTTGAATAAACTGAGAACAACAGCATTTAATAGGCTTGGAAAACTTGAAAGTTTCTTTAATTTGTTTTGGGTTCCCAGGATTTATTTTTGTGGAGGGAAGAGCAAGTTTCCAAAATAAGTAAGACATAGATTTCCAACATGAGGAGTGGGGATCAGACACGGTATTGGGACCAGGGTTATTTAATATCTTCATCAAGGGATTTAAAGGCACCCTCAGCGGGTTTGCAGGGGACACCGAGCTGAGGGTGCAGGGACGCTCCTGAGGGACGGGGCCATCCAGAGGGACCTGGGCAAGCTCCAGAAGTGGCCCCTGGGAATCTCACGAGGTTGAACAAGGCCAAGTGCTGGAGCTGCCCCTGGGTCAGGGCAAGCCCTGGGATCGATCCAGGCTGGGGATGAGCAGAGGGAGCAGCCCTGGGAGAAGGAGCTGGGGGTGCTGGTGGGTGAGAGCTGGGACCCCAAACCCCCTGCCCTGGGCTGAGCCCCAGCGTGGGCAGCAGGGCAGGGGAGGATTCTGCCCCTCTGCCCCCTCAGGTGAGACCCCACCTGCAGAGCTGCCCCAGCCCTGGGCCCAGCACAGGGAGGACGTGGAGCTGCTGGAGAGAGCCCAGAGCAGGCTCCAGGATGAGCAGAGGGATGGAGCAGCTCTGCTGGGAGGAAAGGCTGGGAGAGCTGGGATTGTTCAGCCTGGAGAGGAGAAGCTTTGGGGTGACCTCACTGTGGCCTTGCAGTGCCTGAAGGAGCCACAAGAAACATGGAGAGAGACTCTTTGCAAGGGATGGAGGGACAGGACAAGGGGGAATGGCTTCCCACTGCCAGAGGGCAGGGTTAGATGGGATATTGGGAAGGAATTGTTCCCTGTGAAGGTGGGGAGGCCCTGGCACAGGTTGCCCAGAGAAGCTGTGGCTGCCCCTGGATCCCTGGAAGTGTCCAAGGCCAGGTTGGATGGGGCTTGGAGCACCCTGGGCTACTGGAAGGTGTCCCTGCCCATGGCAGGGGGTGGGACTGGGATGATTATTAAGGTCCCTTCCAACCCAAACCATTCCATGATTCTGTGATTAAACCACATTGGTCTAAGAAGTTCTGTGCCTGTGCCCTAACACAATTTAGGGAAAAGCTCAGAGCTCATTTTACACCTTTGGGAGGGCAGGCTGGGGCACACACATGGTCTGTTCTACAATGGCAGCTCAGCTGATGAGAACTAATTTATTAAGCTCCATTACCTGATCACTCTTGTCCTCTCACAGAAGATGGGGAGTGTGCCCAACCAGAGCACTGATTTCTTATTTTATGAAAAGGTGCTTTTAAAATTCATAACTATCTGTGGACCCTCAGATTCATGTTGTTTCTGAAGGAGCACAACATAAGATCTCTGATATTTTGGTGTTTGCCAGTAGTCTCTGACCGCCACAAAGGTTTGCAAGTCTCCAAGAAATGCAGGCAATCATTGTTTTGCTGAGGTCTGTGGTCAAATATGCCTTGTTCTCTGTTATACCCACAGGAAATGCATTCAGAATCCCTTTTTATCCCACATCCCTAAAGATGAGAATGTTTACAAGAGGAAAGAGAATCCTTGATGCTGAGATATAACTCAGCTTACAGTTTTTCCTAGTCAAAGCAATGCTTTTGCCATGCTGGGTCCCAGGGTTTGCAATTTTGCATTGATCCATTCACCCCGTTTCCCAGGAGAGCCTTCCTGGATCGCTGCTGCCAAGTGCCTGGCGCTGGTGTGGGGGGAATGGGGAAGGAGCAACCTTTGCTGCTTGAGTGAAATGCAGAATGACACAAAGCATCCAACTCGGCCTCCTTTAGGGTGTTTAAGGCACAGAACTCATTTTTCTGGATGAAAAGCAGACAGTGACACTGCCAGCAGCAACTGTGTCAGCCCAGGTTCTCCCAGCAGGAGGGACCTGCCGGAGAGGGAGATGCCACAAATGGAAGAGCTCGTTTAGAGCCCGCCTTTAACGACATAAAAGGAGATGTGGGGCATGGGAAAGTTCACAGTGACTGTTCCAATCATAGCAAATGACTCTGATCAATAATGGAAGGTATAGAACCATTAGGATCTGTTTAAACTGGAGGTCTCAGCTTGCATCCAGAGCATCAATGCCTCGATGGGGATCAATGATGAATGGCTTGGTCTGGTATCTCAACCATAAAAACATTCCAGAGGAAAAATTAAAACACAGTTGAGGTAAGTAGAAAAGAGGGGTGTTTGGAGCAGGAAAAGTTTTAGTGTCCTCCCAGAATACCTTAATATATAACAATTGCATTATATCTAACATAGTTAAATCAATTTTATATCCAGTTTAATATTCATCCCCATGAACACAATTTTTCTATTGTGTCTATTTTTAAAGGAAAAATTGTACTTAGCAGTTTGTAGGAACCCAAATATCAGGATGAGGTAGACATACTTTTAAAGAAGACAAAAAGAAGGAATTTTGAAGAGGGCCACTCAATACAAAATACGTGATTTCAAAGGAGGCTATGTTAACATTTCATACTGCTCAGCACTAAGATGATCATTACAGGGTAGGACTTACAGCATACCATATCCATTGATAAATTAGAAATTAATGAAAGACAAAATGTTAAACCAATAATCTTTATAATATTTATTTATTATATTTAGAACATGACTGCCTTGCAGTCATTAAGATCAAGTGAAATAAAATTCATCACACTTTTCAAAGTAATCTAGATATATTTGGATGCTCCTCAAACCATTAAAATAATAGTAATGGCTATAAATAAGTATAGCCTTTTCCCAGCACTTATTATTGGAATGTCTCTATGAACAAAGCTGGTTTTGTTAACTTGGGACCAATTAATAAAGCAGTGCCTGCCACGATCTGTAGATCATCAAAACACTGACTAGTAAGGCTGTAGCAACTTTGGTTTTCTGTATAAAGAGGTGATCATTTTCACTGCCTACTAAAGAAACAAAAATTTACCTACAAACCCTGCCTACTCTTTAAAGGAAGGGAAAAGATGTGAACTGCTAACTGCTGTTAGGGAGAAGTTATTTTTTTCTTTCTTTTTTAAATTATTACCTTTGGTCCATCTGCTTATAAAACCAGCCGATACTCCATGGTTTTATAGTCCATCTTTACATATTATTCCATAAAAGCCTTTAGTGGAAGTCCAGTGTGATCTCTACGTTGTGACTCAGATGGAAAAGGGGCATCTCTACTTACCTGCACTAAAAAAAGTGCTGAAATCGATATCCAGCACCGGGCAGAAGGGCAGGGAAAGGGTCCCGGCAGTATCATTGACGGCAGACTGTGGCAGACTGTGTTGGACTCGGTTCCACCGTTTGATGGAACCGAAACAGGGAACACGCAATTCAGCCCGGGGGCAGATGAAGAGCTGCAGTTAAGGTTGTGTTTTCTCAGGGCTGCTATTTCTCCACCCAACCCTCCTCTTCGACTTTGAACTCTTACACGAATCCAATCTCTTAAGTGGCTCGGATGTTTTTCCCTTACAGCCGTAGCCTGACCGCCCTCCCATCACCTCAGCGTGAGCCTCGGATGTGCCTCGAACGGCTCGGCACAGGGCGAGTTCCACTCGGTTGAGTGCCAGGAGAGATGCAAATAGCTTGAGATGGCCCGTGATGAAGATTACAAGCAGCACTTAAATGTCATTGTTTCCATGACCTGCTTCATTTCCTGAGTGCGCTGGGGTTACAAATCCTGTTCTGTCTGCTGCACAGCGTGTTCGTGTCACAGACACACAGAACTCCAGGCAAATACAGCGAGATGAGCTGTGCCAGGGCTGATCCCAGCGAGCCGTGCCCTGCTCAGCATCCCTGCACAGCATCCCTGCTCCGAGCATCCCTGCTCCGAGCTCACCTGCCGGAGCTCTCGGTTCCAGCCCAGCGGAGGCCCGGGCTGAGCCGCAGCTGCGCCGCGTTCGGGATCCGTGGGCAGCCGTGCCGGGTCCTGCATGGGAAATCCTGCTAATTGGGTAAACCCGCTCTAGTGTGCAGGCACCAACTGGCAGACACAACTTCCACAATGAGAGAGATCCATAATTTTCAAATGTAACTAACAATTTGTGACAATAAAGCGGCAACAGGAGCCAAGATGCTGGCGCTTCTCCTCGTCGCCTCTTTCGAGCACAGTAACTAGAATTTGCATTTGTTTCTTTTCCAAAGGCAGTTACTTATTTATAAAGTAGGCATTTAATGCTTGCAGTTTCTTTGGCACGATTTTATTTTTAGGCAAAGTCTCTAAAGAGTTTAGTGTTGTCTCTCTTAAGAAAAGTACTCAAAGAGTACTTAATTAATGCTGCATCAAAATGCCAGAGAAATGGCACTCGCACAACAGAGATCAGAACCGTCTCAAAAAGGGTAAGTAGCAATTGTGAGGCGGGAAAGAGAAGACAACAGAAGTGTACAAAATTATGGGTGACACAGCCACGGTAAATCAAAATTTCTTGTTTAAACTCCCTAATGGGGACAAGGGCCATGGACTTCAAACCCACAGAAGCCCAGAGTTTATCACTGCCCAGTGGAACTGTCCGTTGTCATTCAGGATGGTTAAATATTATGTCTTGGTTAAACAGCTGCATCTGTGTCTCCCTTGTCCAGTGCACATTCCTGGCTTGTAGGCTCCTTCCAGGGGAATTTTCAAGTTTTTCATTTTTAGACCAGGCCCTGGGCTACGATACGCAGGAGATCAATCATTCCATCCCTGGAGGCCGAACTCCCCCAAAAATTCTGTGCATGAAGGAAGGTCAGTGCCGGAATAACATTTTCAGAAGAAAAGTATTCTTTGCTTGGCATTTGACTGTGGGCATAAATCTTTAAAGAGAAAAAAGAAAACAAAGAAGGACAGAAAGTTGGAGGGGAGGGTTTTAAAGGCTGGATTAAGCAGGGAGGGAGCTGCTAGACCAAGTAGGGGCAGCTTTTTCAGGTACACTGCGTTCATTATCCTGGTTCCCTAGAGCAGACACAGCAAGGAGAGCCCAGAGGCAGACGAAGACACATCAGCCCGAGCTGGTGTTGTCAGTGAGCCCTGAGTGGCTCTGTCCGGGCTCCAGACACGCATTGTCACTGCCCATCTGCTCACAGGAGGCAGCACAGCGCCGAGCCCGTGTAAACACACTCTGAGAGCTGCTCCTGTGCTGCTCTCACTGCTCCACCGGGCAGCAAAGCCTGGCCTTCTCTTCTGTTAAAAACCTCCTACTTCAACTCTTGCCTTTCTGTTGTTGTTTGTGGATTTTTTTATAATTTTTTTTTTTTTTTTAGGGGTGAGTCCTTAATCATTCCTTGTCAGAACCAGTTTGGTAGGCTGTCTGGAAAAGGAGGCTGGAGTCATTAAATCTAACAGCTCTGACATTGTTTCTTAACAGCTCTTAAGTGTCACTTGATGGATGGCTGTCTGGAAAGATTGCCTCATTCCTGCTGATATTCCTGACCAAATCCAAGCCATACAAAATGTCCCAGAATCCCAGCAATCACCCATTAGCAATGAATTATTCCGTGGCACTCCAGATCTCTTGCAGTCATCTCCAATACACCAACCCCATATGGCATTTGGAAAGGATCAGGCGTCACATGGATAATATGCACATTTGCAGTTTTGTGAGATATGAGAGGAAGGGAAGGAGAACCCGAAGCCAAAATTCAGTGTTAGGGGTGGAATGCAATTTCCCTGCTCTGTGGGTTATTGGGGAGCAGGTGACCTCCTTCAAGTCCTTTCAGGTTTAAGGTTCTGTCCATGCCCTTTTTGTCCCGTCCATCCCCATGGTCCCCACCCTCGTTTCTGTAATAAAGGGGATTCTGAAATGTCTGTGAAGCATCTGTTAGTGCCCACTGCCAAAGGAAGCTGAACTACATGTCCAACCAGCTTAGACAACTCCTATGGTTTTTTTGGCCACTTTAATAAAACAAAAAAATGGAGGACTCATTTGGAAATCTCCTATAAACCAAGAAAAATTTTAATTTTCAAACCACAACTTGAATGTTATGAAGATAATTCACATCAAATATTATGTAGGCAGAAGCTTCTCTATTTCATTCAGCTTCTGGAGAAAAATAATTATGCTCTTTACAATTTGAAGTGCATTTGTATTCCTTCCAAATAGTCCTATTACAACAAATGAAGTACTTACTATACATCTTTTTCCTGCTGCTTTTCAACTTAAATTTAATTTTCACATAGATTTATTTAAAACAATTCTCAACATGACTCAGCCAAATGATGAATTTATGGAGGGTTCAGTAAATGTGCAGTCTAGTTGAAGTTAAAAATGGCTACTTTGTAATTCTGTGCCTAGCTGGAATTACCCATTGTAGCCAGCTATGGTGCATCCATTTAAAGTCAATTTCTTGGGGCACATATTCGATCTTTAACAGAAAGCAAGCATAGGGAAAATATGTTGCTAACAGAAAAATGTATATATACTTATATAGCATTATATTAAGCAAATGCTTTAATTCATTTTTTTTTCTGTTCTCTGAGCCTGCTTGAGCAGTTGCTGTGTGTACACACTTTGTGTATGCAGAGAATACACTGTACATAGACAGGATGGCTCATTATTGCTCATAATACACGACTGTCTCTGTCCAAATGTAAATAGTTTAAACTTAAAAAGGAAAGTTTAATCAAATGAATTGCAGAGCATAAAAATATTTGTAATGAGATCTCAGTGCAGGAAAGGTTTGTGATTTGTATTGATGATAGAACAGACTGTGTGAGAACTTTGCCTGGGGCAAGGTGTGATTCTGTTTTCTGCTCCATTGTTGGCACAAATTCAGCAGTTACATCAGAGGTAAGTCTAAAATCAGCCTGTCTCTCATAAGGAAGGCTTGGTTCAGCATGAGGTGTTTCCAAATTCACCACTTTTAAGAGTGGGACCCAAAAATTTCTGAGAGGATGCATCACTGAGGTTTCAGATGCTGCCCAGCATGGGAGTGCACTCAACTCTCTTCTTATTTAGGGGTTTTGATCAAGTTATCCACTCTAAGTTAGGTCAGGATAAACTTCATTTCTCCTACTCAAATATATAAAAATTGAGCTACTTACCTCTCTATCCATATCACCGTGGCTGTGTAGCAACTTCAGACTTGGTGTGTAATCCAAAATCCACTACATTTTGTGGAAGAACTTCCATCCTCACCATTCTGGGTGAGACCTGTATTTCCTACTTAAGATGTACTTTATGATGTTTATTCATTCATGTTCTGATTCACATAGAGGGATTTTCACCATTGCCTTTGCAAAAATTGGTAGATATGCAGAAGGACACAATTCCACACCCTCAGCCATTCCCAGGATCCCAAAGTCAGGCTGCATTCCGTAGTTTTCATTGCAGCCCACTCAGCATGCAAATGAGACTTCAGTTGGATAAATTACTGGGAGTAAAGCTTTATTCTTTCTTTAAACAAGACCAAGAAAACCACAAACTGTTCCATCTTCTTTCTCCAGCATTTCCGTTTCTGATGTTCAGAGGTTGACAGCTGCACACTAAGGAGATAAGCTTCCATGGAATCCCGACAAGGTAAGGGAGGGAATGTGCCAGCTCCTGCTTGGGAGCTGTCTCTGAGCATCTCTGCAACCCCAGCACCTCGGGGAAAGGCAGCAGAGCTCATCCCGCTGCCACCGAGGGCTTCCCTTCTTTTGGGGAAGATGCTGACCCCTGTCTGTTATCACAGGCTGTTCAGCTCGGTGTGAGATCACACCCTGCCTTGCCCTACAGGAACTTCTTCATGACTGCAGGGTTACTTCTCGATACTGGATTAATGGAGTGCAGCAACTACTCAGGTATTGATTATAAGGACTCATTTTTCATTGTTGATATCTCCTGCCTACTAAGTTATACAGCAAAGTCTGGAATTTAAAACAGTACTGTGTTCAAAACAGCAGAATTCAGAACTCTCTTGCTTCTTTACTTTGAATTACAGAGAATGTACCAAGGTAAAGCAAAAAGGTTTTGGTTTGTTATTAAGCTGTGGGTTTTAACCAGATCCTGGTTTCAAATCCTTTAACCTCTGTATCAAAATATATTTTATTGCCATAACGGTCCATCAAAAGAAGATCTTTATGTCACACCACCAGCATTTCCTGATGATTCTACAACAGGATATGGAGCTCCTCATAGTTCAGCTACTGATGTTCTCAGATTTGGGTACATTCCCCGCACGGCAGCACAAGGGGTTGCTTTCCCTGGAGAATTTTATGCTCACGAAGTGCAGTTCCAAAACAGTACTGAATCCTGGACTTATATGAAAGTCTCCCATGTTCCTGGATTCTTCAAAAGGCTCATTAAATCTTTGAAGTTGATAGCACAGTCTGTTTTGTCTTCTGTTCTCAGTGACATGGAAGGTAAAGAAGGCATTTGGGTTTTGTTATTTTGAACTCAGCCAGTGAAAAGGGCCTGCCATAAACAAAGCTTATGAATAAATTAATGCATCTGACAAAGAAGTTAATGATCATATGGACTGAGCCCAAATTCATGATCAATGAATCATGTAGGCTGCTTTGTTTAGGCTTTGGCAAATCAATACTCCATTTTGTTAAACAAGTAAAATAGATTTTTTGTGGGGGTACTCTGGGATAATTTTTAAATATAAAGTGTCAGACATAGAAAATCTTCAGGGGTGCTTGAGACTATTACTTGGAGCTTTCCAAATTTCTTTGCTTTTTTGGATTTATTGTCTTATTTTGCTTCTTACCAGGTGCCAACACAGAGCAGATGACCAGTTACAGGAAAGAAGCAACAAAATTTAGAAAGCTCTATTGTAGGTACAGAGCTGTGAAACAGCTCATGACATTGCAGACTTATTAGGACAGCCTAATTACAGAATCACAGAATAATTTAGGTTGGAGAAGACCTTTAAGATCATCCAGTTCAACGATTAAGTATGTCATTGAGTTAGACTGTTGTTAAAAGAAGTGGGATGGGTAAACAGGAGGACTCTCTCCATTTCATTCTCTCCCTGGGTTTGCAACACCCAGCACATGGATGTTATTTCTTATTTCCTTTATCATCTTATGTTGGAGCTTTGTTTGAGGCAGGTGATTAAATTGTCCCTCAGGGTCCTGACACACTTGCAGTAGGCAAAGCAACCCCAGCATGTAGCCTGTTGGGTTTTCAGGATAGAAAGCAAAAAAATCAAGATTCCTGATGGGATTTAAGTACATAATGATGCAGATAGATCCTGCTCCAGTGCTAAGAAGTGAATTCAGGCTGGATGGTAGAACGTTTCTATCCAGCAGCAAGATCATGCCAATTCCAAAGGAAGAAATTACTCTAAGTAACTAATGTGGCTTCCTGAGAGTGGACAAACTGGTACCTGGTTTTCAAGAGGACTTGATTGTGTTTTGAAAATTACTCCTGCAATATCACATTCAAAGGGATAAATATCAGATTATGAGTCTTACCCCCACAGCATTTCCAAAATGGGTAGAGCAGGTGAGGTGATTCGTTCCTGCAGGGTGAAATCCTGCTCCCCAGCTTACATCCTGCTCATATAATTATGTAGATCAGACCAGACATCTACATGGGCTTTGAATGCCATAATAGTTCCCTAATTCTGGGCCCAAAATGTTGGGTCACACCTGGTGCCATGAAGGGTGTTAACATTGCTGAGTTGACAGCTGTCCTCTAGATCCAGCAAACTCCTGAAATTCCTGTCTCTGGGGCTCAGGGAATGAAAAAAAAAAATATTTGGGAAGAGAACAGAAAGTTTTAAACCTCATCCAGAAAATGAGAGTGTCCTGCATTTGATATTGGCTGAGCGAGGGCCCTGGAACGTCGCTCCTGGAGAGATGTGAGTGGAGACAGAATGCCAAATCTGATTACATAGATCAAAGTGGTCTGCTGCTACAAAGCTCTGAGAACTCACAGCTCACATTGGCAGAATTAGATTTGTGGCTAAGTGGAATTTTTCATCATCGTAGCAATTTGTTTTGGTACTTAACAATGAATGGAGGGACCTAACTTAAAGTAGCCAACATTGAGGGCTTTGGTTTTCTAAGAAAAGCTGCTGCTGCCCAGCTTCCCAGAGTTATTTATTACCTTCAGCAGCACATCTTATTAGAGAGGGTGTTCAGAACCACTTTCCAGCAGGAAAACAACCAGTATTGAGATGAGAATAAGAAATGACCCCTTCCCCTTGCCCTGTTGGCCTCTGGCCTTTCATCAAGTTTATCTATGCAATTACTGACCTGTCAGAAAATGAACCTGTGATTTTAATAAGGAGGCTGAACAAGAAGCTGCTGCTGAAGTCTGAATTAGGCATTCTGCATGGTCACTGCATTGAGTCAGCAAAGAAAAGAAACCAACTGCTCTGCAAAGGATAAATTATTACACCCTAAAATGGTTTATGTTCCCTTGGTTATTTGTAGGGAGCTATTGAAAGTGTATCAGAAAATTCTCTGCAGAACAGGACAAAATGGAGCAAAACCAAATCCAAACCAAGGATTACTCTTTACAAGAATGTAAGCTTAGAGATTGTTAGAGGAGCTAAAATCTGGTGGCTTCTTATCTAAGATCCTGAGTTGGGTTATTGGAATGCTTACGATTACTCATTGACAGAAGAGAAAACAAAAGAAGAAACTGCCAGTGAGTAAGAAATAAGCTTATTCACAAAAGTACAGTGTGTATTTTGCAAGGCTGTTGGCTTGATATTCTCAGTCTGAAACCACCCAGAGGCAAACACTCTCTCCATAAAAAGCAAACTAAGGCCTCCCAGCACTTCCTAAAATCAGGCATTTTTGCCTATTCTGCCATTCTCCCTGACTGCAGATTCACACTTTGCTGAAGGTGTTTTTGAAATCCAAGCAGAGCTGGATATTAATAATGGCAGAGTTAGTTACTGTCCTTTTCTTTATCAGCTTGGGATCAAATGTTCCAATGAAAATCAATGGAGTGTTTCCCCACTGTGCTCCTGAAAGCAAGAACAGATACCTTCAGCAGATAAAATGATTATGTTTTCCCAAGCCATTAGCATGATTCAACTGATACACTCCTAAAATAACTTTGTGCAGAATCAGTGGTTTTTACAAAAGCATTTCAATTTCATTTGTCTATAAATATTTCCATTTTGGCATACCTTTTATGCAGCTGTATGAAAAGGCTGCCCTGTGTCGGGCTGGTGCAGACCATTGGCATCGCTCCAGGATTAGGGGGCACTCACCACAGGATTGCTGAGTGGGCTCAAGCACAGCGAGTTGGGGTTGGATGGGATGACCTTGAAGGTCTCTTCCAGCTCTGATTGTTCTATGACACCCAGGGATGAGGGCCCCTCTCAGCTGGGGCTCCTCTCCAGGCGGAGCAGCCCCGGCTCCCTCAGCCGTGCCCGGGCAGGGAGAGGCTCCGGGCCCTGGATCATCCCCGCAGCCTCCGCCGGCCCCGCTCCAGGAGCTCCCTGGCCCTGCCGTGCTGAGGAGCCCCGAGCTGGACACGGCGCTCCAGTACTTCCATAAATAAAAGACTAAAAGTCATACACAAAACACAGCAGAATTAACAGCAAATACATAGCAAAACTATGAATCTTAGGCAATAGAAAGCCTGAATTTGCTAGCAGTTTGGATGGCAGAGTTGGAATGTCTCACATATTTTAATGTGTTTGATGTGAGCTTAATGTATCAGTGTGAATTGTTTTACTTACAGATGCTTGCAAAAAGCAGTATCCATGACCCTACTTTTACCTGAGTCAGTGAAAATTCTCTCCATTGCACAGCTCTCAACAGAAGCTTGTACATATCCTTGTACATATCCATGAGCAGGACTTGTACATATACTTGTACATATCCATGAGCAGGACTTCTTCAGTCTGCAGTCTTCCATGGCAATAACAGTGGGCACTGCATGGGGCAGCTGTAGAGAAAGGTGACAAAGAACTGTGAGAGAAATAATGATATTTTTCAGCTCAGGTATACTGATGCTGTGCCTCATTCAAACAGTCCTTTTGACAGTGTGGAGGAAGAGCTGTGGTGGCCATAGCAAGAGAGAAAGGCATGGAAATCTCCAGTTCAGAGAAAGCTTAGAGTGTAATAGAAAGCAAGTTGGCTGCATCTATCCCCAAGACAGAGATTTCACTCATCATTGTTACAGAATGAAAAATTTAAGAAAGCCCCAAGAGAAGAATTTTCTTATTTTATTCAAACGAAGCTTCCATCTGAAGGCACATATGCCACCATATGGGATACATTTCAGGCATTCATTAGGAGAAGAATAATTAGTCTAGCATCATACCAGGAAGAAAGGAAGAGGCCCAGAGGATAATTACTTTAGAAACAGAAATAAAAGACCTTGAAACTAAATTTGCTAGGGACAAGTCTATGAAAAATGAAAAAAAAGGAACCTTATTTGTGGGAATTTGAATTCGGTTATCAAGGCAAAGAGGAACAGGGGCATGCCCACGACAGGATTATTTTTAGCTTGGGAGAAGCTGGTACATTATTGTTTTAATGATTATGGAAAACATGTAGTCTCGTATTTCAGCCATTCACCACAAGCAAGAAGCCTCTTCTGTAGTACAAAAGAGATGAAACACTTCCACATTATCCTGGGAAGAACTGCTCTGTACGTCCTCTCTTTGCAAATGCACCGTTAATAGTGCTACTGGTCATGGGCTTTAAATGCGACTGTGACCCTTTAAAGGTTGTCAAAAAGGATTATTCCTTTGTAGAGCTTACTGTGAAACGACCTGCAAGAAAGAGAAATATCTGTATTATGTAAATAAAGCACAGATTGAATAACAGGAGAATAAAGAAGGCTCAAAAGTGTGTCAGACAGGGAATTTTCTGCGAGCAATTAAGCATACTGAGATAGTGCTCTCTATACATCAACTTAATCCGAACCATGCATTGAGCCAACGTATCTGTACTTCACCTTCTGGAGGGGAACAGATAGACACATTATATTGAATAAAAGCCATGCATTGTGTAGTGCACCACAGTCTGTCTCTCAAGCCTCAGGCCCTAAGTAACTAACCCTAATTAACTGTTGAGTTTGGAGTTTCTGTGCTCCTCAAAAGGCCCATGGGAAGTGAACAGCGACAAGATTCGGTCCTTGAAAAGGAGCACCGGTGGCTGGATTCCTCCTCTTCATGCCAGGAAACACCTGATATTCTGCAGCACTGGAATTGTAATGGGAAGTAAAGAGTTGTCTCGGTGCAATCCTTTGATTGAGACAGCGGTCAAAGGGACAGCTCTTTGATGTCTGGAGCTCTTTGCAGCAAAGAATAAAACGAGATCTCGCATTGCTGCGTGTGAAACAGATGGTTTGGGTTATGACAGTGGTTCATTCATATTGGGAACACTTGTTACAATGCATTATCTTTTAAGGATACAGAGAAAGCTATCTAACATTTTGTGACTCACCTACAGTATAAACAAGATAATTACCTGCTCCACCTGCTAGAGCTGGGAGATCGATTATGGAAGCTAATTAGAGACCTGTTTTAAGCAGATATGAACTCATGAGTTTTTGTTATGGGTTCTTCTCCTCTTAACACACCACAGAGAAAACCATAGAACAACAGTGATTAGCCTTATTTCATTTTTATTGCTTCTCCCATTCAGAGTGAAACCACAGAAAGTCAAAAGTGTAGCTAATTTACTTTAGCAAGCTAGAAAATGTAAGTTAATTTCTTTGCTTTACTACTTAGGAAGCTCTGCCAGAGCATTAATGTCAAAGGAAAACAAAGAAAAAATACGTATCCATATGGAATATGAACGTGGCTTGGGGTAGCTTGACAAACACTGGCAGAGAACACTGTCGTGCTTGCAAGGAGGTAACAGATATTGGTAGTGAGCTTTTGAGCCCTTGGTTATTTGTACAGGTCAGTAGTGCAGCAGAGAGATGTACCAGGATGGGATGATTGGCTTTTTTATTTTTATTTTTCTGGCACTGGACAATGCTCCTGTCTCCTTTAAATAGCAGTATTCCTTACTGTTGTTGTTCCCAAAAGCAGAACATCCCTAGCAGTGCCCATGAACTCCTGACTGCTCATATTTGAACAAATCTTATGTCTGCGATCTGCAGTCAATTCCCAGATCCACGTGTGCTGTCATACTCCAGCAGGGATTGCTTTAGAATCTGTTGAGTCTGCAAATCTCACACAGCATCTCTACCCACATGTGGGATGAAAAACACAAATTACCTTAGGAAGGCAGAACGACTTTAATAATCAGTCCTTAATTCCCAAGTGACCTGCTGTCTAGTGCAAGCTGCAGCTCTGAGCAGGGCGCTCGGGCTTCCAGCCCACTGGAATGAGAAAGGTCTGACAGATCTAAGCCACCAGACTTGGGTGTGAGCTGGCACTGCCACTTGGAAATCCCACGGAGTGGGATTGTGGCCTGAACTGTACCTTGTCAGACACCTGCAGCAGAGCTATAAAAAGACCTTGGCATCCCTGGGTGTCCCTGTGTGCAAACCTCATCCCTGGGTGTCCCTGTGCCCAAACCTCATCCCTGGGTGTCCCTGTGTGCCCAAACCTCATCCCTGGGTGTCCCTGTGTGCAGGGAGGGCTCCGAGCAGGGCCCAGCAATGGCNGTTGGACACAACCCTGTGCCCTGTGCTCTGGGATGGCCCTGCTGGAGCAGGGAAGTGGTACCAGAGGAGCCCCTGTGGGATCTTCCAGCCTGACCCATCCTGGGATTCTGGGATTCCATAATCTTCTGTAGCCAAATTAGCACCTCCGGTAAAAAGTCCCAAGAAGCAGCCCAGGAAATGAGAAGGGCATCCAAAGTGTCTTAGGCTTTGAGAGGACAGCATGGCTGATACATTGGGGAGTAATGATTTTTTCCCACTGAACATGGCAATAGTAAAATAGTAATCAGTAAATATAATAGTAATCAGTAAATATAATATTGCACTTTAAAGCAGGCCTGACATCAAGACCAAACCGTGCTTGTCACTCACCTCTGCTAAAAAAGAACTGGTAGTTCTCTCTTTCCTTTTGACTTAAAGATCCAGTGAAAGTGTCCACAGGAGCCAAAACCAGGCTACCAGTGCACCAATGCAAATGCCGAGGAAAATTCTTATTGAAATCAAAGTGAGACAGCGAAAAAAAAAAAAAAAGCCTTTCCCAAATGCCACCCAACAATATTTATTTAAGGAATGGGGGGAGGAATATTATATTTAAGAGACCAGAGTTATATCAGTGTGAAGGTTTTATGTAATGGGTCTTTATCAATCAGACAAAGACTGGATTTTCACTTTAGCTTCTTAAATACCCCATCCAATAATTAATTTAACTGATATGGGACAGCTATACTATCCTCAAATAAAGTGATTTGTATAGATCTAAAAGCAAATGCCTCAGCAAAAGACAGGGTTGATCATTATTTCAAAGCTCTTATTTTTCCCCTACTCTTAAGACTTGTGAAATTATTTATTTGACAATCTGAAAATAAAAATTGAGCTGTATTAGCATGTAGACTGCTCAATAAAAGGGGAAAAAGTGAGAGAGAGGATTAATAAATTACATGCTAGAAATGGGAAACAAGATTAGAGGTGACATTTTGGCAATGTCTTCCTCACAGTGGAGGAAAAAAAATGAAACAAGATTAGTTGGAGGGGAAAGAGGGAGTCAATCAGTAGGAAAAATGAAATTAGAAAACATGAGGAAGCCTGTGAAAAATGGAGGAGTTGATTGGGATAAAGCATGCAATAAAAGTGACTCGTGGCAAGGAGGGACATCCCTGCTCTCCAAAGGCAAACAGTGAACCAGGGGGAGGAGGTGGGCGGGGGGCAGTGAGCTGGTGGCAGAAAGCACCATGGAGGGGACAGAGATGAAAATGGGTCTGTTCCTGCTGCTGCCAAGGCAAGAGCAGCGAGTTCCCCAAAGCTGGTGTCCGTGTCCCTCCTTCCTCACCTCTGCTCTGCTGCCACGGATTAAGGGTAACATAACCACAGCAGCCCACGTGGGTTCACAGACTGAGGCAAGCCTGGGTTTTCAGTTTGTTTGTTTTCATGGCTCACCATTGATAGATTATATCCTACAGCAAACCTCCAATCTGCATGTCAGGCTTCTGCTAGCACATTACTATGGCAACACCAGGAACGGGGATATTGGACATCACGGGATCTTTCTGCTTTCAGCAGCGAGCCAAAGGAGTGCTCCAGCCTTGGGCTGCTCCTCTGCCAGCCCAGATCTCCTCTCCTTCAGCTTCCTCACCTCTACCACGAGGGCTCGGCTTCTTCAGCTTCCTCTGCCGCTGTCAAGGTCATTCTTTTCTTCCTTCCCCCCTCTCTTGCAGTGGCTGCTTGAAGCCTGCCCTGAGGATGGACGCATGGGCAGTTTAAGGAGGTGCCCCTCAACTGTTAGACCCAGATTATCATCTGAAGCTGATAATTATTGCTAATCGTGTGTGCTTGCAACAGGATAAGGCTACCATGAAAGTAAAGTTTGCATGTCATGGGTGCTGTGAACAAGCTCGGAATTAAGAGCAAAAACATTCATGGCTAAAAAGAAACCTTTTAGGGACAACTGCTGCAAGAGTTAATATTTGGCCACTCTTTAGTGGCAGTTTTAGTCCTTGATCGTCTCAGGCCTTGAGTCTGTTATCCAAGGGATCCTAAGAAAAAAAAAAAAACAACAAGAAGAAAAAAAATCAAAATCTAAAAAGCCCTTTGGGTTGACCCTATTCAAATTTATAGGAATCATTCTACTATGACCCTAGTTAGACATTCCACAAAGATGTGAACATGGGCTCAGTCCAGGACACTGAATGGTGGGATCCTGCTGGAATTCAGATCTATGTGAGCAATCATCTGAAGAAGATGATTCCCCCACACAAGAGCACATCTCTCTTCCTTTGCAGGTATCAGTAAGATGCCCATTATACTTTCTTGTGGTCTTCTGCAAGATGCAGAGTGCAGGAGATGTTTTCTGTAAGCAGCAGCAATTATCATCCCTGAAATGCTCGTGTTCCAGCAGCGATTACCCCATAGCATCTAAGAAACAAGGCAGATGATTTCCCCCTGTAATTTAAAAGCGATGTTTAACTAGTCACAGGCTGCCATACCTTACAAATGTTGACTTTCAGAATCAAAATTCCTGTAACTTCAACTGCGTTGAAAACTTACATCAATTTGTCCATGAAATTGAGAGTAGTTAATGTATAAAAGGTAAATTTTTATGTCCTAAGTCAGCAGGGGTATTATACTGATGAAATATTTATTAACCTTGAGAAATTGAAATGAATGCATGGTTTGCTTAATGGGGCATCATTTCACCTAAACCCGAAATGCAGGTAGATGTCTAGTATTTTCTTTTAATTTACTGTCACCCTATTAACATAATTTTACTTTTCAAGAGTATTTTATTTTGAAAGATAATTTTTTCTAGATTGTATCACAACCTGCTTTCAATTAGGATGACAGACAAATTAAAATTTGCCTTTATTTTCCTTTCTCACAAAGTGTTCTTTATTCCCTATTAGTATCCCACAGAGATTTTTTTTTTTTTTAATGAAGAGGCTTTGTTTTAGAATTTGTAGTCTTCTGAACAGACTTTATAATGGTGAAATATAAGTGTCTTTCCTACAATAACCTGCTGTGTTTAGAAAGCTTCGTATAAGGCAAGGGGTTAAGTAAATCTCCAGTTCCCCAGGGGTCAGTTTGCAGAACATGCAGGTACATACATTGTGTAATCTCTTAAAACTCTGCAAATGTAGCTTATCCTCTTGGCCTACTTGCTCTTTAAAGTGGTGGCAAAAACATTCTAAAATAGGAGCAAGAGTTCAGCAGGAGAGATGTCAGGCAGCCCCTGACCAAATGCAAAATACACAGAAGTGTTTATTAGATGATTGAATCATGGAATCCCAGACTGGTTTGGGTTGAGAAGGACCTTAAGGATCATCCCCCCCCTGCCATGGGCAGGGACACCTTCCCCTATCCCAGGTTGCTCCAAGCCCCATCCAACCTGTCCCTGAACACCTTCACTTCCACGCCTCTGACCCGCCATCCCAACTCCGTTACACGCGTACAAATTTCCCATTGTTTAGAGAGGTTCTCAAGAGATCCATTCCTCGGTTTTTAATCCATCTTGATCAAAGGCCTTAAGGCAAGATTCAGCACTCAGAGCTGACAAAACCTTTGTTTAAGAACAAATAAGAAATACAGTTTAATCTCAACATCACCACTTGAAGGTTTTAAGTTATCATAACAAACCAGAGAGTTAATATTCATAATTTCAACCCTGCATGGCTGGATGTTTAACCATGCACTGAGTGCACATGCAATAGTTGAGTGACACTTACATTTGTATCAATAAGTTTTCAAGATGGGCCAATTTTTAAGGGCATTTTTTTCTTTTACTGACCTTAAAAAAATCTTATTATTTACAGTGATCCAGCCAAAAAATGTACGTGCTCTAGTGTTGCCTTCATAGCTGGAATGAAGAGCCCGGTGCTGTGTTCTGCAGGGAACAGTGCTGTACAAATCAGGAGATGTTAAATTCCAAGCCTGTAAGACGCAAAGGGGAAGGTTTCCATTAGAAATGTACATCAGGAAATGTCCAGCATTTTGTGCATTGTGGGGATACAAACATAATCCAGAATTAAAGGTAATGAACTAAAAAATTGGCAGGAAGAACCAATGATTTGAAAATGACATTGGACCAAATGTGAAAGTACAGTTAATGATCACACTTTTCAGTCACTTGGATGTAAATTCTGAAGAGGAAGGAATGACTAAAGTATGGCATAGAAGTACAATTTGCACACAACATAATAAAGAAGAAAAATTAAAAGAGAATCAATGAAATTTGGCATAAAGCCTGACGTGATGAAGTTACTGGTTAAGAAATAGCCCCATTATTTTCATTTTTTATCTTAAAAGTGGAAGATTTCTAAGTGAGGATATTGAACTGGAGATTTAGAAAAGTCATGTAAGTGTTGGACAAAAGGAAATGGGATAAAGAAACGAAGGAAGAAGATGTAGAAGAAAAATTGTTTCTGAACATTAATGCCATGTCCTAGAGGGTAGTACATAGCAGGACACCCAGCAGCAAGCACTATAATAAAATGTCTAAATGCAAAAAACAATCACAGGTTACGGAGCTAAAACACTCACAAACACAGTGGTACATAAGAGTAAATGAAGTTAAAAGACTGTAACAATGATGAAAAAGGGGATGGGCTGAAATTGTATTTGAAATGGGTTTTAGAATATGTATAAGAAAAGAAAATGGTTTGTGAGGCCCGGAAGCAGTACTGTAGGGGGGAAAAGAGAAACAGAACACAAAATATTTTTTGCCAGGGAATGACACTAAAAGAAAACAAAATTGTATAAAAAAAAGCCAGGTAGATATCAAAGGGAATCAGTTTCATATAAAAGAGGATCAAGAAATAGCAGTACCTGAAGATTGACAGAGCTTTAGAGTGAGCTGAGAGCTGTCCCAGAATTCCATAAAATGGCACTGGGTCAGGTAAGCCTCTCAGAGAGATGAACAGATGAAACCACTCGAGGAAATAATTATGAGGTACCCAACATCAATATTCTAGGAGAGAGTCTGGTGAAATTCACTCCTGTATGCAGGATCTTTATGCAAGTTCCTGGGGCAGGATTTAAGATTTCAAGTTTAGCAATTAGAGATCCCAAACTCTCATAACAGAACTCAGAACAACTGATAAATACTATGAACGGGCAGGAGATAAAATTTGCAGAGATGACACAATTTCTTAGGATGTACAAGGAGACAGGACGATTTCTGGGAGTGTGATTACTCAAAGCTGAATGAAGGCACATCACACAACACAAAGTTCAATCACACAGTGTTGGAAAGAATTACTTAAGTGTCTTCTATTCATTGCTAGGTTCTAAATGAACTTCTTGCAATAACGAGCAAAAAAAGAATCTCATTAATTCTGGACTCTTCAATGGAACCTTATTACAAAGAAGAGAGAAGAGCAATTCTACAATTTCTCTAAATTGCTGCACATTGAGAGAGACCAAAGAGCTGTAATGATATGTGGTGCATGTGTGTGCATGTATTTGTGATTATTGCCAGTCTCCCTTACAAAATTAGTTTGTAACGAGATTAATAAGACGTGATCAGATGAACTTTGCATCCTGCTGAATGCATGGAAAAAGGGAAGAGGAGAAGGTGATGGAGTAAAATAAAAAATCTGTACAGATAAGCCATCACTGATTTCTTATTCTTCATTCTCTGAACATTGCAAATGGCCTTAAGAATTCCTCAGGTGTGAGGAACTAAATCAGAGGAGCCACAAAAAGCAGAGAGAACTGTAAATCACGACACCTCCTGGAGCTGCACCATGGAACCAAATCTGTAACTACACAACAGACCTTCCAATCAGAGTTCAGGAGTGTGTTAGAAGGCAAAGCTCTTGTGAGCCAAAAACTCTTGACGTGGGAAGGATATTCAGCATTCCAAAAGGATGATTATCCAAAGGCAGCTTAGGTGCAAACTTCTGTGCCCTCTCAGCTCCTCAGCAGGGCCCTGGGCAGACAGAGCCAAGCTCTTTATTGAGGCTGAGCACAGCACTGCACACAGACAGTGCCCCTTGGTGCTGCTTGTACAATCTAAGGAGGGACAGCAGAGATACCCATGATACTCAAATTGGTTTATATGAAAAATGAATGGGAAAAAGCTCTATATGCTTATTACAGCAGTGGCTCCTTGGTTGGTGTCCCTGCTGGAAAAGCACTTGTCCCCTTCTGTGGTGTGTGAGGGCACTGCCACGGGAAACTCTTGTGTCTGATATTTAATTTACTGCACGACAGAATGCTTTGGAAAACAAAATGAAGCCTTTTCTTCTCCAAATAATCCTCCCTCCCCCACTGCAGTCATTGTCTTCGTAGTATTTTATGGCTTGTCATATAACACTCTGGGATATTGTCCCACAGAGGATGTGACTGCACTGCTGAAATGAGATACCTGCGTGGTGTTCTTTGCTCACAGAACCACTGGAGCAGCGGCAGACGAGGCTTTGTGCATTTCTTAGTATTTTATTTTGATTTTTTTTCCATTTTGGTAATAAAGAGCAGAAAAAAGAAGCAAAGAAGAAAACAAGCTTCACATTGATTTAGGACTTCAGGGAGAAGAATAAGCTATTCCATCTATTTTATAAATGCAAATATGCTTATAACATTGATCTCAATGGTGTAAATCAATAATACCCAGGGCTTCCCTGTCCCCCACAGATTGTCTGCAAATTATAAATGGTGGTTACAAAAGTATAATCAGGATGAAATATTATCAAATCTCATATTCTACTCATGCTGTAATTCAAAAAAGGAGCAGATATCTTGGAACTTAGAGTTTTGATGTTTTAATGAGTGCACTATGTTTTTTCTAGTGAAGCACAACCAATTAAATTGAGCATCCAATCTTTTGCTGAAGGAACAGTCTGCAGCTTCCAAATGACTGCAATTCTCTCTTTTGCCATTATAGGAAAATATTTTTATCCTGTCACCAAGCTCAGTGCACTCAGAAGCATGGAGCAGCTGACAGATAACATAAGCAGTGTTCAATATAATCACATTGGGCTGTGCATCCGACACGAGGAGCCATTGGGAGACACAAGGAAACATCAGAACACATCTTGAAATTCCATCTTTTACTGTAAGGTACAAGGCAGTGTTTCTCAGCCTTTCCAGAACTTCGGTCCTGATCAAAATTAGCCTTTTGGAAGTGTTTCTGGATTCTTAAATGTGTTTGTTGAAAACCTTGTCTACTAAATATTTCAGAAATCTAAAGGTCCTTAGAGAACATCACTGGTAGAAAATCCAACACACTGGATGTCAGATGTTTCCTTAGACCTTAGCTAAGAATTTTGAGCAGCTAAATTTTGGACTGTGTTGAATTTAGGCCTGATTTGTCTGGTCTCCTACAGAAAGGCTGGAAGACCAAGAATCCACATCTCTCCAAGCTTGATCCATTTCTCCTATCCACATTCCTCAGATTCTGGAGAGAAGGAAAGATCAGGGTCACATTTCTCCTTTTTGGCCTTTGGGGAACTCTGTGTCTGGATCCAGCAATGGGCCAGCAATACATCCAGATCATTGAAACTATAGAATCATGGAATGACTTGAGTTGGAAGGGATCTTAAAGATCATCTCATTCCACAGCAGGGACACCTTCCACAATCCCAGGTTGCTCCAAGCCCCATCCAACCTGGCCCTGGACACTTCCAGGGATCCAGGGGCAGCCACAGCTTCTCTGGGCAACCTGTGCCAGGGCCTCCCCACCCTCAGAGGGAGGAATTCCTTCCCAATATCCCATCTAACCCTGCCCTCTGGCACTGGGAAGCCATTCCCTCTTGTCCTGCCACTCCATCCCTTGGAAAGAGTCTCTCTCCATGTTTCTTACAGGCTCCTTCAGGCACTGCAGGGCCACAATGAGGTCACCCCAAAGCTTCTCCTCTCCAGGCTGAACAATCCCAGCTCTCCCAGCCTTTCCTCCCAGCAGAGCTGCTCCATCCCTCTGCTCATCCTGGTGCCTCCTCTGGGCTCTCTCCAGCAGCTCCACGTCCTCCCTGTGCTGGGCCCAGGGCTGGGGCAGCTCTGCAGGTGGGGTCTCACCTGGGTGGGGCAGAATCTCGTGGGTAAGATGCAGCACTCAGGCTGCTGCCAGGCAGACATAGACACACTTTAGGAAGTGATAGGCAGATATTATAAAGATCACTGGAAATAAAATATCTGCTAGTGAGAAGCATAATTAGTTAGTTATTGTGTTTGTAGCAGACCACAAGCAGTAAGTCTTGCTGTCTGCTTATTCATAGGCAATAATCTGAAAGCATTGAACACTTATTTCTCCACTGTTAAATGCTCCGTTTCAGTCTCTTATTCTCATTTAAAATAAAAGTAGTTTGAGATCTTCCTTGTGCTGTAGAAAATGGGGATGTGGGAGGACTCTTGCTAGTGCTAATAAATAAGACAAGTAATTTTACCACTTGATTAGCAGAGTTTGAACATTATCAAACATCTTCCTCATTGACTGCTTTACAATTATGTCACATACAAGCTTCAGGTTAAGAGACATACTTTTATTTTTCCAGGACAACTAGCCAGTTCTTTTCTGACTGCTGAAACCACCCAGAAGAGAGAACATTTCGGAAGATGTTGAAAGGCAGACACGAGCCTGAGGACAGACTCCATCAATAACTCAGGAAACAGATGTTACAGTGTTTGTTTAGGCTTTCCAAACTGATCCGATTTTTTTTTTTTTTACTATAGTTTGAGACCTTCTTTTCCGTGTTCATGTGTTTATTTTTGTTCTAAAGTGTCACATTTCTGCTAGGGAAAAAGAAAACCAACCACAAAACCACACCTGAAACACTTGTACGTTCCTTTTGCAGAGCCCAGAGGTGACGCCAGCTCTGTGCTGCTGGTCTTTGTGCATCTATTGCAATAATTTGGGAGTTGCTGGTGCTTTTTAAGGAAGCTGTTCTCCCAGCCAGCCCCTGGGAAGGGAAATGCTGTTACAGCCACTTTACAGGCAGGGAGCTGAAGCACACAGGGACACAGGGTACGGCAGAACAGGGATGTGAAATCACCTTTCAAATTACGGGGCTTGAACTTCTGTCTGAGGCACATCCCAGTCCTTTCTCTTCCTCTGCCACCCTCTGTGCCCCCTTCCCACAGGCAGCTGCCCACCACCACAGCCCCACTCCATCATGTTCTCCATCTCATTTCCCTCTGGGCATGCGACCACTAAATCATTTAAAGCATCTGGGACTGCTCAGAAAGTTAAATGGAAGAAGGCACATTCTGAATCCAACCATTCCTGACACACCAGCCTGCCAGACACTCAGCCTCTTAGAGGGACATGGGAAGTGGGATGGACAGAAAAAAACCTGAATTTCCAGAAATGGATTTCAGAAGTGTCACAGAGATGGTTTTCCACTCTTTTTGGAGTCTTCACAGAGCTAAACAAAGGATTCCTGGGAATATGGTGAATGTTTTCAGCTGTGTTTTCACCTGATTCACTGCGGCAGCTGGAGGAATTTTTTCAGTGTAAAGACACTTACTAATGTTATAAACTTGGGTAAATATCTATGAATATGGTACTGTATGATCAATGTAGTATTAAGTTATACATAATATATAACATTATAGAAATACATATATTAAGATATAAGTAGAAGAGGATCTCAGGGCCTAAGGTTGTGGGTACATCTTGCACTTTACCTCTGAGGAAAATAACAGCTTCTTTTTTAAAGCATGACAAAGCCCGTGGTGGGATTGTTGGGGTGTCCTGTGCAGGGACAGGAGCTGGACTTGGATGATCCTGGTGGGTCCTTTCAGCTTGGGATACTCTATGATTTAATTGACAGCTGACTCTTTGTAATTCTCCATCAAACTACAGTCTTGTTTCATAAGCCCTCTGAAAACTTCCTTTGTGTTTTATATGAAGAGTCAATAATTGGCCTTATTTAGTTTAGATGAAATAAATAATTTCACAGCCACTTCTCATTTAATAAGGTTGGCCACAGCCTGTTTTGTCTCCTCAGCTTGTATATTTTTGTTTGGAGTGAACATAAAAGAGCATTTTCTTGCCTGCTGAGTGTTCATTAAAACCACTTCCAAATCTTCTCAGCCATTAGGGTCCTCACTATGTTCTGATCTTCCTGGTGTATTGATTTAACTGTAAAAACAATCCTTTCTTCAAATGAGAATAGTAAAGTTATTAACTGAAAGTTATGAAGGACAGCTCTTCATCTAAAGACTTAAAGTACTTGCAAAGGTTTCATAAAAGGAATAAAATAACCAATCAAAGCCCAGAAGGCCTCTGAAGAAACAAGAGTAAGCAACTGTGAAAATCACATTCTTTCTCTCATCAGCCCGTTTCAAACTGGGCATTATCCACCTGGGAATTTCTTTTCTGTTCCTTATGGTGGTATCAACCTCCTCCCTGAGCTGGGGCAGCCCTGACAATGGCATTAATAATGAGTATAAACACCTCGTAGATAAGTGGGGAATTCCAGAGCTCTGGTGTCTCCAAAGAGGCACTATTAGAAGCATGTAAAAAAATTATGTAACTAAACAAGAACAGCGTTTCCAAGCTTCTACTTGAAAGTTGCTTTCAAATTTTCAGCTCTTCTTCCACTGAAGCCTATGAAACAGTCCCTTTGTAAATTTATAATTTGATGTTCTTTTAGGTTAGGAGTCTGAGAAAAATTACTGGTGGGCTTTCCAGGACTCAGACTATTTGAGGATGTCTTCCTCTGGCTGAGGTGACACACTGCACACAGCCTAGGAGGGAACACAGCTCTATTAAAAGCCCAGTTAAGCTCTTCATTACACCAAAATTCCATAAACAACTTCGCTTTTTAATTACCCAAGATCTTCTGTGCATAAAAGCCTCGAATTTACAGAGACAGCGACAAGGCTCTGCAACAGCAACAAGGAACACAGCTCGTGTTCTTTCAAATCCCAGCTTCCAGGCAGTGTTTCAATGACACTCAGATTAAAGTACTCACCTGATTACAGCTACCTGCGAGGGGAACACTGAGCCCAGGAGTGCACAGACTGCTCACCTGGCTCCCTGTGCCACTGCTGCTGCACTGCTCACTGCAGTGCGTGTCACCGCGCTGCTCAAAGGATACAAACTTGGTAAAGTCATAGAAAAAAGGAAAGAATTACTATTGCTAACGATCAGATAAGCTGATAAAAGTTCTCTCTCCATACCTCACCTCTGCTCTGATTGGGTACTGCTGATTAATTCTCGGAGAAAGAGTTAAGAACAATTATGATAAAATTACGGAAGTCATAACTTTAATGTCAAGACAGAAATATTGCGGTGCAGACCACTGTAATAAATGTTAAACTGTTGTCAAGAAAGAGCTAGATAAATTATATAATCCATTCTCCACATCTTACTGAGCATACAGAGCTGTAACTATTCTTCTATTACGTCTGCCTAGGCTGACAAATTGTATGCTAATGGATAAAATCTTAATCACAGAAATAAGGGCATGAAAATCACTCAGTTTAGCTAAGATGCTTCATAATTTCCAGTTATTCTTTCACTTGTCTTAACTCATATTGGTAGTTCAGTCACACACCTCATCATTCCCCGAAAACTCAACAACCTCAGCAACTCCTCTGTAAAATTTTCCTTTTAACTCCAGTTTACTGTTGATGCCTCTCTGAAGAATATTGTGTTACTGTACATTAAGGCCATCCTATAAAAACACAATTTATTTTACTACATTATAAAAGAATGCCAGTTATCCCGGCACATCTGTGTTATCCGCGCGGTCCTGTGGGAAACAGCGGTGCAATAGCAGGGAATACGTTACAATTTGTTTGGAAGCGTTTTTACAATCAGCAGGTGAGCGAGTAATTGCTGACATGAAAACGGGTATCTCGGCGCGTTATCTCAAAGATGGGGATGGCCCCGTGTGCACAGAGCACCAGCAACTGCTGCTGGATTTCTGTGGCAAATCGAGCTGGATAACTGAGGGAAATAAGCAATGGAAGTGGAGGTTCCCGTTGGAAGTGAGCTGGGAAGTTTTCACCAGGGAAGGACAGCGTGAGCAGCTGAATCCGAGCGGTTTGGTTCCGTCATGCGATGTTGAGCGCGGCTCTGTACGCGGGGGAGGCTGAAGGGATTTAAGCCCAGGCTCTGCTGGAGCCTGGCTACACTCACTGCAGAGCGGGGGCTCCTCCAATTTAACAGGATTTCTCAAAGTCACAACCCAAATTACCATAATCTTCTGATGAAGACTGGGATTTAATGAGAGAGATTGAGGGAAGCCAGGTACCCCTTAACGAGGGAAGGCAGGAGCGCAGGAAACCGAGGAGTTTTTCCTGTTGAAAGCAAGATATCATGCCTGGCTCCGGAAGAAGTGGGTAGTACATTATAGGCAAATACTTTTTAGACTTTGAGGAGCTTTCCCTACCCCCTGCTGCTCTGCCTGGTAGGGTTTTGCTCTCGCAGTCTCACTCTCTGAACTGCACAGTTCTTATGGCTCCCAGCTATGAAGTGGGAGAAGGACTTACTCCTTTCTTACCTGTTAACATTACATGCACACAGACTATTAGTGCTTGGCTTCAAGAGGTAGCACGTTCTGCCAAAGGTTTTACTGCCTCGACTCAGGGGCATGGAGGATCACAGCTCTACTTGGAAGACTGCACGAATTTTCCTCGGGAAAATAATCCAGTATAAAGCAAAAACTAAAAAAAAAAAAAAAAAAAAAGACTTTGTGCTAAAGCATTTGGAAAAAAAAATATATTTTTTCTACTCTGAAGCAAAATACAAAAGCTATTTTGAAAAATACTTTCACAAATATAAGTGCAACAGCTCAGACATCCCCCTGGAAAAGGATCTGTTGGAAAATGTCAGTTATCTCTAGGTAGAATTAAAAGAGTTTAGTTCACTCTGTCTCCCCCACATGCATTGACAACGCTCTAAAAAACAACTTATGACGTTGTCTCCTGGCCACACATTAGTTTTAATGGCTCTTTTTTTGGTCGGTTGATTTTATTTCTTGTTTTAGGCAATTTTCAAGAAATTTAAGCTTTCCTCCCATTTCCTAGCTCTAATTATTCTGCATACACTTGTGATATATCAAGAGCTCCATTTCCACAGCCCTGTGTTTCTAACTAGTGTTGTTCACAACTGGTGATCATCCTAAGGTTTGTAATGCTATAAATAGAAGTCAAGAAGCAAAGCACACCCCTGTTGTTACGATGTGCTGAACAAACAAAATGCATTCCTTTGTATTCAGTAAATGGACTATTATCTTGTCCTTCAATACTCAGATGGTTTCCCTTAGTAAAAAAATTTAATAGATAATTTTACAGCTGAATAACATTTGACCTTGGAACTGCTCATTGAAATCAATGAGGCAGGTTGATTTTTATGCAGCATCTCTGCACTAAAAAGGCACTTTAGGCGATTCCAAACATGAGACAGCACAGCAACAGGAACCACTGTGAGTTCCTTGAGACATGAAAGAGCTGGTGTGCTCTACAAGGCTTGTAGTTACTTCTTTGTAAACTCCTGAACAAGTGTTATGCATCTTATCATAGCAGGGCTCGTAAAAAATGCCCACGATTGCTGCACGTACAAGGAGATGTAGTGATCCCAAAAGTTTCATCACAGCAGAGTATTTCTAGCAGTTTGGGTATTTTTTTTTAATTGAAAAATCTCTCCAAGGACTGTTAGCGTGGGGTTTTTTTCCAAGCCAACCATTACTGCTAAACGGACTTGTTTTCATAAGAGCACAGCTGAAGCCTACTATGATAGGCTCATATTATTAATATTGAATCTCAAAATTTTGAGCTTGGAAATCCAAACTCATTCCACACTATTAATGTGGCAGCACATCTATTAAACTTCATGTTTTTATTTGTAGGTCAATTCTTCTTTGTCACTGGAAGCCACTCTTCACCAAAAAGCAAAATCATTGATCCAGCTATTAAAGTTGCACTAATTCTGATGATTACCTATTCATGGAATAAAGCCCCATATAAATGTATGTCGATGTATTTAACAGATTCATAATTTCTGGACACCCTAATCTGCAGAGCAACTCTGATCTGATCTGCATTAATGGCTCATGAAGGTATAAAAGCCAGAGTGAAACTGAATTCAAACCTACAGGTAGGTTAGAAATCAAAAAGGAAATTTGTATCTGGGGAAAACCAAATAACTGGTTCTAGTCAAGTGGTCACCCTCTTTTCCAGACACATTTAGTGTAAAAAACTCCAGCAACAATTTCCCCAGAGAAAGCAAACACACACTTGATCCCTGCCACCTGAGGTCTCCTGGAAGGCCGCTAAAGGTCACATTTCAGTTTTGAAACACCAAGTTCTATAACGTGGAACAATTACCCCCTACATGATACAAATTACAAATTAATTTTTTGCCGATTATTATACACTTAATTCATTTTAGAGAACAACTCGCTGGAGCATAAATGTCAATTTCATTATTACTTTTTTTAAAACTAGGATTCAATTTTGCATTTCTATCATATTCAAAAAAATAATTTTCTATGTAACTCAGTGGGATATTCATATGTGCTCAGAAGCTAATGAGGTATGGGAAATAGATACTCTATCATAAAAGGAAAATTACTAAATGAGAAAAAAAGATTTTAAAAAGGATCTCTTAGAGTGAAAAAGAATAATTTCATCACCAAATGGGACTGCTTCTTCACTATATCTCTGGTTTTTGTCATCCCTAGTGGCCTGTTCATTTATGTAACTATTTTGGAATATTCTCCTGCTTTTACTGATTGAAAGAATCCTGTTCATTAAACATCTTTGTAAAAAGTGTAAAAAAAAAAAAAGCCAAGGTAAAGAATTTTATAAAGACCATTTAAAAATTAAAACTGTGGTTGCTTTCTCTTGGTAATCCTGTTTTGACTATAGCAGATAAATGGGTCTCTAAACCAGAGACAAAGTGAGGGGAGCACACGGCTGTGCTGCTCGGGAATACTCCCTCGTTGCTGCGAAGTGAGCTGAGAATTATCCTTCTCATCCTGTGGCCTGAGTGCCCTTTTTCACTTCACTGGCTGGTCAGTGCTTTCCCAGCTCCTTCCCATATTCCAGTTCTTACTGAAATCTCTGTTTGGCTTAGATTTGCCCGCTTGCGAACTAAATTTTGGCAATTACACAAAGCTCAGATCATTTGTGAGCTGATTCAAAGGCTCAGATACTCCAGGTTAACACGAACCCTGGTGTAATGATGATGTGTGATGAAAGTCTGGACTCCAACTTAAGGTGTGACCTTCCAACAAACTGGCAAAAGTTGTTGGAAAAGTACTGTTACATCTGAATTAAAAATTCTCTTTAATTAAGAGCTACATGTTCAGAGAAAGTTAGTGAAAGATGTCTCCAAGCAGAGTAAGAAAAATACATATTCATATTCTGATAAGGCAATCAAGATGTTGATGTTAATATTAGAGCAATAACTTTAATTGTATTTCAGCAAACGAATGGCAATTAGAAAACAAATTATCTCAGAGAAGCATGTCTGCTGCACAGCTTAGCCCCCAAGGCAAGCCAAAAGCTAAACCTTTTTCTTGAATTTTAATGCAGAAGATAAATAGACACACCTCTGGAATTATTCTAAACAGAAATACCATAAACGGTTTAAAGTCACTCTGAGACACGAAAGTAAAAATTTCCTTTCCTCTTGAAGTGGGGTCTTTGCTGCCACAAGAAACATGAGCATGCAAGAGTAAAATATTGCTCTGTGCTTTAAAGATGGGGAAGTGTAACAGATGTTGGCCATGTTAATTAAGGAGCATTTGTGGTTTTACTGTCCTGGTTTAATCCCACCAGCATCCAAGTCCCTGCTCCCACACTGGGATGGGGGAGAGAGGCCAGAGAGCCAAAGTGAGAAAACCTGTGGGTTGAGATAAAGTTTAATTGTAAAGCAAAATTTGTGCACATAAGCACAGCAAAGCAAGGATTTAATTCCCTGCTTCCCATGCTTGGGCAGGTGTTCAGCCATCTCCAGGAGAGCAGGGCCGCATCCCATGGAATGGTTCCTCAGGAAGAGAAACACATTGCTTCCAAATATCCCCCCCTTCCTCCTTTTTCCCCCTGCTGTATGTACTGAGCCTGGTGTCCCACGGTCTGGAATATCCCCTGGGTCAGCTGGGGTCACCTCTCCTGGCTATACCTACCCCAACTCCTTGTGCCCCTCCAGGCTCCTCTCTGGTGGCATGAGGAGCTGAAAAGTCCTTGGCTCTGTGCAAGCCCTGCTCAGCCACAACCCAAACATCCCCGAGCTATCAACATTCCAACCCTAAATCCAAAACACGACACTGTAACAGCCACCATGAAGCAAAGTAACTCATCCCAGCCCAACCCAGCACAGAACAGTCAATGATTTCCACTAGGGTAAGATTTAGTGCATAAATGCAATATTAATGATTCAAGATGAATTTTTGTACTACCCCTCAGTGCTGTGCTGTTTCACAGTGACCAATCACAACTGCAGCCACGTTGTATTCTGACAGAAATAAAAGCTCCCCCTGCTTTGTATCTGATCATATTTGCTCTCAAAAAATTGCTGCTGAGCTTCCTTGAATGCTGTCTCGCCTGGAAGGGCCATGGCCAGCCAGAGCATGACTCGGTGTGCCACCCTTGCCACAGGGTACCAAGAAAGTCACTGGATTTTCACCAAAGCAACTGAGAGCTAAAATCTGGTGTAACATTTCCATATGCAAAGTTATCTCCTGTGATAAAATGCCTCCTTCCAACAAAAATATACTCATGTTTCCAGTGTTTTCCTTCTCCCCAGTCCATTCCCCTGGGACAACATGCCCCATCTGTCAGGATGAAAGTCTGTTCTTACAATCCATTCACCTCACTGCTGCAGACTTTTTGGTTTGTATGACTCAGCATGGACTGTATTTTGCTAAAGCAGTGGTAGCACAAAATGCTCAGGCATTACTCAGCCCTCTGTGGTTTCAGTCATGCTATTTAGAAAATTTATAAAATCTTGGTATCAAGCCTGAATGGTTTTAATGATGCTGTAACTGAATCCTCCCAGCTTGCAACAGAACATTACAATTTTCAACCATCAAATTGTGCATAAATGGTAAAAAGATGGCCTGCACCTGAGATCTTGATCCTTAAAAAAATCTCCTTGCTCAGAAAGGAAACCAGGGACAATTTCTCATTGTACCTGCAAAGCAACAGTCCATCTTGGTTCTACAAAGCAATTAAGTACCTCATTAACTTTAAGCACCTGCTTAATTCCCATGGCTTTGAAACCAGTGGGAGTTAACTGCTTGCTCCTGAATTTGTGCAGGAAAAACATGCTTGTTAAAACTTGAAAAAAAAAAAAAGAGAAGATTATGACTTCTAAACTTCTTATAGTCTGGTTTAATAAACTTTATGGTACATAAAATTCACCTTTTTTACATAAAGAATCAGACTGGGGCCCAAATATGTGATGATATTTAGGC
Organism: Ptilonorhynchus violaceus; assembly: GCA_013397565.1. Classification (NCBI taxonomy): domain Eukaryota; kingdom Metazoa; phylum Chordata; class Aves; order Passeriformes; family Ptilonorhynchidae; genus Ptilonorhynchus; species Ptilonorhynchus violaceus. The sequence continues at coordinate 427,913 of VZRJ01010804.1, forward strand.
TGTATTGTCAAACAATGCATCAGACATTATGTGGTCCCAACAGTCTGTTCAGAATCTGGAATTATACTAATCCGGTCTCATCTGATAGCTACTAGGAAAGCAAGAAAAAAAAGTCTAGGAAAAAAAGGAATAGGAGCCTGCTTGATGAAGCCTATTCTTTTAGGAGACTGACCAAAACGTTTTTACTGAACAAGATGTTCTTTCTTTTCAGCTTGAGTTTTACACTGAGGACTCCATGACTTGGATGAAAACCATGAGGTTTTTGTCAAGAATGTCACGCTGGTGGTGGCCAGGTGTTTTACAGCATTTTAAACACCCTCACACAGGAAATGTCAGCCTCAAAGTAGCTGTGTTCTCACCGAAGGAACAGCTGATGAAATACAGATTGAGGCTACAAGGGTGTAGCACAGATTCTTCCAAAGTGCACCAGGTAAATCATGTGCTGTATTTGTAGAAAATTAAGCATACAATGCCATCTCCCAAAGAAATATTTCCTGAAGAATTGGTAAGGAACAGAAGGGTAAGCTCACTAAACTACCCACAACCACCTTTATGCTAACAAATGTATCAAAGGGTTTCATTTTACATTGTGAGCTTCATTGTGATGCAGCAATATATATATATATATCTCGATAAGAGAAAGATGTCCTCTGGACTGCTGAGCACTTCAAAGTACAAATCTGAAAGTTTTCTCCGCTGTATTCTGAAATAAACGTATTTTTTATTGTCTTGGTTATCTGAACACTTTATTTTTGCACAACACATTATAACGCATCATAGAAGTTATTTACCATCACAGGTGATTAGAGGATTTCTTAGGAAACATTTTTGATCAGAGCAGTGAGGGAAAACCCCAAATCTCAGACATTGCTCCTTTCAGCTGGTGAGACAACTTGTTTGCCTCACTGTAGTCACAAAAGCCACAGTATCCCACCCACAGCACTAAGTCCTTTTCCACTAGCCAGGAAATCAGCCATAGGCATAAAACATTGAAAATCTGGCTTATTGTTAATTTTTTGGTAGCATGATCACTTAAATTAATCAATGGTGGAACAATAAATCGTCCACCAAAAGCGAGACATTGTCATGCCACGTACCACTGGCAATAGGGTTTTTTTAACTGTTCTTTGTTTAGCTTTCTAAATGTAAATTAACTTTTCTAGCAAACTTTTCAAGCAGTACACTCTCTTAAAATGTATTGTGAACACCACTTCTCAAATATATCTGCATTACCTTAACAACAAAAGACAGTGAAAAGCTGCTGAGGAGAATCCAAAGGGCTATTGGATTAAAATTCATGAAGGGCAGTTTCTCCCTTCAGTGTCAGAAGTAATTGCATATACACTGAACATTAGAGCAGCTCCAGAAGTTGCAAACACATTATAAGCAGAAATTCAAATGTGTTGCAATCCTTCTCATCTGCTAATATCTTCCTGCATCTTATTCACTGATTTCCAGCCTAAAAACTGTGATTGAAGTCGTCACATGATTTAGGTAACAGTCTAGATCAGGAAAATGTAATTATTTCCAATGTTGGAGGTGCTGCAAGAAATATGTCTGATAAAAGCAGTGCTCCTACCAATGTCGTGTGGGAACACATCAACTGGGAAGAGGTCCTGTAGTGATTCCTTAGCCACAAGCTGAATACGAAAATGTATTAAATACACACATAATTCACATTTTTCTACCCATCCTCATAATTTTTTTGGCTTTTGGGTGCAAACAACCTCTACTGAGCACACCAGCTTCTATTTAGAGTCTTGGCACAAAAGCTTATTACATTTACATGGCAGCCTGTTAAAATTCACAGGGACGCTCCCGTGTAGAGCACACTCCACCTTCTCCTTATTTTTAAAAATGTTTTGAAAACAAATCCATCATATTTAGCATTTGTACACGGTACTCAGCCGACAGGCTTAAATGTTACTGAGTGACAGAACTGGTACAAACCCGACTGCAGCCCTGCCTATTGCAGCAATTTGAAAGTCAAGGGGATTCTTTCTAGTCCGGGAGGAAATGAGAGAATTTTTCCCAAAAAGAAAGAAGCCAGTTTCTTCGCTGGATTTGAAAAGAAGGATAACAGCACGGGTCAAACACCATGGGTCTATTTTTAATGTAAAACTGATCCATACTGATCTGTGTGTACGTACACATGCACTTGATTAAAGTATAACACAGAAACCCTCCTTACACAGAAATAGAAATGCAGATTTTGCAACTTCCAGGCAGAAGCCATCCTACTTTTTCTGAAGAGGAAAGGTGGCAACTGGTTTCACACTGGTATTTCATGGTGGAAGAGAAGGAACCTCTAGCCAACCTATTTGAATCAGGTATTTTTCTCAACTTTAATTAAATTAAATGATCTTTTGAGGAATTTATCATAAAGAGAACAAAAGAGAAGGAGAAAGATAAATGAGGAAGTGGAATTCAGCACCATTTTATTGCATGTACCATCATGTCCTTTGCCTTCATAATATCTACCAGTAAAATGCTTTCTAAAAGCAAAAAATGAATTATTTTATTCGAAGTTTATTAATTAATCATATTGGTTTTTATGAGAGACTGATTATTTAATTTTAGTCATCAATGGGAATGTTGAGCTTCTTAATATCAGACTGAAGCCATGTAAGAAGAGAGCATTAATTAGTTTCATTCCAAAAAGCAGGTGGAAAAGGCAATTAAATGATCTAACATAGGCAGGTGTAGGCCCTGATCTCATGTGAAAGATCATTACTGTCTTTCTTTTCCATGACTGTTAGTTAAAATCCAGCTGTTCTCAAAGTTACTTTGTGGCCTAAATGAAATAAGTTGATGGTTTCACTCAATTTTCCAGTGTTCAGGTACCCAGATGACAAGGATACTGTCAGAGCTGCCACGTTTGACACCTATTGACACAGGTTTATGCTGTAACAAAGATTTAATGGGCATGGAAACGGAATGCAACCCTTGACCCTGCACACTGCTCCTCAAGGCACCACGGGAAACATTTTGGCACGATTTTGATTTACAATAACACTCAGTACACTTGTTCTGTGGAGAAGCCAGATGATCTTAGTGGCCCTTCCTTGGTATTTTCTTCCCATTTATTACACGTCAATTCTGCAAAGTTTTCAGTGGCAAAGCCTCCTTGGTTCCCTGGAAAGGTTGGGATGAGAATTAGAGGTGTGTGGGGGGGTGGATGTGTGAGAGGAGAGAGATCACAGAATCACAGAAGATGCTGAGTTGGAAGGGATGCACAAGGATCATCCAGTCCAGCTCCTGTCCCTGCACAGACACCCCAACAATCCCAGCCTGTGCATCCCTGAGACCGTTGTCCAAACGCTCCCGGAGCTGTGGCAGCTTCGGGGCCGTGCCCATTCGCTGGGGAGCCTGTTCAGTGCCCCAGCACCGTCGGGGGAAAGCAGCAGCTTTTCCTGCTCTCCAGCCTAACCCTGTCCCTGCTCACACAGAGCAGAGATCAGTGCCTGCCCCTCCTCTCCCCTCATGAGGAAGTTGTGACTGTGGTCAGTCTCCCCTCAGTCCCCTCCAGCTGAACAGACCAAGTGCGCTCAGCTGCTCCCCATGCACCTTCCCCTTAAGGCCCTTCACCATCCCCACAGCCTCCTTTGGACACTCTCTAATAGTTTAATGTCTTTCCTATATTGTGGTGGCCAAAATATTCAAGATGAGGCCACCCCAGCGCAGAGCAGAGCAGGGCAATCCCCTCCCTGGCCTGATGTCCCCAGGACACCAATGTCCCTCCTGGCTCCAGGGCACTGCCGACTCGTGCATGTGTGTGAAACAAAAGAGAACTTTGACAAGATGTGGTGCAGGTTAGATGTCTGTGCAGAAAACGGCGAAAAGAAGTTAAAAGTACAACAGAAAAGATGGCGTGCCACAAGGCACAGGGATGTGAGAAGGGTTTGCTCTGATGCCCATCCCCTTTTTTACATTAGGAAAAACAAAGCAAGCCGTGCTACAGCACAGACCCACTATGAACGGATACAATATTTTTAAATAATCATGCAAAAGCATCAGTAAGTGTCTCTGAAGCAGCTGAAGAGAAATTATGTCCTTGAGTCACGCACAAACCCTGTGTTATTTTCATCAACGTGCATCTACAGTGACAAAACTGGCCAATTAGTTATCATAAGAAAGAAGCGTTTAGCACCTTCTCAGGTCACTTAAAAGTGAATGTAGTGGCTCTGATGTACTATAATTAAGGAAGATAACATCATCGAATGTTGATATGTTGAAGGCAAAACATTGAGTCTTTTTACAAGCAACTGAGTTTTATAACTCAGAAAATTCAGTTGTTTTAACAGGACGAATTTTAGCTTCTATTACTGCTCCCTCACAGAATGTTCCTGCACTATAGCCTCTAAAAAATGTTTCAGCAGCTAGAAGCAGAAATATTTTACACATTTCGAACTTCAATAATGAATATGAAGATCAAAGAAAAGGTAGGGAAAAGCTGCTGCCCGGACAACACAGGGGTAAGCCAAGTCCTGCAGTGCCATTGCCACAGCCCGTCCATGGAAGGCAGCCACGCAGGCAGATGCTGATGTTGACTGACTACATTTATTCTAAAGAGTGACATCCGTCTTCTGCCAAGCACGAGATGTGTGGCTGCATCTGTTCACCCCACTGAGGGAGCGTGCAGGCATGGGACAGAAGAAAGGGCTGCCGTAAAATAAAATGTTAATTAGCGCACAGAGTCCCATTTGAACCATCAGCAAGTCTGTATTTCACAAGGATCAGCCTATCACAGGGCTCTCTGAAAGTGGTGAGGGCTGTGCACTTGGTGTCAACAAGCAAAAAAACCACATCAAAGCTAATCTTAAATCTGACCATTTTGTATGGAGCCTTGAATAGCTGATGACAACAAACATCCACAATCCATGTCCACACATAGTTACTCACACATGTCCACACACTCATTGTTGTGTCTGTCAGGGTACAAACACCTCCTGCCTCCAAATCCTTCCCTTCCTAGAAAACACCTGGAAAACAGAATTCATACATTAAACTCTCTGCATTAGTTAAATGCAAAGATCGAAGGAATGTGAACTTAACCGTGGTCCTGGAATGAATATATTCCCAGGGTACAGTTCATGGGAAGTATCAAGCTGATTTCCAGTAGTATCATTAAATAATACAACGCTTGTAGAGTTCACTCAGAGGTCTGAGACATGCAAAACTAATTTATGAATATATTCCTCATTTTGCAGCTTAGGAGTTGACTTTACATTGTACCTTTGCCGTAATTTAGGTTTTAAGGGTCTTCGGGGCAGCCAGAACAACTGCCAATTGAAGTTCTTTAGCAAAGGAAAATAACAATTTGCATATTTGCATATTTATATGGTCAAACATGTATTTCCATGAATATATCTTCAAAGGCTACTTTACTATTATGGATATATGTATTTAATGTATAAATATAAATAAGTTTCCTGACTTCACTGACTAGTTTGGTTAGCAATTGTGGGTCCTTTCTAATGTAACCAATCCTGTCTTATGTTCTCTTCTCAATACTGGGCCCTGTAGCCCTGCTGAAGATGTAAAGGAAATTGTTAAAATCTCAAAGATATTTAAAAAATAATTTTAAATATTTAGAACATAAAATATTTAATTCAAAACCCCCCTCCCTCCAAAAAAACCCACCAAAAACTGTATCCTAAAATAAGGCACTGAAACATGGTTATGTTGATTAATATTAATTAACATCTTTTCATACTTTAGCTACAGGTGTTCTGCTCTTTCCCCAGTTTTTGGAATAACCATGCAACCCTTCTACTCTTCTAATAATTCATCTCCCACTGATGCAAGTGAATCTTGACCACATATTTTGAGGATCTGAAAAGACATTCTGTAAGATGGTGCATTTGCCTTGATGTACATACAGTACAAGTACAACACGTTGTTTTAAGTTCTGCTGCTGTATACCTAGCAGTTATAAAGTGGAATTGGTCATTAGTGTGTTTCATGGATAGACAAAAAGCACAAAGCTGTGTTTTGAAGGCAATTTCGTGGCTAAGATAAAGCACAGCCACTGGCAAAAGGCAACAGGTTGGATCACCCACTGAATTCACAACAGGGACACTGATGAATGTGGCTCCAAGACACAATAAATTAGCAATAACCTCCATTATGATACCTCCAAACTAAAAGTTTGCCAGAAGGGGATGTGCAGTAAATGTAGCACTGTACGTTTGTTCTGATAAATCGATGTTTTAATGGCAGCTTTGTCTTCGTTGCATGAACTGCCAGTTATCTACCAACCCTTTGTTCAGTATTTCATGGCTTTTATGCAAATATTTGATGTTAATAGCATCGTATTTTTATTGGTTTGCTTTGTATAGTTTTGCTGAGTTGCATTGTGGAGTCATTAAAAATGAATAGCCAAAATAAAAATATTTCATATTGGAAACCATACTTAAAAATTAATGGTGTATTAGCAAAAGACTGTTTCCCACAATTTCACAAACACAGCAGAAACTTCATCAGGGAATGGTTAATCAGCTGAAGCCAGCATTTATCTGTACCCTTTCTACATTCGGTAACAATCCCTATATTTGTTTAAGCTCTAGAGGGTTGCACACACAGCCCAGACAGTGCAAAGGTGGCTTAAAACTCCTTTGTCCTCTGCCATGTGCTGGCAGCTGGAGGCCCAGCACGTCCTTCCCTTCCTCTCACAGTGCTCAAGAGAACAGAAAATAACTTTCAACAGATCCTTGTGCTTTGGACAAATCACAGTTTGGGTTTGTCTGTGGGTAACAACAGTAACCCCACTAAAAAAGCTATTCAGGATATCCAACAGAGAACAGAAGAATAATGACTCATTTCAAGAAAACTACAGAAAAATCCCACAGATTGCACTAACTGGATTTACATGAGGCACAGAGCCGTGGCATCCCTCCCTGCATCTCCCAAATCCAACAGTCTCCTCCAACCAGAGAATCCAGCATGGACTTCCACACTGATAAAGTTATTCAAGAGATTCACTATGTATTTTAACTGGTGTATGTGGGGGGTAAAAAGCAAAACCATAATGTGTTTCTAAGGGGGCAAACAATTATTCAACACACTGGAAAAAACAGTGAAATAATAAAGGGCAGTGATTGCCCCATTGCTGATTTTACATTATTTATTGCTCACAGGTATTTATAAGCCAGTGCATGAAAATTTTCATAGGGACTGAGAGAGGAAGGGAGAGAAAAAACAAACAAGGATAAATAACCATGAGAAGAAATGGATATGCAGATATGGCAAAAGCAGTTGGAGATGGCAGTCCCAGAGTCAGATTCCATACTTAGAGTAAGAAAGTTTTGTTCTCTCCTGAACTCCCTGCCACCACCATGCTTGTGCTTTTTATCCCTTAAATTCTATTGAGCTCAGCAGAGAAAGTGGCAGCTGAGACTCTTCTCATGGGTGGGTTTAGATCAGGCAAATTACGCACCCCCTTTATTTTCCCAAGGGATCAGCTTCAATTCAATCCACCGGATGATTACCAGTGAGTTTAGCAGATTATTAGGAAAGCTCAGCTATTCCATTTGGAAACAGTCCAATTTGCATTCCTCAAACTTGCACACAGTCCTGCTTTGCAGTCCCAAACCTTCCACTGAGGTGGGCTCTGCATGTGCAAGTCAGAAAGCCAGTGATTGATTACTGAAACTCTCTCAAGTACATCGTGAACATCAAACAAGAGTGTGCGCCCTGTTGGTATTGATTTACAGCTGATGATCTCATTAGAAAGCTCTAATTCTCAACATTGCTATGGTTTACACAACCTGTAGTTTATTTTAAAAAAGCTGATTGGCCAACTACTTCAGCCCCATGACTGTCTTCTCATCTTACGAGACAAGGTCTTTAGTCTTTGAGCATTTAAAAGGTCATTAATCCAAATGCTAATGCAATCAATACTATAGTAAATAAATTATAAAAATTAAATTAATATTAGGTAACCTGATGCATTGTGCCATAAGGTTTTAAAATGTGCTCAGTCAGCACATTTAAAATGATAAATTAAAACAGAGCGCCTTTCAAAAAATTATCCCAGGAACCTTTAAAAACTATCTCTATTTAAACCAGGAAACAGTAAGGAAAATACATATCATTTACTTTTTAGTTGATTTGGCTTTTATACTGATGTTGTTTTTAAAAACATCATATGTATGTAAAATTGAATTTTAAACACAAGTGGAAAAGCATAAGTTGAATGAATTTGGCCTTAGAACACTTCTGTCCAATGTGCTGTGAGGGGAAGGTGATGTCCTGCTAACTGAAGCTGGAGGAGATCAGACCTGGCACATGCCTCTATTTCAGACCCCAAAACCCCACAGATTAGATACAAATGTGTATTATTTTCTATTCTGAGAACATAAACCTCCTCTCAATTGTCTTATCTAAGCTGGCCTGGTTAGCCTGCATATTCCTATGGAATCCGAGTGTTTCCTTGCCCATACATGGCCAGTGATTTTGTTGTTTGTGCCCTTGTAAATAATCCTGGTCCCAAATCTGAGCAGCCACTGTGCACTACTAAAACAATTTACATCTCACAGAGGTGGTGGCATGAAACCAGCATTTGCTGAAAGTTTTAGAAAGAGTATTCACATTTTGAAATGCATTTATTTAACAGGCTTTCAAAGAAAAAAGCTAGTTGAGAAATCAATGTATAGTCACCCTCCAGCATCACTCCACCTTGCATCCTGTGGATTTTAAACCCGAGGCACGAGAAAAAGTTTATTCAATTTTTTATAAACCTTGGATAATAAAAACTGAGCTCTTCAAGCTACATTCTTAAAAGCTTTTTCCCTTTTATCATCACTGGAAAATCCTGTATATCTGCAGTGCTTGTCTTTGCAGTCTCTGTGCTATTTACCTTCCTGCTCGGATTCTCTGGCTGGATCCGTGTCATTGTCTGAGTCGCTCCTTTCTGCACCTTTGTCTTGAATGTTAAAACAATCGATGGGGGCTGTCAGCACACTGTGATTCCTTTCAAATGCCTCCAGCAGCTGATACTGATCATTTAAAGTCTTTCTATTGAACAGTTGCTAAAAAAATGCCTTTTTTGGAGACGATATCTGTCTTATTATCGCTGACATTCATTTCCCAGGCACAGGATGGACCAGCTTTTTAGGCTTTTGTGCTCACCTTCCAGGCCCATCATTAGCCTGGCTTTCTCCTGGTTTGCTGTCTACTCACAAATCTGACCACAGAAACTGCCAGCTGAAGGGTTCCTCCAAAGCATTTGAGGAAAAAAAAAAATCCAGAATCAAAACACCCAAAAGGATCAAAAATTTTAACTACACACACACACAAAAAAANNNAAAAAAAAAAAGCTGAGAGTTTGTATCCAGAAAATGAAGATTTGTGCTTTTGCTCCTGTAACAATGAACAGAGTGTGTGGATTTCAGCATTTGGCTCTTCAACCACTGACTTCACATCAAACACCTATAGTTGCACCCAAATACAGCAGTGAACATATTATTTGGGAGAAAATGTCAAGGAAAGAAAACTGTGTCTGATAACGGCAAAAATTCCCCCTAGAAAACAATGCCTCGCAGATTATTGCTGTGTAATGATGGCAATCTCAAAAAATCACAGTCAGCAACACAACTGAAGTGAGTGACCTCTCTTCAGCCAAAAAAGAAAATACAGATTGTTAGAGAAAAATAGTGCTGGCTTACAGAATCTGCACCTTATGTACTATATCAATTTCTCTGTAGTTGCTCTTTCTCTTGCAATCATTAGTAAAACTTTTTTAGCAGGCCAGAAGCATGGAAAAAAGGCCTGTGGAATGAGTGGAAGAGCACGAGTCAAGGTTGGTTTTGGTTTATAAATAAATAGAAACAGCCTAATGTGAGCTGTTCTAGATTTCACGCGGTTTGGCTGAAGGAAGGATATTTCAGTGGATCAAAGCTGGGCTGCAGTGGAGCAGCTCCTGACCAGCTGGCAGCTGAGACAAGGAGTGTGGCCAGTGTGGGTGCAGGTGAGCACTCGTGGCTCAGCTTGTTCCACCTCACCACAGAATCATTAAAGCTGAAAAAGACCTCCAAGATCATCCACTCCACCCTTCAACTGAATCCCACCACATCCCCTAACCCCTATCACAGTGCCACATCCACTGGTCTTTTGAACACCTCCAGGGATGGGCACTCCAACACCTCCCTGGGCAGCCCCTTCCAATGCCTGACCACCCTTTCCGGCAAGAATTTTTCCTTAATATTCAACCTAAAGTTCTGGCACAGCCTGAGGCCGTTCCCTCTCCTCCTGTCCCTGTTCCCTGGGAGCAGAGCCCGACCCCCCCTGGCTGCCCCCTCCTGTCAGGAGCTGTGCAGAGCCAGAAGGTCCCCCCTGAGCCTCCTTTTCTCCAGGCTGAGCCCCTTCCACAGCTCCCTTCCCCAGCTCCTGGGGCTCCAGCCCCTTCCCCAGCTCCGTTCCCTGCCCTGGACACGCTCCAGCCCCACAAGGTCCCTCTGGCCGGGAGGGCCCAGAACTGGACACAGCCCTGGAGGGGCCTCAGCAGGGCCAGCACAGGGGACGGGCACTGCCCTGGTCCTGCTGCCACCCCATGGCTGGGACAGCCCAGGGGCCATTGGCCTCCTCCCCAGCTGGGCACCCCTGGGCTCATGTCCAGCCCCTGGCACCAGCACCCCCAGGGCCTTTCCCAGCCCCTCTGCCCCAGCCTGGAGCTTTCCATGGGGTTGTTGTGACCCAAGGGCAGGACCTGGCACTTGGCCCTGCTGACCCTCACACCACTGGCCTCATCCCACGGATCCATCCTGTCCAGATCCAGATGTCGCCCCAGGTATGTTGCTTTAAGCGGTAGGTGTAGGAATTTTCTTAATTTAGGAAAGAATGAAAGCAAAAGGAATAACTGAACAGTGCTGAGCTCTTTCCGTGCGGTTGAGAAGTGTCTCCCTGTCAGTGCATGGTGTAGTAACAGGACTCCAGGAACAGCCAGGCTCCTGCTCACGGCGAGGCTTCAGCACTCACAGCTCCCAGCATGCACTGATGGAGTGGTTCCTGCTGCTCAGAGGCAATATTCCCACAGCACTAACCCTTCTGCTGGGAGTTTTCTCACCCAACTGATAAATTATGATAAACAGGGGGCTCTAAAGATAATTTTCTTTAATGGAAAAGAAAACTCCAAAAAAAAGTTAATCATACTTGGATTTGAAAACATTTTATTTCATTTCCTTCTGGTTTCTTTTTTTCCCACTGAATTTTTACGTTCCCAAGTGTCTTGTTTCAAATATCTTGGGTATTTTGCAACGCTACCCACAAGGGGTGATATAATGAGTACAGGGAGAGCGTAACTAAGTGATGTGTAACAAAGTAGTGCTCGTTTGTAGGTTGAATCATAAAAGGAAATTTTTAGAGGACTATTGCGCTGAGCAGAGAGGATTGGAAATGACAATGCAGAGCTGAGTGGTAATGGTGAGAATATTAAGAAATTACAAGGTGCAAGCATCTCAATTTGGAAGAGGTTAATTCCAGAGCACTCAAGTATTGCCAGTCCTACCAAGCCCAGCATCGGGGTAAAGAGCAAATGCAAATCACCATGGAAACATCCTCAGGTCACCCCGGAGCAAAGGCTGGGGCTGAGCTCCCAGCTGGTGCTGTGTGTGGTGTGTGTGACACCAGCATTCAGCTGGGCCAGGGCAGGGCCAAGCTGGACAGCAGGAAGAGCTTTTCCTGTCCCCAGAGGATGCTGGGGCACTGAAGAGGCTCCCCAGGGAATGGGCACAGCCCCAAGGCTGCTGCAGCTCCAGGAGCATTTGGATGGGATGCACAGGGATGTAGATCCCAGGCATGCACAGGGTGGGATTGTTGGGGTGTCTGTGCAGGGACAGAGCTGGATCACTGATCCTTGTGCATCCCTTCCATCTCGATATTCTGTGATTCAAAGGCTGCTGAACATGGCAAAGGGGTGCTCTTGGGTTCACTTCAGAAACAAAATATTCAATTTGCTAAGTGAGCACCGTCTTGCATCATATTTTTATGCAGAGTAATGCCAAATTACCAAGAAAATTATTTCTGAAATTTTTTATCATTATTTTAAAAGTTGGTCGCTACACAGTGTTGAGTTTCTCCTAATTTCTGTAAGTCTGGAGTCCAGAAGTCTTCAGACAGGCAATGTGTTTGCAACACTTCCTCAGTGGAGTCACTCGGACTGAGGGAAGCAGTTTCCTAACCCAAATGCCAGTGCAGGGTAGTCTTTCACTAGGCATCCATTCCTGCACAGAATGCAAGTTTCTCTGGGAAAACAGGGCATCTGTTTGCAGGGATTCAGAAGAATATTTGCCAATAATTGTCAAGATGGTTATGCAAAAATGCATCTTCACGTGTTGCAAGCTTCGTGTTCTTCTTACTTCTGGCATAAATCACTTACACATCAAAAATTAGGATTGTCCTGATTTGGATGAAGTTATTCTTCTTTTACCATCTATATTAAAGCTACCACATCTAACAGTGGATGCATTTTGGTTTTTCTGAAAGGATGGTTTTGGTAAAGGATGAAACCCCTTACCCAGAGTGGTTCCAACATGGGGCCTTTCCTGGCTAATCAGCACCAGAACAACAGAACAGCAGAAAGAATATTTTCAGTTTGCTTTTTCATAAGAATCAACTGACATCTAAAAAGGTAAAAAGGTCTTAACACTGTCTAAGAGATGATAAACATCAAAGAAACATACACAAAGCTTTGTTCTATGTCCTTAAAAAGTGCCTATTGTTCACCTGCCGCCTGAGTCAGCTGCCCTGTCTCACAAACAGGAGGATCAGAGCAAAAAGAACGTGTAAGAATGAAACCAGTTGCTCCCTGGCATTAAGCAAACACCAGACCCAACATCTGTCCTCATCTACAACATGTGTTAACTCCTGCTTATGGAGCACAAAATTTGAATCTACGAGATAAAAATGTCCCAACCAACTTATTTTGATTTCTGATTCAGGCAACATTTTAGAAATATCACAAACCATATTAATTTTCACCTTTAATATTAGATTTAAAAATTGTGGTTTAGTAACTAAATTTGCTAAAACCTTTAGAATCCCAAGTATAACTTATTAATGCAATGTCTTGTGTCTAAAAAGAGAGCAGTGAGCCAGGATAACCGGAACTGGAGAAATAACAACAGACGTCAGAATAGAGTGATGTGGGCATTGCCTGGAAGTAGACTTTAAGAATGTCTGGTAGTACTTGTTTGCAAGTCTGTTTAAAGAAGACTTTTTCTTTTTTTCCCCCCAACTTTATTGTATTATTATTATAAGGGAAACATTTTTAATGAAACACAAAGAGCCTTGGATTCCTCCTTGGTCTCTTTTGGGTGTTCTCCAAGGAATGCATCTCATACTTAGCTGATGTCAGGAACACGTTGTTCTCTCTGGTTACAGCAGCCCCACAAATGTTTGAGGGTGTATTTGCATCCTTTGCATCTCCACACAAACACAACAACTACAGAGAATACGGCTCTAAGTGATTTTTAACCCCATTCATCAAATGCCAGTTTAACATCAAAGTTTCACGCTCCGTTAATATCCTAACTGACAAATTTAAGAGACAGCCTTGGCTATGAGTTTGGCTTAAAAGCAATGCAAGGCAGGATTAACTTTGTCATTCTTCAGAAGAAAGGGAATGTGATTTCTAACATGCTCTTGGTGAGCCGGGGAGGAAAGCAAGCACACAGCACATTACAATGACTTGAATGACTTGACAGCTGTTAGCTAAACAATACAACATTAATTTTCAACATTTTTGCACATGGCTGGGTGAGAGATCCCTTAATCCCAGTTCCTATTCTACTTCTGCCTCATTGTTGCTGTCTCCTTTTGTATCGCTTATTATAATCAGTTTCTGCCGTATACTCCCTTTCACCTTATTATTGTCCCAAAAGTGAGGTACGAGGTTAATTCAGACTCACTTCCCCGGGGTACATTAAGACGGATTCAAGTACTTTATTGAGACAGTCTGACTTCAAAAGCTGCTTTATCAGTTACTACCAGAGAGAGAGACCCATCCATGACAGCAGTAAACTAACCATAAATTCTCATATTCTATATGCTGAGTGACTTTCAAAAGGAGAACTATTGATTTTGTCATTTATGAATGGATTTAGTCAAATTAGTCTTTTCATTGTGCACAATAAGACAGCATTGTTATTAGGAATTAGAGGATAAAACTGTGTGGAACAAATGAAACTGCCGTTTTTGGGATCCTCAGCACAAATTCAATAAGCTTTAGTTACGCCACCCTGATCATTTTGTTCCTGACCACCTACTCTCCATACTTTGACTGCCTTCAAAGGAAGGGAGAAGTGGCCTCTGCCTTCGAGAGGCACTTTCAGAAGGCTTAACCTTTCGAAGAGCTCTCATGTCTTTACCTTTGAAAGAGCTAATAACTTGTTTGCTGAAACGGCAGGAGTATTTACAGGCACACTTGAAATCAGACAAAGATTACACGGGGAAATAAACAGAGAGACTGTCACCATCAACAATAAATTAAGTTTGAGCTAAAAACATAAAATGTTTAGAGTGGAGCAGACATCACCAAGCATTATGCTACTCAAGCCTCTGAACTTTTCTAAACACAATAAGCACTGATGGGCCCTGGTTACCTTTCCCTGAAGAGCCACTCCAGATGGTTATTTCAGGATCTGGGCTGTGTTGCTGGAATCAACAAGGCTGACACTCGTGTCCTGATTTTCATCCCCATTGTGTGGTGTCTGGCAGGAATCCACCAGCTCACAACTGTGGAGAGAGCAGAGTGTCAGATGAAAAGCCACCGGGGAGGGGGAGCTGTGTGCTGGCCTTGGGCAGCCTGTGTGTTTAGGTGTTTGTGCATCCAAACGGGTCTGCAGAGAAATACCAGGATGAAAAACTGAAATATGTTAACCAGTCCAGAATCTGATACTTCTTAATTATTTAATTGAAAGGTTTCTGCATCTGAACTTGACTTTTCAATTTATTAATGCAGAAAGGCCAAGACTTTTGACTTCCTTCACATCTGCAACATTATTTTCTAACCCGTGCTGTGTCCAGGGTTTTTTTGTATATTTTACATGCTACAACAGAAATTACAAGGCCCATGCTACATCTGCACTCTGCACAGGGCTCCTGTGTATTCAGATATTTGCTTGGAAATATGGACTGGTAACATTTTGAAAACCTTAATACTATTTTTGAATTTACTGTAGCTCTAAAAATGCATGTCTTTGTCCAGGAATGCCAGAAACGAAGTGAAAAGAAGTGGATTCTAAACACAAAGTATTTCAGTCCCTAATCCCCTTCACTTTCAGAAAGAAATGGTGCATACCTTACAAAACTGATGGGTGCCTGTGAGGCAAGTCCAATGATTCCGGACAGCTTCTACAGGAAGAGTTCTGCCAGCAATCCAAGAAACACAACCAGCCCTAGGAGCTGTAGGTTGTGCAGTGGATAATGAACCCACTGGGCCCCAAAAGCAGCAGCCAGTGCAGGTGGAAAGCAGCTCTGCAGTACAAACACAGACACACAGAGTCACACGCTTGTCAACAGCTTTGCTCTGGCTGCACGTGTAACACACGGAGCACCTTTCAGAGCAGGAAAGCATCATCAGTGCCTTAGAGACGTGTTGCAGCTTTGAAAAATATATTTTAAAGGATCTTTTGAGAAAACTCCAAGACAAACCAAAAGCCAGGTACTACTTACCTGACAACTTTGCTTTTTTTCTCTTTACAGCCAACTCTGGTGCAGACATTGTCCCCACTCCAGAGATGGCAAAGGGGACACCGATGTTTGTGCCAAACATTGTGTTTGTGTCTTTCAGGGTTCAGCACTGGCTGCTAAATGGGATTAATTGGCTCTGGGATAGAGGCAGAAGCCTGGGAGCCTGGCTAGCTGTGGCACCGGGTGTTGGATGTTCCCCAGCAGCATTTCCTGGGGTTCCTGAGCTGTGCAGTTCCAGGGCTGGGTACATGACCACGCAAGCCTGCACAGCCCAGCCACGGCAGAGCCCCCTGTGCAACCAAAGAGGTCCCCCAGCGCAGAGCTCAGCAAACCAACAACTGCCATGGCCTGAGCACATGGAAAACTTGCTCACAATCCAGTGAGGAGAGCAAGCCTGAGCAGGGGAACACACAGGGGATAGTCCATGGCTAAGTAAGCAATACGCTGACTATAAAATTTATGATCTGTTAAACACAGCAGATTATTTCACATGAATATCTTTATATTTCTGATACGAACCATGTTAAAATGAATGGAGTTTAGCCATTCCCACCAAAGGATAACACGATTAATTTATTCAAGTATCTCAAATAAATGGATAGGGATGTGCAATGGAAAAAAATGGATGTGGAGGTGGGATCCTGTGCAAAGTCACTGGGAAGTTTGTTGTTAATTATCACAGGAATGGAGGAAGGCCCACTACCTCAGCCTAAGTCTGGAGATGAGCGATCTTTTGTAAGAAATGAACAGATAACTTTCTTGGAGACAATATCAAACATAATATCAAATTAAAGGAAAAGAAAACCCACTGATGCACAGCCATGTTTATGCAAAGAGGAATACGGTACAGGCTTAATTACAATGATATCCTTGGGCACCGAGTCTGAAGCAGATGCAAAAAATTAAATACATTGATGTGCTTCACTAAATAAGAATAAAAGGGAAGAGAGTAGCTGAGGTACCAAGCAAAGGTGAGAAAGCCTCAGTGGTTTCAGCTTTAAGTATGGCATAATATGAATGTTTATTGGGCTCTGTGCTATTTCCAGTGTATGAATTGTTTAACACGAGCAGAGTAAAACCCATCCTGACTTTGCCTTCCAACGTCACACACCATTAGTCAGAACAGGTGCTTTAAAAGAGGGCATTAATGACTTCAGAGACATAAAGTAATTATATGAAATAACAACAACAATAACAACCGCCACTAGTCTGAAGTTTGTGTAATTTAAGCAGAAATATATAAAGACATGACTTTGGCTGTTCATCAGAACAATATTTAATTGTAACACTTATGGAAAGAGAGCAACTGCTTCAGTTATACCATGTGATTTATATCAGGTTATCCATATAAGAAGGATGAGTGTAATGCTCTCCAGCCCTACTGGAGGTTAGGACATTCTAGAATATACACTTGAGACCATTTTCAGGAAGACATTTTGTCAGTCTCCCAACAGAAATTGTTACTGGAAGACACAATTTCTTTGGTTGCTGAAAAAAATGTAGCTTTTTAGTTACACAACACAAATCTCTGACAGTCTGGGACTTATGGTGCAAATGCTTCAGCCAAGAGGATTTTAATCATCAACTCTAATATGTTTAAGAACTGAGTCCTAAATAATTCTGCCATTTTGCAGCTGATAAACTGTGTAAGCTCAACTGATATGTTATTCAAAAGTGACCCTGCCAAAGAAAAAATAAATAGATCATACAATCTCTAGCATCATTATTTGGAATATCGAAGGCATTTGTAGAACAGGTTTGTTTATGCAGCAGTAATTTTGCTCTCCATTTTCCCTTGCTATTAACTAATAATGCAAAGCAAAATGTTCTCACAAAGTGAAAAGATACAGCTGCAAACAAATGTTACACCCTTGGAGGTTTATGTTTCCCCTATGGAAAGCAATGCACTGGATAATGTGATATAGCTGTAATAAATGATCCCCCAAAATAGTACTGTATATGATTTTATTTAGAAGGGAGACTCAGACATTGTGATAAATGTGCATGTGTGCTAAAAAAAGGCACCCTGAAAACTGGTGATTTGCTGAACTTGAAAATCCATGAGGAATTATGCAACCAAATGAGAGATTTGAGGTCTAGAATATTACCCATAGTATTATTTTAAGAGTGGAGTCTAAATTCTGGTTTCTTTGCATTGCTAACTCAAGTCTTTGTAAGACACTGTTTACAGCCTGACATCTGAAAACTGATGCAGTGAAGGTGAAATCCTTTCTTCAACTTTTATGGTAATTTCAACATTTCTCTTATGTGCTGTCCTTCTCAAAAATAATTCACTCACTGACAAAAAGCTATTTGAATAATCTTTCCATATACAAGTTTCTGCAGAATGGAAGCTAAGGAATAAAGGAGGGAGCTGAATACCTAAGTGCAGCGTGAGGCACTGGGATGCAGGGAGATGACATGATTCCCTGCACAGGTTTTCTCTGTTGGGAAGGAATCCTCATCAGGAAAAATCGACCCTGAGCCTGGAATGCTCTACATTGAGCACGAGGCATTTATCATCAAAGATCTCTGAAGATATTTGGCCTTATTCTTGTTAGAACAAAAGCAGTTATTGCATCTTAATTAGGGGTAAACACTGGTAGGCCTCTGTTATCTACAAGAAGAGATATGTGTGTGAATATGACGAGATCTAATCTAAAATGAGTGCTGAGATTAGCCAAAATTCTCCAGACATTATCTCTGTGTAGGACTGCTTCTATAATCTTGTTCTAAGGCTAAGATCAATGAAGCCTTAAAGTAGGATTTAGTGATGCTGATGGGATTTTCTCTTTTGGATAGATTGTGAGGTGAAAGAAAAGCCATATTAATAGGAATACGTTTAAAGGTTTCTGGATGGTGCACTCACACTACATGTAATATTTGTGCTGTAAAAATGAGCTGTAAACCAATCTTTTATTAAAGTACAAAACACTCTTTCATGTTGGCAGTTCTACTTCCGGTGCTCACAAGGTGGGAATTTTTCTGGGCATAAGATGCCAAATTTAAATTGCAAAGAAAGGAGATTTGGACAAAGGTTAAAGCTAATGAATATACTGAAATCTGTCTCAGCTAGATGGATTTTATCTAGAGATAATATCTCTTCATATGCCCTCAAACACCCCAATGCACTGGTGACACTTCTATGTCTGGAAGGTTTCTTTTCCTTAGCAGCAAAAGGGTTCTGTACAATCACTGTCCACACACTGTAACCCTCTGCTGAAACACACTCAACTCAGACATGTGAGAGAATAAAGGCTTTTTTCTCAAGGTTTTTTAATTCCAAATAACCTGGGAATAAACCAGAATCTGCAGATAATCTATCAAGCATTGTTGCTATAAAATAAAACCCCAAGCTCCCTCCTTTTTCCTGGATTGCCTAAAAACCTATTTGACAGCAGTGCTCTCACGTGACAATCAACTACTGTGCACTACTTTTATTCCTAATTTCAGTAGTACCAAAT
Source organism: Ptilonorhynchus violaceus (assembly GCA_013397565.1). Classification (NCBI taxonomy): domain Eukaryota; kingdom Metazoa; phylum Chordata; class Aves; order Passeriformes; family Ptilonorhynchidae; genus Ptilonorhynchus; species Ptilonorhynchus violaceus. The sequence continues at coordinate 447,067 of VZRJ01010804.1, forward strand.
AATCATTATGCATTAATACTACACATAATTGCTGCTGTCAAAACAAGCTGTCCACCAGAATTTAGAATTTAGATGTATTTCTTTCCCTTGATAGCAACTAGAGAGAGACAGAGTTCTCTTTCTAGGAATTGCTGCATGGTGTCCACAGGCAGAGGAGAAGGAGGGGGGGTTCAAGGACAGACAGACAGACAGACAGACAGCAAGAGCTGAAATGGAAGAAAGAGACAGAGGTGTGGATGGGAAAGAAAGATAAATAGAGCAGGTGAGAAAGGAGCAGAGACCTGGCAGAGGAGGATGAGGGGGAAGGTTGGAAGGAACTGGAAGTAGGATAAGAGGCCTATTAAGAGTACAGCAGACTGTGGTTCATTAAAGAAAAAAAGATCTAGGAAAAGGGCAAGGTGGGGGTGTTGAAATATGTCAGGACTGGAAAGTAGTTTAAGAACAGTGGAAGTAGGAAAAAAATCTGCAGGAACTAAACACTGCATAAAACTTTTATGCTTTTATACACATTTAGCAGGGAGCTTACTGGGGCGCAGTGTCTCACAGGGAAGTCACTTGCTTTTGCAGACAAGCATTTCTGCCACAGGATTGCAGCCACCATCCCAAAATTTCTGTGTTGGGATAATCATAGAATGATGGAATGGTTTGGGTTGGGAGGGACCTTAAAGCTCATCCAGTCCCACCCCTGCCATGGGCAGGGACACCTCCCACTATCCCAGGGTGCTCCAAGCCCCATCCAACCTGGCCTTGGGCACTGCCAGGGATCCAGGGGCAGCCACAGCTTCTCTGGGAACCTGTGCCAGGGCCTGCCCACCCTCCCAGGGAGGAATTTCTCCCTACATAACAATAGTAAGTTAATTAAAGGAAACCACCACGGGCACCTCCTGCAATAACTAAAACCTGGTTATTCTCAGTGAACAAATTGCCCAGTTCAGCAATTGGGGTGCAGTGGTGCCACCAGGTAAAGGAGAAGGAAAATTCGGGAGTCTGCAAGACACTGTAATGCTCAGACTGGACACTTTTAGATTGTACTGAGAGTGCAGAACTGCAGTGAACCAAAAACTACACGGATGCAAACTCAAGGAAGAGATGCTGTACACAGAAAGATAATTCAGGGCTAATTAGCACCAATTGCCTGAAAGTAATTTGTTAGGTTTTACCAGGGATAAATCCACAAGTCAAAAAGGATTCTTGGGGTTTTTTTTATCCTCATCCCAGGGCACTCACCTCTCAGCAGCCATGGTGGGCGTTTTAAAAATCCCACAGAAGATGAGAGCCACATCCTCAGTTCAGCTGAGCTGGAGTGTTTCACATCTGAGCCATCTCGGAGGGTGATTCAACTCAGGAAATATTGCTAGAAAGAGATTTGAAAGGAAAATACATTTTAGTGTCCTACAGAGCACTGAGATTTCAAAATCCTCCCCCGAAACAGCAATTTTAGGAAGCCAAGAGCAGGAAACCATTAAAAAGGAAGAAAAAAATAAAAAGAGGGAAGCTCATGAAAAGTGTTCACAGTATTGGTCTGGAATGTGAAAGAGCTGGGATCAAATCCCTGCTCTGATTTTCACACGGCAATTCAAATCTGGAAAATGCTTTTCCAATCCCAAAGAGTTTCTTTCAAATATTTGTTTTTGAGAAGCTAATATTCCTGATAAAAAAAAAAAAAAAGCTGTTAAAAATTTCTGATATAGAATATCTCTGCATATGTAATATAACCAGAAAAACAGTCACTGTAATGGTTAACACTTCCTATCTTCTAAAAAATAGTCTTCAGTGGTTATAAAAGTGAGGGTCTCAACCGCAGGAAAAAGATTATAAAATTCCCTGTTTGGGAAGGGCTGGGCTCAGCAATTCCTAAAGTGCCAGCGTGGGTGTACCAGCAGTCACATCAACATGTGCAAAACATTTTCAGCATTGGTTGTAAAATACTGAGTATATTAATGTCTTGGAAGAATTTGCTTTCATATTTCTTTAGAAATTTAGATCTAAGAAAACCCATATCATGGGGAACTTATAGCTGGATAAGCATGCAGGGTAATTATTTTTTATTGTATCTTTCATATAAACTCATTTCTCTTCAAAGAAAATACACTAATAGTGTTGATGTCACACCTTTCAACACATGAGAACTTGACTGAGGTTTAATTGCAGGACTAAAATGGCTCAGGCAGAAGTGAGTAATATTTTAATGGTCCTTTTCAGGTAAATGATATGTTTGTACATAGAAGAAACAATTTCCTGTCTCCCCCTGGCAAACAATGTATTTAAAGAGGAGTCCTATGAATGTGTATAATGTGTGGACTTCTCTGAGGGAACACTTCTAGTCTGACAGCTAAAAACCTATTCATAAATGCTTTAAAAATCCATATTGTCCATGAGCAAAGTGTCATGGTTCTTCCTGGGGTGGTTCCAGGCTCTTGTGCAAATACACATTTGAGATGTATAAGATTTATACAGTTTAGATTAAACAGGCATGCACACAAAAAACCCCTGACTTTGGGAAAGACAAGTACCATGCCTTGAACTCTGTCTGAAATGCACCAGAGTCTTTGGCCAAAATTATTACTTTCCTTTCACTTTGATTTGAAAGCACTCAACATCTTGTAGAAAATACTCAGCACCATCAGATCTGCAGGACAGAAAAGGACCGTAAGGAGTCCAAAAGAGAGGTTGTATAAAATACCCTTAGTTAAGAACAGGAGCCTGAACATCTGCACAGCCCCATTTGCAGATAAAAACACTATAAAGGTTTTATATTTTGACTGTAGTAAAAGGGGGAGTCAGAGTGGGAGCTGTTAAATAGACACAGTCCCTCAAAAATTCACCTCATGCCCATTTCTGGTGCACTTTGCTGTTACTCACATGAAACCACGAGGGCAAATGAGACACTCCAACACCTACCTGTGCTTTCAGGAAGAACTGGAACGCCTGGTCCTTTATATTCACACAACTGCATATGCAGGATACAAATTCTTCCTGGGCTTAAAATGGGAAACATGCACACCACTCTGGACTAGGATCTTTTCTACTCAAAACAACTCACTCAAATTGTCTCACTCATAAATCCCAGGGAAAATTGAGTTTATATAGCTAAATCCTTTTTAACCTCAGCTATGGCAGCACACAGGACACCTCTGAAATATTGTTTTATGCTAATTGTATGGTACAAAGCCCGTCCTTGAGGGGTTGGTTTGCTTTTTACTGGCTGTGCTTCAGATGAGGGTGATTCTGACCTCACCAGTCACAGCCAGTGCCTGTCCTATGCAGTTCCAGAGTGTGCCCATGCCTGAATCTAAGCAAGTTATTGTACACACACCTTCCCTCCTCACTGCTGCTGCTGCTCTTTAGGCTGACACTCAGACACAGACAGTGCTTCACGTAATCTGAACATGTACAAACAAACCTTCTGAGTTCAAAACATCTAGAAGGTACATTCTTTACTGTTTTCTAAGGAAAAAATGAGGTTTTCATGCTGTATTGATACAAAATTTGTAATAAGTTTATTTAAAAAAAAAATCTGGCTGTCATTAAGGTTCCTCTAATAATATGAAAACCAAATAAAAATCCCCAACCTGAAAAGCTGTCACATCTGCCCAGCTCTAAACATCACTAATTCTTTGGAGCTGAGCCATGTATTTCAGGAGGATGAGGTAAAATGTCTATCTACACTCTTGACCTTGTGTAAGGAGAAGTTTCCTTCTCAGCTCCATTCCCAATTTAATCTCACAGGACTAAACTCTCCAGGCAACAGGAACCCTCCTTCAAAAGGTGCCTTGAAGAAGGAATTCTGACTTAAAGGAACGCAATCCCTATTTATGTATCCTGGACTAGAGAGAGAATAGCATCTAAATGTGGTTTTAGTCTCTGCTTAATCTCCAAATAGACCCCTTTGATATTCTTCCAATTTGATTCAGTCAGAGGCTGAGAGAGGTTTGGTAACTGCTGCTCTCGATGGCTGTCAAGAGGATTTCCAAGTAATCTTGATTCTATTAAAGGACAATGCCCTGTTTACTTTAATGGGCCAGATGATGGTCAGATGCACATAAAATACTTGGGTAAAGATTAGAAAATTAGGTCATCAGCTTTCAAGCCTTTTTGGGGGTAGAGAAAAAGGGGTGCTCCTCAGTGCCAGTAAATCTACATATAAATAATTGCACTTAAGGCAGCTGCGTGCTAGGGGGGAATTTTCAGGCTGCAAATGGGCTCAAATGTTTGCCTTTGTGTTTGAGTGAAGTGGTTGGTCCTGAAAGCAATTTGACGCGTTTTATTCAGAGTTATCAGCTGCTGCTAGCACAAACAGTTTCGGAAATCTCAACTCAAACCCATCTGTGCTCATTGGGGCTGGATGAAACAGAACTCTATGTGGCTATTTGGGAAAACAATGAGCCACGAGCGCTCGCTGGAGTTCGGGATTTCACATTGTGCACATGAATCGGGGAACGCATCGGGTGCACTGCGATTTCCGACAGATCAGCTGGAGTGGAAGCACATTCTTCCTCTCAGCCCTATTAGCAGAGAGCAGTTCCTTTCCCACACTGTACGAGCCCTCCTGTTTTCTCTTTTATTTTTCTGTGTCTGATGTGCATTTTAGAGTTTTACAGTTCATATGAGGGGTCAAATCCTGAGAGATTATCAGCTATTGCTATGCATACTGCCCTAAATAGGTGTTCCACAAAACCTGCCTCTGTTTGAGATTCAGTTGTCTTTACATATTGTTTACATCAGCCCCATTGCCAGGTTTTCGAAACAAGGGGAAGGCAATTGCCTTGAATGACATATTATTTCCTGCTGTGTACATAAGGTGGAAAGCATTCTCTTTCCTGTATGCTGCAAAACAATTTGTCTACATTCAGTTAATGTATTTTTACCTACTAAATCTCATATATCTAGCACAGGAAACAGACTCGAGGAGGCTGATTCTTTTTCAGACAGGGATGAAAACCTGTAAATTTCATTCTAAAAAGTTACTAAGTGAAGTCAAAGCCAGAGCCAAAAACCAAGACTCACAGTTACCGCTGGGTTGGGAATTCTAGGTTGGGATTCTAGAATTGCCTGCAAAGTGTTCATGAAACTTGGGGTTCCAAAAGGATAAAATGCTCAACTCCAACTTCCTTGACATTCCACATCCTTCAATCTGTTTAGATGTTTCGATCCACGCAAGCTGACTTTAGAATTTATGCTTGCATCGTGATTGAGCTGATGTAAGTAGAGCTGTGCACGCCCATCCAGACTCTGAGCAATGATTGTGGGGTATCTCTGTCCTCTACGTCTGTCATTAAAGTATTTTGAATGATATCTGCTCTTAGACATATATTATCACATGCTCTTATCTCGAGCCATATTATATACACACTTAGAAGTTGTGGGTTTGCCAAGAGGCTTCTTGAGGCTTTAAACCTGCCTTGGGAAAGGAACTGACTCTTTCAGGGAAAACTGTTCCATGGTAAATATGGAAAAAAATGATAAATATTGCCACCAGCTATTGGTGAGAGTTGCAATAGTGGTTTTTCAAGTGGTAGAACAATATTCTCGTAACCATTGCAAGTGATAGCAACTGCCATAAATTAAAATGAGTATTAAATTCAGCAACGTTTTGATAAGTAAGTGTTTTCAGCTTGATAGCAAGGAAAATTCAGCATTAGATTCTTGAACTGATGAGAAATAGTTACTACTCCACTATCCACACTGTGAGATGGTGAAAAGAGAGAGGTTTTCAGGTGAAATTTTAATTTTTCATGAATTTCATACAATACAAAGAAAACCATCATTTTGTGTTACCTCAGTTGCACAAGTTTGTGTTGTAAGCATTAAAAATATATTTTAATGTCAAGCCTTAATTGCTGTCATAAAACTAATATTGAAATCATCTATAGAACATGATTCTGTAGAGTTCTATAAGAGCTCTTTACTTGATGGATAAAATAGGTTGAAAAAGGGGGAATTAAAAATTTTCTTCTACTGTAGATGAACAATGTTATATAACCAGTGCACAAGGCAACACTTAACTCTGTACAAACCTTGTGATCCAAGGAGCTGTTTCCACCTCCCAGGAAGTGCCTCCTGTACAGAAGATTGGCTGAGCATCCCCAGACTGGAGCACTTTTCTTCAGCACAGTCATGGAATGGCCTGTGTTTGGAAGAGACCATAAACCTCACCCAGTCCCACCCCCTGCCATGGGCAGGGACATCTTCTACTATCCCAGGGTGCTCCAAGCCCCATCCAACCTGGCCTTGGAGACTTCCAGGGGTGAGGCAGCCACAGCTCCTCCAGGCAACCTGTGCCAGGGCCTCCCCACCCTCCCAGGCAACAATTTCTCCCTAACAGCCAATCTAAATGTAATTTCTGGCAGTGTGAAGCCATTCCCCGTTATCCTGTCACTCCAGTTCCTGATGAATTGTCCGTCTCCCATTTCCCTGCAGCCCCTTCAGACCCTGGAAGGTGCTGTGGGGTCTCCCCACACCCTTCTCCTCTCCAGGCTGAGCAGCCCCAGCTCTCCCAGCCTGGCTCCACAGGGGAGCTGCTCCAGTCCCCTCAGAAACTCCGTGGGTTCCCCGTAGCTGTTATCAGCACCATGACAATGACCACGAGGTACCATTAACACATGGAAAAAAAACAAACCACAACTCCCCCTGCCAAAAACCAACCAGCCAAGTGACCACCTCAGGCAACTGCAAACCTAATAAAAGATTAGTACCTGCCTTTGTACCCATCCTCTCCTCTCCTCTCACTTCCTTTCTCTGTGCTTCTATACCATTTGAGAAATCTTGTTGAGCTGGCACATTTTATTTATTCATCCAGCCCTTAATCCCTTGTGGGGCATATAATAAACTGAATTTGTGCTCCTTCAGAGGTGCACATCTATTTCCACAGTTATCAGCATTCCACTCCATGGAATGGGAGGTGCCACTCTCGCAGCAATGCTGTGCAGGCATGGCAGGATTTGGCTCTGAGAATGGTTTGCCCTTTAAAGCATCCGGGGCATCTCTGTGAGCTCTCCAAATGTACAACACAAACATCTCCTTCGAGCCCAGGAAGTTTAGCAGTACCCAGCTAAATGCATCCATCAGCTGGGACACACGGCAGGGCTTCAGCTGGACAGAGCCACGGAGAGGCAGCTGTGCCTGCATTTGGTCTTCCTCTGGGACCGGGAATCCTGCAAACTTCACAGAGATTTCCCACCAGTTCGGCTGCCCGATGTGTCAAGCGGTGCTGTGCAAACTGGCACAGCACAGCTTTGTTTGGATCAGTGGTTAGCATTTAAAACACATTCCAGACAAGGTCCTTGGCAAACTGCAAGCAAAGATGTGTGCTTTGATTTTCCCCATTTGTAACCACATATCCCCGCTCCTGTTTTCCTCCTGCAGCTCCAGTTTCACAGGCAGGCAGTCACTCGGCTCCAATTTTTCCCAGCTGCCCCAAACTCATCAACCTTCTGCACACAGCCTGACTTAAGTCAAGAACTTAGTGTTTATTAGTGAAGTGCTGAGCAGTAAAACTTCTGCATCAAAGCCTGGACACAGAGCACTACAGCCAACACACTTTCCCACAAAAACGCATCATCTTATACCAGCTGAACCAAAAATACTTCCACATCTCTGTATGATAAAACAGGTAACCAGATGAGCAAAACCCTGCTGCCAGTAACCCTGTGTGGATGCATCTGTGTTAATCAAAATGCAGATACAAACCAACACAAACAAGCCCAAGAAGAACATAGGAAGGCACAGCTGGACTTTGCACTGAGTGTCAGGGGTCAGGTTAGGAGTTCAATACCAATAGAACATTAGTGGCAGTGATGGACATAGGTTCTGGTTTGTACAGCTTTTTAAATCTCTCTTCAGAGAGTTCACTGGGGAGGTTTTGATCTGGGGCTCGTGGCTGCACAAAGAGTGCAGCCACCCAAGGTCATGCAGCCAGTCAGTGGTTTAATTAGGATTTGATCTCGGAATTTTTCCAGTTCTTGGCTACTTGCTCTAACAAGCAGCTGGTACAACCTTCTAAAGATATTTATTTAGATGGTCTGTGGCCAAGAATGAAACCTATTCCAGGCAGCTGTGGTCACCACTCTGCTATTGTGTTATGCAGAAATCTAGATAAATCACCACACAACGAAGTGCTTGGACAGTAGTTTCATAAGAAGGGATTTGGGAGTTACAAGCTGGACATGAATCACCACTTAGGTGTTGCACAAAAGGAAACTCCATACCGGGATGATAAGCAAAACCATGACCTGCAGGACACAGAGAGAAATCTCTGAGCTCAGCTCGGCACTCACAAGCCCCCAGTTAATTTAAGTCCACTTTTGGGAAACACACTTGGAGAGACACGAATGAATTTGAGAGAACCCAGAAGTGAGAAAAAAAATGATCAGAGACTGAGACACACAGCTGACAAAAAAAAAACCAAAACAACATCAAATGGAGAATTCAATCTGCTCGCCAAGCTGTGGTGAGCAGGGCAACAAGCCGAGGGATTACACTGCAACAAACAAGGTGTTGCTTAGAGAGCAGAGAGAACCTGCAGACAGGGAACAACAGAGGGGTGACACTGGTTCATCGTGGGCCAGCCCGCTGCAGGCAGCACAGGAGACACGGAGATGACACAGCCGAACGGCATTTTGTGGTTCCTTAACCACCATTTATGCATTTCAAACACCAAGCTATGCTTAGCGTGACCTCCCAGTGGCCACTGGTGTGCACAAAGTACCAGAAACAGCACCCAGCTCTCCCCCACCCACGGGTGGGACTGTGTTATCAAAGCATCCGTGCAGAGCTGTCCTCCTGCTACACAATCCACCTCCTGTGCCACGTCTTCTGTCACATCCCAGGCACAGAAAGGTGCTTTTGTCTTTGCTGAACCCCATGGGAGTTTTTCCCAGCCCATTCCTTCATCCTGCTCATATCTGTCTGAGTGGCAGCCCCGCTCTGCTGTCAAACAGATCAACTATTCCACGTCATGTGGTGTCATCCACCAACTTGCTGAGGATTTCATCTCAACAAACAGGTCATGACTGAATGCTTAGACAGCAGCAGCCCTTTATTAAGATTGATTCCTGAGGAACACAACTTCTCACTGACCAGCAGCTGGACTCTGAACCAGTTCCTGGTAGATGCCATAAGATCCACATTTCCTTAAGGTACCAACATATGAGAGAGCTCAGAAGAACCTCATGGAATTAAGAACTTGTGGTCCCATGGATTTCCCCAAACCCTGTTCCCACACACAAATAACCCTTGGTGGGTGTAGAGACCAAGCCGTAGCGTTAGTGACACGAACAGTTTGGGAGTGGGAAAAAACTACATCCAATACTTCATTCAGAAGCACCAAATCAGATGTCCACAAACAAGAGGAATGAGGCTTCAAGTGATATCCTGCAAAGGTGTTGACACACAGAATGCCTTGACAGCCCATCTGGTAAATGTGGATGTCATTCAATACTCCGAATTTCCCGGTGAATGGCAAGCCAAAATCTCACTAGAATACGAAATTGTACACCAAATGCCAATCATTCATTATTTTCTAATTCTCTAAGGAGTATTTTTCATTCAGTTTGGCATTTATAAAGGGGAAAAAATGCCGTGCCTCTATGAATGAAAATTCTGCACCTTCATATCAAGCCAAGGCTGACACAATGTGTGCAGCCAGGCTTCTCTGAGGGGTGACCGTGTGCAGGGTATGGAAATGGGGATGCCATGAAGGAAAACAAAAGCCTCATTAACCTTCTATTGAATCTAACGAAGAAATGAAAACGAAACCAAGACTATGCTCTTATTTTTCCCTGTTCATTTTTATTTTCTAGATTATCAGTCTAGGAGGGAGAAGAAAAAAAACCAAGTGCAGAAATACCTCGAAATGCCATAATCAATAACTCAAAGTGACTGGAATGAATAATGCAGTATCTTGCCTAGATTTTATATCTGTTATAAGCTGCTTAAGTAATGTATTCTGAAGTATAGAAGGACAATCACAATGTCTGTGTGCATGTTAGTGAGGGGATGTTAGAAAATAGAAAGAACATATGAGAGTTTCAGGGAAAATTTATTTCCTAAAAATAGTAGGGTCTGCAGTTTTCATAGTTTGAGGGACATTGTTTAAAGTAATTGAAGTGACTTTTGGTATCAATTTATTTGACTCGTTCAGTTCTTGTTGACCTGCTGCAACACAGACACAGAATCTGCCTCCCACCCACAACAAAGTCAGCCCTCCCAAGCAAATACAGATTCAAATCGACTAAAACTTGAACTTAGGTGAAATATTTTCAAGAAAATTAATCTTTTTAGGAAAATATTTTACAAATTTTCAACAATTCTAGTTATTTCAGTGTTCTGTTTTAAATCAGGTTTTGTTTAAAACTGTAGTTCAGCCATCAATGTTAATATTACCAAGAACTCTGAGTGGAACAAACGTTGTGCATGACTTTTTTTTTGTCCTTTTTTTTAAACTGTGATAAACAACAGTCAGATACTTGTACTCCGCAGATGAGCATCAGTCCCCCAAACCTTTTTGCAAAACGAACTCCAGCTTACACATTTGTGCCATGCTTTGTGCTTTCCGCTCCTGGGAGCAGTGAAATTTAAAATAATTCCAAGCGTGCAACACGGACGGGAAACAAGCAAAGCAAACGTGCAGCCCAGGTCGAGAGAAAGGCAGACCCAGGGGAAGGTGCCTGACTTTGAGTGTCCATTTGTTTCCTGGGCTTTCAGCTCCTCCCAAACGGCAGAGCCAGGGCAGAGAAGGGAGCCGTGTGTTGTCCCGAAAGATGTGCTAAGGACATCTGGAGCCCCAGGCAGCAACGCTGAACACAGCGAATGCCTTGAAAAATGTCAGGAGATAAGGGATGAATGAAGGTGCGTGTGACCTTCGTCGTGCAAGGGCTGCGAGCAGGCAAAAACTCAGGAAAAGGCATTTATTTTTTCCCCTGGTTGTATCTTAAATTGTTGCTTCTCACAGGGGCAAGATGAAGAGCAAGCAGTTCTGCCCTGGACCTTCTTTAAGAAGAATAACTTAAAGTATTATGATATGATTAGTTACAGTAATATATTCTTTCACCCAAATCAGTGGTTATCTCAGCATAATACAATACCAAAATCAGCTCCAGCCTATTCTGTTCATAGTGAACATAAAAGTAACCCAAGTAAATTCAGTGTCTGTGTAGACACAAGGACTCGTCACATCTTGAATTTTGACAGCAACAATTTGACTATTTCCATTTTAACCATGCCCAAGAACACTTAGGACTATAAAGATATTTTCAGGTCGGCAAATGAAGCAAAATAATAACAATAAAAAAAGAAATAATGTATTCTTTTGGCTTAAATGGATTTTAAATAATGTGCCTTTTTCTCATGGAGAAAGAAAAATAATTCAACAAATCATTTTCCCCCTACATTCTGTTCCTAAAATAAACTATTGGAATAATAGCTTAAGAAAAACGTAAAGAAAAAAAAGAAAAAAAAAAAAAAGAAGAAAAAGAAGAGTAAGATTCACAGTATTTCCAGGGAATTTACTTATCCAATTATACACATAATTGTGCATGGCTGAAGCACACAGGAGCACAGGGAGCCCACAGCTATCTCTGCTGCCAGGAGAAAATGCTATACTCAAGGAAAAACTTTCAGTTCTTCCTAAATGTCCACGAATACCAAAGCCAACGTGAGAACCAGACAATGAGCAAGCTCACCTGGAGCTGGTCCTGCCTCGGCACCGCCAGGATGGTGAGGAACTGGAGCTGAAATTCTTCCAGGAGAGAGGATCTCAGACTTTCCATATTCCTCATGGATTCTGTGGCAGCTGAGCTCCTGGACATAGGAAAAAGATTATTCTCCAATGTCTCCTCCAGGACATGGAGTGCTGACAAACATTTTTCCTTTTCTTTAAAATTATTGGTAAATGTGACCAAATCTGTGAGCAGGCAACCTATGTAATCCATTCTTTTCAAATAAATCATCTGGGGTGACTAAAATTTAAAAAAAAAAAAAAATAAAAAAATAAACAGCAAGCTTAGTTCTCAGTTTTGTGACCTATTTTTGTACCACTCATTTAAGACATAACCCCCTGTACCAACAAATCCAATTTTCCCTCATCAGCTAAGCCACGGAACAAAGCAGATGGATTCACAGTCATGCACAAGAACTTGTCATTACAGAACATAAGATGCCCTTCACAGAATTAACTCGTGAAAAATGCTGCAGTGGAGTGTTCCTGGAGAGCTTTTGGGGAGTGCCAGCTCTGCCTCCCCATTCCCCAGCCCCAAAGGAAGGTGCCATAACTCTCGTGCTTCCGTGCCCCCATCATGATGGGATCAGCCTCGCTCACAAACATTAATTCCCAGATTTATGGATTGCAGGACCAGGATGAACCATTGGGACGGTCCAGACTGACCTTCCTCCCGATGCAGAACAATAATTTTTGCATCAAGCCTGTCAGTTCTGCTGAGCTATAAAATCTCTCTCAGAACATTGTTTAGGCTTCGTTAAAAGATCACAGCTGATAGAAATTCTAATCTGTCTGTCACGATTTCCTTGCTGGCCTTTTAAAACAGTCCCTCTATCTCCACTCGGAACTGGTCTGGTTTTGGCTTCCACTCACTGTAGCCCTTTATCCTTTTTTACAAATTAAAGAGCAATCAGAAAATTCTTAGACATCAAGACAAGATAAAGTGAAGTCTCCTTTTGAAAAAAGTTAAACAATTTGGCCTTTTCTTACCTTCCCTGCTATGATCTATTTTATCAGTTTTCTGAGCAGGCTTCTCTCCTTCAACTCTTTGCTGAGCTTTTACAATTTTTTATTTCATCTTTCCAATTTTATTTCCTTTTTAATATTTGCCAATATTCAAAAATCCTTGTCTCCCCAGCTCCACATACGGTGGAAATAAAATTGCTTTACTCCATAAATATTCACTATAAAATTAGCGCAAGATACAATATTTGCTCTTGTGAGGAAAGGAACTGTTATGACCAATTTTCAAATACAAAAAGAATAGACATAAAAGCACTGTGAATAACATCATAAAGGAAGCATGTGGCAGAATAGGGACCTCAACACCTACCCAGCTCCAGCACAGCCATAAAGACAGATTATCCTACCCCTTAATTAAGCACAGAACAACTTCCAGCACTGAGAAAAGCAGATTAATGCAAGTTCTTAGGTCTGTTTGTGTCTTTCAATATTAATTATGGTCAGAAGTTATGGTATTTATGACTTTTAATATACTATGTGCCGTGTATACCAATTTTCCCTATAAAAACAAGATGCTGCTCAGTTTCTTAGATTTTCTGTACAAAAAAAAAAAAAAATTAAGAAGGAATTGTGCTTTAATTTCTTTACTGCTCTTCAGAGAAACACAAACCCACACATGCCCTTTCTCCACCTCTCTGCTGGCACCATAGCACTTCTTCCTTCTTGCACGCCAGGTTCAGAGTCTGTCACCTCCACACTGAGGTGGCACAGGATTTTCCCAAGTGCTCTGCCATCCTCCTGGCTACAGCACCCGAATGTCTGCGAGCTTCTCTCTGTTGCTGTCTGCTAGAGATACTCAAAAAATGACAAAGGACTTACAGTCTGATTTGATGAATAGCAGAAACCTACTAAAGAGATGATCCATATTTCATATTATTTTTTATTATTTCCTTTTGTATGAAACACAATCCTTTTTTTTTTTTCCTTTTTTAGCAATTTGCTCTTTGCCAGAAATGGAAATGTTCAGTGCCCTGTGCTGAAACACAGGGATGGAGTTTCCTGTGACCATGAGCATTATAAAACACGATCTGCCCACGAGCAGAAAGACTTCCATGGCGATGCCAAGACACTGCAAAGAGCAGAGCAGAGCAATTTTGTTCTCATTGTCCTGGGGTCACACGATTCTCTCAAAGCAAAGGGAGATGCAGTGTGGCAGAAATGATAGATGGATCATCTTCCCCCCTCTCCCCTGACCTTCTGCAGGCTTCTCCACCTTTTCAATCTCTCATCCCTCTGTACAAATTATCTCCAGTAATGCAAGGCTTGCCTCTGCTACACCCTGATAATGAGCATCTTAAAAAGTAGCTTTTCTTGGGAAAAGTTACTCTTACTCATGCTTTCCAATTATTCTGATACTTAAGGCTGAATTTTTACTTATTTTCAAAGGTTTATCTACAGCGTGTTGAAGTGATTTTAATTATTCTATTTTATTATCACCCATTATGCTCATCCAGTGCATTAATCCTTCTTACGCTGCCACAAAGGCAAAGAAAAACTATCATAGTGATTTGGGGGTTATTCCAAATATACTGGCTAAGGCTTCAGCTTTAACAGAAATGCACTTTTATTATTTTTCTTTTAAACTGAGAGAGAAATGGAATTGCTCCTGTGACAGCTCAGGCAATTTCCTCATGTACAAGTTAAAAATTGCTGTGTCACAAAACGTGCCACTGTTCATAGGGCTGGGCAAATCCCAGGTGAGAGACAACTCAGGGGATTAAATCTCATGGCTCTCACCCAGCCACGATACTGGGGACAAAAATTGCCTGAACACCAAGAAAACCAGACCAGCATAAGAAGAAGGTTGTCCAGAGATGGAATAAACATTTTATATTAAGAATTATTTTTATTAATATTGTCTGATCTTCACCATTATCTGTAAATTAAATGCTATTTGGAGTATCTTATGGGGATTTTATATCTTAAACCAACATAAGCAGGATGGCTAAGGAGAGGCAGGTTTGGGGGCCAGAAGGGAACTGAATGGACAAAAAGGCACAGCAAGGCAGATTCCATGAGGTGGAGAGGGAGCAGCTCAATCGAGACTTCCTCCATAAACCCAGGCCCTCTTTAGTTAAGTTCCCATTATTAACTCCTTCCAAAAATCTAAATCTTATTTTGGAGATTAACTTTTCTTTTAAAGGTTTTTTTTTTTTTTTTTTTTTGGTTTGGCGTTTTTTTTTTAATGTTTTCAGTAAATATTTTTACTTCTAGTCAACACAGGATGTTTTCCTCCTACTTTCTGTTCAGTGTTTAGACACAACTTAGCCTGCTAAATTTTAAATGGCTGTGCTGGAGAAAAGACGAAATTATATTATTCCCATTTTCAATCTTATAGGGAGGAAATTAGTAACAAAAAATCAGAGGATATATGAAAAATGTCTGAATTCCTCATTATGTGCCTCTTTCTGCACACTGATGGTGTTTTTAATTTACTTCACAAGACATACTTCTACATTACAGAAACAGACTTCCATCCTTAAAAGGAAATGTTAAAATTAAAGATTTTCTTACTGGGATAATTAAATTCAAATAAAGGCAGAAAGGGGTTTTTTTAATTGCAAGAATATTTTTTTATATAATCTTTAGAAAGAAAAACTTAGTCTTTAAGAACTATAAAAAGTTTCTTATCCAACTGCAACCCTTTAAAAACCGTATAAAAACAGAGGTACAATGAGGGGAGTCTCATTTTCTGACCTATATTTAGCCTGAGAAACATCAAAATGGATTTCTTAAAAAAACCTCAAAAAACAAACAAAAATCTACAAACCAAATAAACATATTCAGGCTTGTTTGTATTCCTATTCGCCCTCCCAGAAGCAGATCTGGTTTGCAAGAAAACACCCTTGTCCCAAGCAATGTCATTCAAAACCTGGATTAAACTTGCCCAGGTTTGTGCAAGGCTGTTCATGGTGAAATGACCCAGCAGGCAGCAAAGGAAACTCAAGCAGCATTTTTAAATCAATAAAACATCAAACATGATAAATATGTAAGAAATACAGCTGATCTAAGCCATGAAATATTTGATTTCATCCACAAAAATGATCACAATGAGTAAGAATCAAACGATTTTATGGGTGTTTGAATGTATTAAAATTAATCTTACACAAATTACAGCAATATGTCAAACAGAAGGGACAGAGATACATGAATTGATTGCATCCACACACCAGTGAAAGGGATACTGGTACTGAATTAAGATTCATAATATATTTTGCATCTCAAAATATATTTACACTATTCCACTGTTAAACTATGCAAATCAGACTTCCAATTAGTACCTACCCTCAATTAGCTTTGATATTGCCAGTTTAGTGCTGAATAAGATGTACATTTATATGCAAATGAAATTTCTTTCTTAAAAATTTTCCTTAAAATAACTTTGCTTTGGGAAAATTGTAGGGGATGAGACAGAGACTTCCCTGTTTGTTTTTCCCATGCTTTGCAGCGTACGGCAAACATCCTGAAAATAAAACTGTTTTATTGTT
The DNA here is from genome assembly GCA_013397565.1 of Ptilonorhynchus violaceus. Lineage (NCBI taxonomy): Eukaryota > Metazoa > Chordata > Aves > Passeriformes > Ptilonorhynchidae > Ptilonorhynchus > Ptilonorhynchus violaceus. The sequence goes on from VZRJ01010804.1 coordinate 463,294, forward strand.
ATTATTGAGATTTGAGAGGTTATTTCATATCAAGCCAAACATTTTTACTGGGTATCTGACAGTGGTTCATCAGAGATTTAACCCTTTGAGTGTTACAGAAACAGCTTTCTTACACAATTTTTAACAGAAAGGTAAATTATTCTATGGCATACAACATTTTTTCCCATTCCTCAGCCATCCTCTCCCCTCTCAGATTAAACTTGGAGTATTTTGTCTGCAATGCTGCCAGTGAGGGACACTCAGGAGGTGCTGCTGAAAACTGCTGAAGGCTCCTCTCCAGAAGAGGAAATGCAATGTTCTTTCAAGGGGAGGAAGTGAAGGAAGAGCACGCAGAAGGAAATGTGTCCTGGTGAGGACAGCAATCCAGGGAAGTCCCTCGCACTCCACAGGATATTCCTCTGTAAGGGACCACCACGAGTCCACCTTATTGGCAAAGTTTACAAAGAAATTTAAGTATGCACCCCAAAACCACCTATCTGAGGATTGAAACTGGAGCTTCTCCATCGTGTCTGGGTGAGCAACAATTTGCACCAGCTTAAGACCACTGCTGAAGCCAAATCAGACTGAAACTTGGAGATTTGCCTTTTAGGTGATTCATTTCCATAATTTCCCTTCCTGCACCTTTCCTCTCCGTGTGCAGCTTTGACTCCCTAGAATTTTTTTCCTCATGAAAACTTGAGTCTTGCTCTGCAGTGAGACAAATCTGAGACTTTTTCACTGGTGTTTGGGTGTGTGAGTGTGTCCCTGTGCATACACAATATGTGTGTGTGTATGTTTAAAATGGCCTCCTTCCAGATTAAACTCAGGGGTAGCTGTCACACAGAAAGTATGAAAGCCTGGTTTTAATCATACCTAGTTCAGAGAAAACACTTGAACTTTGATTGCTACAGTCCACTTAGTTAATATCATTATTAATCTCTGCTGGTTCCCCTTACCTTAACTGGAAATTCTCTACTTTACTTTTCATCAAAACTTTTGTCAAGACTATCAAATCCAAATTGTTTAGAGGAGAGCTTATCAGTCACCATGGTTTTGATGGGAAAATATTCGTGATCAGGCTCAGTCACAATTTTTTTTCTCTGCCATCTGCCTGTATCCATCTGTTATCTGTTTTGAGATTAAAAGTGATTTAGGACAGTGAGTGCCTTGTTAATTTTTGTTTGTAAAGTACCTAGCACAGGAGGGTCATGGTCCTAGCCAGAAAGAGACTGCAGTTTCTTCTCAATTCAAATAAATAAATAAATACAATAATCAACAAGATCCCTGGCAGGGAGGTTCAGAAGGAAGGCAGTGTGGGAGGGTTTCCTTCAGTCTCTTCTCTATAAACTCAATATTCTAGTCCTGGTCATGAAGTGAGATCCTGATACTGAATAGTTTGGTCCTGGATCTGAATGATCAGGTAAATTTCTTTTCCTAAATTCTAACAACATTTTCATTTTGGGCAAAAGATATCACAGAGATGTCCATGCCTCTGGTTATACCCTTCTCTCAGGAAAGCCTATAATTTTAAGGCAGCCCTTTTTGGGGGGTGACAGTCATTTTGTGTTTGCTGTGTCACTTTCCTCAAGCAGCTTCATGTTTCCTTTTGCTCGGAGCAGCTGAACACAGAATAAATCTCTTTCAAGAGGTGCACTGGTAGCTTTTAGCATCCTCCAGGGGTGTGGGGTGTTAACTCTGCGCTGCACTGACATTGCACACCCCCCACTCGAAGGGAGGATATTGCTTTGGTGACACTGGTGGCCCATTCAGCCATCCTGACTAATTCCAGCCCCGCACTCCTTTATTAAGTGTTTTGTTTTGTTCGACCTCGCATCGCGGGATCATCTTGTCTACCTCTGACTTTTTCATTACCTTCCATTACCTCTCATTTCAGCTTTCCCCACGTTGCTCTGTCATCTTCAGAGACTTGCACTCATAACACTCGGGATAATTAAGTGATCTGCATAGCAGGAATGCTGTTGCCCTCTGCAAAAATGCCGTGCCACCAGCTTTTAGCTAAGAGTGACAGAAACCCGGCCCTGGAGGCAGCTGAGCCAACAGCTCCAATTCTAAAAAGTTTCTCCTGGAATCTCAAAAGGTTTAAGCCAGAAAGGAGAGAGGTGAGAGTGATGGATGATTAGTTAGTATTTTCAGGGAAGGTACATGAGCAAGTGCCTGCCAGAAGATGGCTATTTAGTGCTGCAGTCCCGCAGAAGGAGGAAAGGGAATCAGGCCTCACATTTTCTTCATCTTTCCTATGTCTTGGCACAGATTTCATGCTGCACTCTCATATTTGTTTTTCCCACTGTTGTTCTCAGTCTTTTCCCAGACGAATCACACATCACTGATATTTATGGTTTCAAAGGGAGAGGAAACTGAGGCAGGGAAGTTCTCATCCTGGCTGCAGACAGGAGCCTTTACTCTTTAGCCTTTCTGCTGAAGGGCTCTTTAGGGGCACTTCAAAAAGAGCTTATTCAATCAGTCCCCAGACCCAGGGGCAGCCAACACCTTTCCCACCAGTTCATGGCTGGCCTAAGGAAAGGACTAGCTGACCCTGGCTCCTGCTGGGAGATGAAGTCCCCTGGGCTTGGGGCTGACAGCACAGCAAGACACACCTCCCACACCTCTGGGTGCAGCTGAGGACCCTGATACTTGATGTGCACTGATGCAAAATGCTTCACTACCCATTTCTTTGAAAAGGTAGTTAAATTCAAATACAAAAAAAAATACCATTGAGGAAACAAATTACATTTTATAGTTGCTGTAGGGTGGAATTGAAATCCTTCACACTTTATAGAAGTGACATTCTTCAAAACTCTTTTCCCAGGAGATTTCTTTTTCTAACCTTTTTGTCCTTCACAAGATGCACTATCAGTTTCAGTGCAGTGTTCAGGAATATTTCTGGGTTTTACACACACTGTGCTGTGACTCAGCCCTTCCCCACAATCCCCTTCCTCCTGAGGAATTCCTGAGCGCTCCATGCTCCTGTTGTGCTCTTCCTCTGTTGAACGCAGTTCAGGGCAGCACCTCCTGCCACACTCTCCTGATGCCATTCCCAATTAGGGAAGCTTTAATTCAGACATTGACTTGCAGCTTCTCCATTTGTCACTGAAGTATTTTCCACAGTCCTGCACTTTGCTTCAGCTGTTCAGAGTGGAACCTGTGACCACTGTAAAAATTTCAGTTAAAATAGGAAGCTTTGAATCTCAGGTAGGCACAATTAATGTGATTTCCTGCACAGAGTCACAGAACCACAGAGTAGTTATGGTTTGAAGGCACCTCTGGAGATCCTCCAGTCCAACCCACCAGCCAAGGCAGGGTCACCTGGAGCAGGTGACACAGGAACATGTCCAGGTGGGTTTGGAATGTCTCTGGAGAGGGACACTCCACACCCTTCCTGGGCAGCTGTTCCAGGGCTCTTCCCCCTCCACGGAAAGAAGCTCTTCCTCATGTTGGGGTGGAACTCCTTGTGTTTTAGTTTTTGTCCATCACTTCCTGTCCTGTTGCTGGCACCACTGAACCATCCTCTGCCAGCTTTGGAGATATTTGCATGGATTGATGAGATCCCCACTCAGGCTTCTCTCCTCCAGACTGACCAGGCCCAGCTCCCACAGTCTCTGCTCATCAGAGAGATGCTCCAGACCCCAAATCCTCTCTGTGGCCTCCTCTGGACCATCTCCAGCAGCTCCTTGTCTTTCTTGCCCTGAGGAGCCCCGATCTGGACACAGCACTCCAGAGGTGCCTCCCAGGGCTGACCAGAGGGGCAAGATCCCCTCCCTGACCTGCTGGCCACACTTCCTGATGCACTCCAGCTATTTTCTATTCTTGATGTGTATTGTTCATTTATCCTCTAATAAAGCCTGATTTCCAGCACCAGACCTGCTTTCCCACCCCCCTGTTTGCCTGTGTATTTCAAACATCTAATCCCAACTTCTTCTTGTCTTTGAAGCTGCCCCCATTTATTTTCTGAACTTTACTGCTTCTTTAAAGCACTTCAGCCTTATGAGTTCTGCAGATTGTCCTCTCTGGGAACTTTGCTGCTCTGCTTGTTGCTTTCAGCCTTTCAGGCCCCTGAGTGCTTGGCTTAAAATATGGTCCATTTTACCACTGTTTGGACTATAATAAGACTATGCTGATACAAACTAACAAATAAAGAAAAAAAAACAAACTGAAAAGCAAGAAAACTGGCTAAATTCCTTCATCCAAATAATAGAAGTATTTTATCCAACCCCTCCCGGGGCAATGACCATTTTGGTCATGAGAGCTTGTGTTTAGTTACAGATGAAGCTTCAGGGACCATAATGTTGGGTGTGTTAAATAAAGTCAAAAAGCAGGGCAGAGAGGTCACTGCACTGCTCAGGGACAACCTCTTGCTGCACCAAGAGCTCTTCCTCCAGGCTTGCTTTAGAGTATGTGGTCCTTCTTCTCCTTGCCCTAACCTAATGCTCCAAAAAGCTTGGAATTTTTTTGTTTTGTTTGGATTTTCTGAAGAGACTTCAAGGATGTGCTTGAAACTTTTCTGTCGTGCAACTGAGAATTTCAGTATTAAAGACAAAGCACTAAAACTTTCACAAAATACCACGATTCCAGCAGCTGATATTTTGAGAAGGATAAACAAACAAAATCAAAGTTCCAAGAATCCTAATAACACTCCAGGAGACAGCAACAATGCCAACCCATGGAAATCATTCCAAGACAGCAGTATAGGATTTATCTCAAAGTCAGCAGAAGCTCATCAGAGTCCATAAAAACAAGTAAACAGCTATATTAACACTGAACAGTCACATTTCCAACAGGAAATTGAATCCTGTAATCAATGAACACTTAAGAATTGCCATAATAGTGTAATGTGCATTTTCTTAAGAGTTTGATTCCAGAAATTAAGGGTAGGAAGGGCATCTGATAAAAATATTTCTTGAAAGGAATAATGACCAAATGGTTCCATTGTATGGCTTAAGGAAAAAAAAAAAAAATCCTTACACATCTGTAAATAACTCTAAACCAAGCTGTGTTTTATTTTTTTTTCACAGCTGGAATACTAGTTTTTATTACTGCTCAACTGGCATTGCAAATTAAAATCCATCTCTGTTTGTTAAACTGCTCCTTAAAATGGTTTCCACCAACTGTTACAGTTGGATATTATGTTGTCATTTATGCATTAAGTGGGAATGGTTCAATAGCATGAATATTTAAAAACAAGTACATGGAAAGTATTTTAATTGGGCTGCCATTGCTAACTGCTGAGTTTTGTTCCCAAGGTTTGGTCAAAGCTTGCTTAATTTTTCATTACATAAGAAGCAGCATCCACTGAATTAATGGAATCAAGACCCTTTGTAGGTGCATCTCAGGGTGTCTGATCATAGCAGAACAGCTTTGCACTTTTAATGGACACCAATTAAAGCACTCAGCACACTTCTGCCCTGCTGCTTGGTCTATGCTCAACAATTTATTTGGTGAACTCTTCCTTAGAGATGTTAAAGGGGGAAAAACCACCATGAGATCATGAGCAAAGATGCAATAAAGTTACTGTAACCAATGAAATGACAATAAAATGACCACATTGGAACTTCTGGTAGAGATCTCAATAGGTCACAGCAAAGCTATGGATGGAAAACTGCATTTTCACCGCCCACTACATCTATAAAACCCATGGAAGCTGAGATGCACATTGCAAAACAGACAATTGCATGAGAATCTAGGTCTAATTTAATTTAAAATAATTACCTGAGGATACAACAGGCAATTGCCAGAGGTAAACAGATTATTCATAACGAAAGATCTGAAAAAATTATAGTGCATCTTCACTATCAGGTTTCTAAACAGCTCTTAATGACTGATGGCAACTTCTTCAGACATTGCCACAAGTTTTTTCTCTTTAATCTATAAATCACATCCTGCAAGTGACACAGATATCAGTCTCATCTGTTGCTCAGGACAGTCATGCCCAAGATATTCTGGTCGAGGTGGTTCATGAATGTTCCCCCAGACCATCTCACTCCACAGAAATCCCCATGATCCAGGTACTGAAGTTAATAGTTTTAGGATAGCTGAGTAATGGGACACTTTGTTAAGGACTTACCTGAAGAGCTGTAAATTACTCAACACATATGAAAAAATCAACACATTTATTTAGAAATCAAATAAATTTTCATAAAGGTCAAATGATTCCTAAATATCATTAAAGTTCAATAGTGCCTGGATGCCTAAAATACATTCCACAATAACTTTGAAAATATCTCCACCCATCTGTGTGCCTTTGACACAGGAGCTGGATTTCCATGATTCTTGTGGGTCCCTGCCAAATCGGGATATTCTATGATTCTATGACATCCTTAACAGATTTTTCTGTTTAAACCACTTGCACTTCTGTTGGAAACCTTCGTTGGAGGAGAGCTCCTCCTCATGGTGGTCACTGAATGATTGGAGGCCAGGAGAGTTCACACCCTTCCCAGCTTTCTTCCCACGCCAGGTCTGCCTGGCAACTGCTACAGAGAGTGGGAATTCCCTCATCTGCGTCAGACATGACTAAGTGAGAAAACACAGCAAAAGAGGAATAGGATGTTCAGGGAGTCTGGGAAAAAAAAAATAAATCTGGCCAGATGTAATAGAAAATCCACACCTATAAGTATGGGGGGGATGAATCCAACATATTTTGAATGCTGTCCATCAAAGTCATTATTTCAGAAGAGCAGCAGGACAAGCCAGAGAACTGACACTTCTGCTTCACAAAACCTGTCAGAAGGGGAATCTGACTCAGTTTCTCTGTCTCATATCCGCTCTCCCATATAGGATCACTTTAAGCAGCAGTGTCGTATGTTATTACATTTTATTGCTTAAACGGGCAATTTCCCAGCTTAGTCAGGCCTTGGGAAGCTCTTCAGATGCAGACCTGAGCAGGGCACGTGCATGTCCCCGGCCTGCTCTGGATGAGCGCCCTGCTCTCCAGCCGCCCCTCGGGAAGCGCGGCCCCGTTGGAAGCGTGCCTCGCTCCGGGCCTGTGCCTCACAACTTCCTCCCATCGCGGCAGGGTATGATCTGAAAAGCTGACCCTGTTTTCATTCCAACCGCTGAGCTTCTTGCCAGCTCAGCCATCGACCCTCCCTCGGCTGAGCGGCCCCCTGGGGTCTGTGGTGGCGGCCTTGGCACGGAGCTTGTGGGGCCGCTGCTCCTGGGGCCGCTGCTCTGCTGCAAGGAGGCAGGGTGGGGAAAAGCGGGGTGCCCTGCTCATGACAATCAGCCAGGCAGGACTTGCTAACTGCTTTACAAATTATGAAATCGTGCTGACACAAAGCTGCTTGATTTATACCTAAAACCCAAAACTGATCCTGTACTTTTCACACACTTTTAGGCTGGAGAGGGACCTTGGACAAGGACCCGGAGTGACGGGATGAGGGGGAATGGCTTCAAACTGACAAGGGCAGGGTTAGATTGGAGATTAGGAAGGAATCCTTCCCTGTGAGGGAAGTGAGGCCCTGGCACGAGTTGCCCAGAGAAGCTGTGGCTGCCCCATCCCTGGAAGTGTCCAAGGCCAGGCTGGACGGGGCGTGGAGCAACCTGGGATAGTGGAAGGTGTCCCTGCCCATGGCAGGGGGTGGAATGAGATGAGCTTTAAGGTCCCTTCCAACCTAAAACATTCTGTGATTCCATAATTCTGATTACAGGTGATTCTAGAAAACATCCAGAGTTACCAATGCCAACATTTGTGGCTACTGGAGGAGATAACACTCAAAAAGAGACCTGCATTCACTGGAAATTCTTCGGTTTGAATGTTTATTTTTGGGTCTCATAAAATGGGTTTACTAGAAATTTAATTATGAAAAAACTGCTGTCCCTATTAGACAACACCACTGTGTCAGAATGCTTAATGTTCCTTCCCAGACAATGATAAAAAATTAGTTACTTCCAAAATGCACCAATATCTCTTCATCTGCATTTGTGACACAGGTTACAGGAACATTATTTCCCAGTTATGCCCTGAACCAAAATGTAGATCTGTATTATTCCGGTCATTCCCAAGAGCATGGAACAGGCCGTTTCATTGCTGGTTTATAAACACTGTTTTAACCTGACAATTTCTTACACAAGGTCTTTTTCCTAGCAAGGGAAAGGGTTACTACCACAGCAAAATGGGGAGATATAAAACCGAAAAATAGAGGAAGGCCTGTTTTGAGTGTGTTCCCCAACAGATGTGCTGGACATGGTGCAGAGCTGAGTGAACACCGTGCTGTCACACTCGGACCAGGGCCCATCTGGTCCAGGTGTCCGCCTCCAACACCAACACAATGCTCCAGGGAGAACATTTTAATCAACAGCTACAAGTTCATTTTCACCAAGCTGATGCCGACACTCTCTTAACACGCACCAATTTACATCTCAACAGTATTAATTGTTATAAACACATACAGACAAACAGCTTAATCTCAGGCCTCGAGGTCCCTCTCCATTCCTGTGCCTACGCACTTTAAAAGGCTGGGGCCTTAAAACTCAGTTCTTCATCCATTAAAATGAATGGCGCTTATGAATTCAGAAATTACAAAGGCCAGACGTGATGTAATAACATGATTGACAGACTATAGGATTCCTTCAAAGAATCCCCTTTAAAAGTTGGATTTTCAAAATCCTTAAAGTTATTGAATCTAAAAAAAAAACCCAACCAACCAACCAAAACAACAGAAACCTCCAAATCAAATTGACATAGAATGCAATAAACTATTGGCAAATTGCTTCAATGGTTACTTACCTTCTCTGAAAAACAAAAATCACCTTGTTTCTCAAGCAAACTGCCCAAGTTTCAACATACAGCCACAATCTCATTGTACCTTTTGTCTCCTGTACTAGGAAACCAACTACACCCTTTTTGGTACTTAGTTACTCTGACCAGGTGCCTTAATATGTTGATTTAATGAAATAAGAAATCAGACCACAGGAAAGAACAAGGGATTCCAGTAATGTGCAATGACAGAAATAACAGAGGGCCAAAATTTAAAAATATTTAGCTGCTAAAATGGAAATGAAATAAAATTTAAGCATCTAAATACTGGCAACATCTTACTGTTAATACAGAAATTCCTTGTTCCACAGAAAACTTAACTGTTACCTTTTGCTGCTGCCCTGAATGTGCCTCTGTGTATTTCTAGAACTAAACAATTTGATTCCTGGCTAACTCAAAAGCCTGATCTCAACACAAATGCAAGGTTGTCCTTCACCTGGACTGCCAGTGGGCCTTGCTTTGGAAGGGTTCATAAATCGTTCTTCACCCAAACCCCAGGATAAATCCCGCAGAGAATGCAGTGACAGCTGCCATTCTTTTAAAGCCCAGGTGGAGCTGAGAAAGGAGGGAGGAGAAAGGTGAGAAAGATGCTCCTGTGTCCCCTCCCTGTGTCAGAACACACACCCAAGAAGCAGCACATGTAGGTCCCTCCTGTCTGCCCAAAACCCGAGTTCCACCTTCTAGAAAATAATGACACCACGAGTAAACTTAAATCTTGCCAGCAAGGAAAACAGCATAAATCCTGCCTCACCCTCCTGGTTCCCTAGTGACCCCACAGCTCTCCACTGAGGGCTTGGATGCTGTGAAAATCCTGAGAAAGCAACTCACCTGCACGCTGGGGGAAATACGTAGCAAGATCAGAACAAAAGATTCTACTAGAAAATCAGGGGTTATGACGTAGGTTATCCCTTATTTGCATTTCAGCGTTGTCTGACAGACCTCACATCATTTATGTGGCAGCATTGTTTGTCCGGATCAATCCCTGCTCTCTTCCCCCCCAGGCGCACTCAGCATCCTGGTGGGAGCACACCAGGTTCCACTGGTTTTCCAGCTCGATCTCCAAGGCTTTCAGAACCCATTTCTCTACCTTGGGAATCTCTCCTGCTGCAAGCATATTGGAGTGCTTCTGGTCAGAAGGGAAAAACAAACTGTTGTCACCCACTCTGCCAAGTGTCCTGGGTGGTTTTGGAAGCACGCCCATCTCAGTCGCTCATCTCTTTCAGCACACCCAAACTTTTTCATTACGGATTTTATGCCTTTCCAAATTGATAAGGTCTTTTTTTAAAAAAAATTAAAAAGTGAAGTAGAAGCCAGAATCTGTACTTTCAAGGCTCCAGGAAGATTCGACTTTGTAGCAATTCCCCAGTTGTAATTGCTTTAGCAGACAGTTTAAATCCATTTAGAAAGTTCCATGTTAACTCTGCAGCCTCAAGAGCCTTGTCTCCAGAAATAGCTCCCGTTCGAATCGCAGCTGTGAGTGGATATTTTAAACCAAGCCTGTGACTGCTGTTTTACCTGGGGAGCCCGTGTATTGAGATGGGCACTTCAGGGACGTGTGGCAGGGACAGGACGGAGCAGACAGGGGGGCACACACCCACAGCCGAGCCAGCTGGTGCCATGGCTCAGCTGCAGGGCCAGGGGAGCTCCTGGAGCCACCCCAGAGGTGACACTCAGTGTCCTGTGCCACATAGCAAGCCACAAATAATCCTGTGTATGCTGCAGCTTTAACCCCCATCACTACAACCAAAGGAGTGAACCTGGAGTTATTTTTCCATGTATGACTAAACCACACACGGAATATTTTGGACTTTGATTTGAAACTGTGATAATTAAATCCTAGTACAGGTCTAAGACTTCAGTGTGCTCCCTCTAATCATAATTATCACGTTTACAGAGAGCTACAGGGACCAGACTGGTAGAACAGGAGATTTTTTTTTTCTCTAACTTCACAAGATAATTGTTTGCACATAAGCTTGGAAGCTACAGTGGGTGAACCAGTTCATGCCCTGTTTTGAAGTCAACAGGAGAAGCAGCAGGCCAGCCCATGTGCTGCTGGTGCTGTAAATCAGGCAAAAGGAAGGTTCAGATCACTCTCCCAAAACTTCACTTGTACACTTCCACTTGCCATCCTTGACTCCAGTGGTTTCATCATTCTGATGAGGAGAACGTGAAGGGCATCCTCCGTTCAGGAACAATGAGCACTCAGAGCAAATCCAAACAATTTTAAACAAAAAGTCTGTGACATGCAAATACATTCAAGCTGTAGAGCCCACTTCAGTTTCTTCAATCTTTTTAGCTGGTCATAGACTTGAGAATTCCTGTTCATTTTCAAGGTATTATACATATACAGCCCCCCAATGGTTCTATATGGAGAACTGCATGGTTTATAGGGACATTTCCTGCAGCACAGCAATTCTACTTGGAGAGATGTGGGCGTAAATGAAGCATGAACTCCACCCAGAACAGAGGGAGTGGGGCTCAGGGTCAACCCAACATTGAGGTGAATTAACATCAAAACCCCATTATGAATGATCTGTGGCAAGCTTTTAATTTTTCTCCTAAAAGCTCCACACCAGGCTGAGCGCCTGCACAACAAAATTCAGTCAAATCACTCTTGCACAGCACTTGCCCACAGCCCATCCAACCCTCAACAGTGCTTCCACTGATTGCACACACTAAAATCAATGGCCAAAACAAATTAAAGAGACGGATAAAGAGTCATCTGCCACCACTTTTATGTTCTTTATCTTTCAAAGGCTTCTAGCAATTAATTCGTTGGAAGTTTTATTGTTATCAAGTGAACACTTTATTTTGCAGGACACTATGGGTAAAAGATGCTGTGATGCAAACAAACAATGGCTGTTATGCTATAAATCTCCTTCCAAATCTGACTTATGCGCTGGGGGTTTAAGATCTCTCCAAAGTAACATATTTGTTCACTTGTAAGGGGGAAAAGTCCTTCTGTAAGTACTACATACATTTAAAATGGAATCAGAATAAAAACTGCACTCAGCAAAGTATCGTTAGGAATACTGTGATCAGTGGTTTCATAACTGAGAAAGAATCATTTAAACACTTATTGATGAATGAATATAGAAATGCTAGAAACCACCAGTGTCCTTCCCTCTCAAAGACAACATAAAGTGCAACGAGATGCAGTCCAGCCAGCAGGGATCCTCTTCACAGTTCTCCTGCATCCATCAGACACTGAGATCACACACTGAACTGCTTTGTTTCTCTTTTTTCCTTCTGATCCACTTCTTTGGATGTTCTGCATCATCCCTCATCCAGAACAGCCACTGGGCATCTCAGATCCTAGAATGTCCTGAGGTGGGAGGGACCCACAAAGAACACCAAAGTCTAGCTCTTGGGTTGGGTGTCACTTCGGAGTGTCCTGACAGCACTGCTAGGGACAATCACACCTCCTGCTCATCGCCATGCTCGTGTGTGTGTACATGCATGCGGGTATTTGGCTGTAAATCACAAAAAAATCCAATGGGATATGCTTAGATATCCATTACAGCCATGTATTCATTTGGAAATGAGGGACAGAGATGATGCTGAAAGGGTGTTGCTACCATTGTTGTATCAAACAACGTAAAGTTGGGGAAAAAAAGGAATGTGTAAAATTCCTCTCTCTCAGGATGTGACAATGAGGATGGAACGCTGATGAGCTGCTATAATCACACCTGCTTTAAACACTCTCTTCCCTTTTAGAGGAAATTATTAACTGCACAGGGCAAAGCAGAACATCCAGGAAAAAGCACGGAATTGAGCAGTGCTGTTTCTCAGAGCACCTGTAAGCAGGTTTGTATTGTTTCAGTAATTATGATTTGGATGGATATTGCATAGGTAATGTTGCATTATCATCTTTGATCACAGCTGCCACTTCCATTATGCCATTTCCACGTGGATGAAGAGCAAACTCTGTCAGGAAAAGTGCTGACCCTCGTAGGCAATAACACACTGCTGGTTGTGGGAACAGCACAACTCCTGTGCTCTGTAAAAAAAAAAAAAAAANACCTTACTGTAGTCAGTGGTGGTTGTGTAAAAAGAATGTTATTCAATTGCTGCAGTTCAGGCACGAGGATAATTGTCCCCAGAGCATTACAGCCAAACCTGCAATTTGACTTGGTACTTCAGCAGCCTACCTGAAGCTTTTTAAGAATGACTAAAATATAAAATAAAGAAACCCCAAAAAAGAATTTTTGCATCTGGCAAAAATGCACCAATGATCATAATTTAAGACAAATCACCAGTAACATCCTTTAAAGAGTAGGCTACAACCTTCCTGAACAAAAATGGTCGGGCATCCTGCTCCTGACTCCTGATGGAAACAGAATAAAGTACAGACCTTGCTTCAAGTACACTCTTGAGTGCATAATAAAATGGGTTCTTTTTCAAAGGTACTGTGATATTGCAACTTCAATCTTCAAAATTTATTTACTAATTCACATACCCCATAATTAGTGCTCGATGAGAGCAATCTCTTTTCAGGCCTAGCACAGAATTAATAAGGACCTAATGCATAAATTTTCTTACAAAAATAATAGATTTAGTCCTTTTTCCATTAAGGATTGTGGCAAAACTCCAATAATGATGAGCAAACCCCTAATAATATTTAACTGTCATATGATTACTATGTTGCAATTCCATTAGTAATTAAAACTAAATGGCTCTTAAGTAATGTATTACCTTCTACCTTTCGTAATACCTGCCCTTTCAAACAAAGGGTCAAATTAATGTCAGTGTATGTGAAAAATACTTGATAGGGTGAAAAAAGGTGTTTTCTGTCTATTTATCCCTATAAAACGTCAGCCAAAGCCCTTCAATTCCCTTAAACACAATGCGTCATCTGGGTGAGAACCAGAATAACCTCCAGCCTCAAGAAAATTGATTTAGTGAAAATGAAAGTTCCTGATACTCTCTTTTTTCTGCATCTGCTCTCATAGCTAAGTTCCTCACCAGCAGGCGTGGGTGGTGTCCTGATATCCCGACCCTGGGAAGCACAGCTTAGAGTCACTCCTGCCTTCCATTCTGTCCCTCAAGCTCAGCTCCCTGCCTCTGAGTTCCAGGGAATGGCACAAGCCAAGCCTCTGGATGGCCCAGGATAATCCCTGAGCAAAGCAGGGTATCTGCATTTCAGCCTGGTTAGGGTACACCTGACAGGGTTTTTAAAATATGTTGTTCTTTTGATTGAAATTCATCTGCAGGGAGGCCTTTGGAGTGGGATGGGGAAAATGTCAATGGGCAAGGAGTGGTTCTGCTGGAGCTTACAGATAATTACAGAATTTTTTAACAAACACTGCTGCAGGCCATTCTGGGAACAAGACCAGTTGCTGGTTCCAAATATTTCCTCTTTTTCCTGAAAACGGTTTTTACTTTTTTTATTTTTAATCAATAGATATTTCTCAATCTCAACATTGCCCAATTAAAAGTAATATAACTAAGTATCAAACTTCTGAGGGCAGTAACACAGTGTTAAGCAGCAAACAGAATTTTAGCACATGGTCTGCTCTTAGCCACTACTCCCTCCCTGGTTAAACCACTGCCACTAATTTGTTGCTGCACTACTCCCAGCTTAGCAGAAGAAGCCACAAAAGTTAAGTCTCTTGTGAAATATGATGCTGTTGTTAATGCTAAACATTTTTTGCCCCTTTTTTTGGAAGAAGCCTTGTAGGGAAACAGGTGGTTTGCAAGTTGCTTTTTCTGACAATTTTTTTTCAAGGCACTTGAGAAGAACGATGGGAACCCGGGAAAAATCCTGACCTCACACACCTCTTGTGTGAGATCTGCTGTTCTGCTGTTGCAACAATCCTCATAAGGAAATTACGGGTTTTGGCTACCATGCACCACTGCAACTGGTCCAGTTTAACTGTGTAAGGATGCTCTCCCTGAGCCTTGATAGTAAAAATGTAAATCAATGTTAATAACCATCAAAAGGATCTGAGAGCACAAGTTGGCAATAGCCAAGGGTTTCAACCCCTTGAAAAGTATTTAAACCTTTAAAAAAATATTTATTAGAGACCGTTTTGAATAAACCAAGCTCCTATGCAGCATATGCTAGGAATGCACATTCTGACGGAGAGCTTTGAGTATTGTATTATCGTAAAAAATAAATTACATATAGACACACACACGCAAAAATTTAAAAATCGAAGTTCAAAATCCATTCTGGTTGAGAGTGGAAATGAATCAGTGGTGTTTTGATCAAAGTTTAGTCCTACCAGGTACAACAATGTGTCGGTTGTACTTTCCTGACAGCAGGAGCCCATTTAGTCAGACAATGCTGGAGACAATCCTTAACCACTCAGTGCACAGGAGTTTTCCTGTGCTCAGGAATGTGTGAGATTAAACTGTAGATGCTATGGACTCAGCACATCTTCAGCTAGAACAGATCTGCAGAGCTCCACAGACGAGGAAACAGGTCCATGGCTGAACTAAATTGACTTAACTTTCATTTTAAACTTTTACCAATCAAAGACACAAAAGTGGAACCCAACACCATAATTAGAACAAGAAGGGGAACAGAACTTCTAGAATTTCTTTGGTTACTTCCAAACAAATAAGCAAAACTAAACACACAGTCCTGTACAGACAGCTCTGCATTAAACCCAACAAAAGGCTTTCCTTGGTGATTTGATGTTATTGCTCCATTCAAAATTTTTTAAAAGTTTGACTGCAAGAAGAAGCAATTCCACTTTTGCCAGAAGTGGTCTCCTCCCACTTGGCCTCTGCTGTTATTACTTTGCCCCTGGTAGTTTATAAATTATAAATTGTATTCAGGAATTTGCAGATGTGTATTTTCTTTGTAAAAATGCAGCGAGTGTTTATTATTTGTCCTTTGATGTATGCCCATAGAGCAAAATGAAATCGCTGCCTTTATAATATCCTATACATTCCAAGCACTTGACCCAAATGTATTGAAACAAGGAGTATTATTTGTGTGTGTGAAAAATATCACCCCCCACCTCACACCTCTTCTCTTTTCTTGGGGTCTTTTATAGCTCAAAATAGCCCAGCTTATCTCGCTGCCAGCATCCTCAGCTCATCTCAGTGTTCAGGGAGATAAGATTAGAGGCCTTGATCCTCCTGCTGTTAGAACAAGACCTCAATCTCTCACTGTCTCTATTTAATCAGCTTCCTATTTTAGCTGCCACAAAGCTGTCAACAAAAGAAAATAAACTATACCCCATCAAGGGGTTAAATTGGATTTCACAATGTGCAAATGCTCGTCTGAACAAAATTCCACCTGCACCCTCCATCAGGCAAATTAGTTCTGACTTTTAATTTATTTCTCCAGGAAATGGAAAGGTATGGCATAGCCAAAGTCAATAGGGAATAAAGAACGAGGTGTAATCAGCCTGCTCACCAATTCAGAGCCCTCTTCTCTGTCAGCTTTAATAGATTTCAGACCACACAATTTATAGAATGTAAGATGTATCTTTTCTGGTCTGTGTTTTATTTTAGACTTGTCTAGTTAATGGTCCTAACAAGTGACAACTGATGTTTGTTTGATGTAACAGTGCCTGTAAGACATACACGCTGCTCAGGCAGATTTTGGACAGTCTGTTTACTCCAGACTGTAACAGAACTGGTTCTCATCTGGGACAATCTGCAGCACCAGAATTCTGCTATCATTTCTGTCAGGAAGAAATCTGACCAGTATTTTATTCAGATTTATGATGTAGGCCTAAAAAACCCCCAGTAATTAATCACTTGTACCTTAAAGAATATTTTCATTTCTTTGTTTAAAATCATTAGTTAGTATGTTACCAAAAAAATTTCTCCTCTTCTTGGGTACTGATTATCTTGTAGATATCAAATAATCACTTCATATTCTTTCAAAATATTTCTCCTGTTTCTCCCTCTCCTCAATATTTCGATTTTCTTAATTCCACCAGGTCAAATCCACGACCTCCTGTAACTGGTAACTCTCCTGTCTCCCTTTTCCCAGGGGAAGGAGCAGCATGGATTGGGATGAAATACCTCTAAGATAACAAAAGTAGGCTTAGGATAATGCTCCTCTACTACAAAACCTCACTGGCATTGCTGGTCTTGTAGCCCTTTTCACTTTGTTTGTCAGCCTTATAGCAAGGTAGAATTTGATCTGCAATAGGGGCACTATTGAAACTTAAATGTAATCATAAAGCACGAGTTAAAAACAAAATTCACATCTGAAGAAAATTCTTCAATCTCATTAATTTTCTGAACAGCACCAGGAGATCCACACCATACGTGATGCTCACGCTGGGGATAAAGGTCATTTTTGCGCTGTACCAAAGAGTGGGAACACCTTCTGCATCTTCCACTCATTTTCCACTCCCATGTTAGGAAACGTGTACTTGCCTCCAGTGTTTTTATTGCTGTCTAGTAGGACATCTGCTACCTTGCTGCTAACATCTGTCTACCTATGATCACGCAGTGTTAGGCATAATTTTGCCCTTAATAGCTTTCCTCAGCTTTTCTCTCTTTACCTCTGATAGCCTGAATTTTGTGATCTGAAGAATAAAGCCGCTTTATTTTTTGGTCTAATTAAGATGCTCCAATCCTCGTAATTGCAAAAGCAATAGATGTGGATTCTGGATTAAAAAAAATGCTTTTTGTTTTGCTTCAGGGTCCTTCTTCAACTGTGCAACAAGAATTAATCATGGTGATATTAAAGGTCTTGGGAACACACCAGGAAATCAGGGAAAGGAAAAGCAAATACTCCGAAGGAAAGAAACCAGTAGTGGGATTAAAAGGTAGATTACACCCTGCTAACAAATTCCCATAGAAGTTATTCTATTTATCCTCTTATAACAGCACAGGTTCATGTTTTCAACAGAATGATTATCTGGAAATCAAATGCAAGTGCCTGAAGTAAATAAGGACAAACAAACTGAGTGTAGAGAGGACAGGAAGGATAAACCAGACAGGCAAGGATGTAAATACCCAATAAAAGGCAGGTTACACACAGCTCCCAGCCCTGCTGAGGGACCTTTCTGCAGAGGGACCCTTTCCTTTGGCTATTTACAAACCCAGGCTGGGGTCAGAGCTGCCTTCTACCTCTCTCAGCACAAAGATGGAATTTTTCAGCCAAAAAGGAGCATTACTGGTGCATGGGGGAGCAACAGCACGGAGAAAACAAGTACTGGAGTTTGCTATTGCCAAAAGATTTGGGACATTTTATTGTGCAAGCCTGCACTTCATGAGTTTTCCACTTACTTACCAGTAGCTGGGCACTGGGATAGGGAACATAATCCATACTCAAAGCCCAGCTGAGGATTCCTGAACCCATGGAAATGTTCTGAATTAGCTTCTATTTGAAGATGCAGTGATACATTGAGGAGATGATCTCTCAGCTATCTCACTACAGTTTATTTTGGATAGCTGAGAAATGTGAAGCGTTTGGCCACGAGCCAATTCACATCAGGTTCCTAAGCTTTCTTAATTAAAAAAAAATCTGCAGAAATAGCCTTTGGTCACAGTCTTTTATTTTACCTGAGAAAAAATCAGTTGTTTGAAATGTAGCTAATTCAGATTAGGCTTCATGCTTGCAATATACTTTCAGCTAAATTTAGTAACAAAATTTTTCTTTTAAAATGAAAAATTTGGAGGTCAATTAAAGCAATGTTTGACATCAGCAAATAGTGGTTCTGATTTTCCAAAGGACCATGTTTCATTAAAAAATTTTAAATGTTTTCCCAGCTCCAAAATTATCACAAACAACCCTCACTACTAATCCACTGCTGATTTCAGGTAGTGTTGGCAATATCAACGTGCAGAGTACAAATTACTGGGGTTTTATGGTATGGAAACATCATACCGGGGAAAAATTATTATTTTTGTACCCAAATACAAGTATTGGAGTTCTCAGACTCTGAGATCCACTAATCACTGCATCCCAGGCATTTTTTCAGAGTGCTGCAAAGCTCAAGTACCCTCACAGGCTCAGAAAAGCAGCAATATGACAGGTACTGCCTAGTTAAATATGAGTTATCATTTCCATCACCACAACATATTATTAAAAGCTCCATAAGCATTCATGTATTTTGGAGAGGCACCAACTTCAGACACAGAATACATCAGCAAATGTAAATTAACAGATTGTCTTTTGCTTCATAAATTCAAAATATTTTGGAAAACAAAAAATCTATTCCGCCTCAATAGAATGACTGAGAGGTAAGCCCCTGAAAAGATGAGATTTTAGGGCCCTTTGTGTCAAAAATACACACATATTCACCAGGACCCCAAAGGACTCACTAGCACCCTGACTATTGACAATTATTCTGGTATTAAGGTACTGCCTATTCACTCCAGGTCAGGATTGGAGCGATGTTATTAAAAGTGGTAGGACTCCCCACCCACACTGCAGAGAGCTCCAGCCTCCCACTGAAAATGGAGAAAAACACGATTTGCCTGCATGCAAGGCTGACCCAGAAAGCTAAATCTTTTCCCCAGGAAAAACAGATAAACTTGTGCTTAAGTTCCTACAATGGCAGTGCATTCAGCTGCTGCCTAACGGAGAGTGATGTGGGATCACTGAGTTCTCCCTGGAATTTAACATCTCTGCGTGCACTTCTTCCAATAAATAACCCAGCCCAGGTGGTAGAATAAAGAAGTCTGATGCAAAAAAATCAAACAAACAAACAAACAAAAGCGAGCCTTTGATCTCAGGAATAACCGGAAAGTCAATCAAACTTCCCTAACGCTTTGTCTCGCACATCAAGGCTGAAATCCAGAGCTGGAAGCCAGAGACTGGTCAGTGAGTGGAGCCAGCTGGGAATGCCTGGCACTCCTGGCAACGCCTCTGTTTCCAGGGCACTGGAAAACTCTAAACTGGGTCTAAACTGGGGTGCTCTGCTAATGAGGAGCACAGTGCTCACAGAGCACCAGCCCCAACCCCTGGCACAGAAGGACTGCTGGATGAAGGGAACCACACACCATTAGCTCGTCACTCCCAAGCAGTCCAGAAGCATGTAGGAACAATACATTTCATGTTCCAAAAGTTTCAGTGGATGCCAGAAAAAAGAAAAGTTAGTCATCTTATTGTTCCAGCTGAAAATGACTCTGAGATCAGACCCTCCTCTCACCCCACCCCAAGGCAGCTCCCGATTTAAATGAAATTTCCCAGGTTTACACCACAGGATCACCTGGCCCTAGGTCTTTAAGAGATTTGAAAAACATAAATGTAACAAGCAAACCACAATCCCGCAGGTGGAAATGGTGACTAAATCCTCAGCACCACCTTATGTTGGATCTTTAGAGCTTGGTTATCCATCCTCCCACACAGGCAGTTCCTCACTCCTTCCAGGATACTTGTTCTGCTTCACTGAATTTGGGATCAGCACCACCATGAAGAGGTGTCTCCTCTGCACACCAGTGACTCTCCAGCACCACTTCCAAAGGGAACAAAACTCTCCTTTCCATGGTCTGACAGAACACATCTTCCCTAAACTGTACTCCTTGCATTGCCACATGCAATACTAAGATTAATTCAGTATCTCCTTCCCTGCCATCCCTTTCAGAGGGTTTTCTGGCTGTTTAGCACACTAACTTTTAGCAGATTGACACCCCCCGTGTTTAATCTCTGTGCTGCTGTTCATTCAATGCACTGGTGTAATTTCTTCACAATTCTAAAGGGCAGCACAAAGAAAAGTAATTTTCCCTGGTAATAAGATATGCACACACAGAAGCCAAGAAGGGAAGGCACAAATAAAGCCAGATTATCTTGCAAAGTCTGTGGCTGCTCCTTAATGCTAATTTAAGTTCCCATCAATAGGCAGCTCCTCCAACATGACACTTCAATACTGATTCCCAGCAAATGTAGAAGTGGTAAGCTGAATCATCCAAATGAAATCCGCACTATCAGGCACAGCAAATACCAGAACTCGAGCTCTTTCTCTTTCCCACAGGCTTTGCTCTTTATCTGACACGTACAGCGCAGTTCTGACAAGGACACACAGAGCACAGGGCCCACCTACCCACATCGCTGCTCCTCGGGCCTGGAGATGTAAAACAGCAACGAGTCAGGGCTCGGTTCCACAGGCAAGAGTCAGGGATTTTACTTTTTGGTGGGTTTTCTGCTTTTTCGGTGGGTTTTCAGAAGTTTCCATCCTGTTTGCTCACTTCTCTGACTGGCCCTAATGGTCTGAGCCTTCTTGGTTGGGTAACACCCACAAGGAGCTGATGGAGATCAGCTGGCACCAGGGAATCATGGAATCAGTAAGGCTGGAAAAGACCCCCAAGGTGGTTGAGTCCAACAAGCCACACCATGTCCGTTAAACCACACCACCGAGGGCCACGTCCACTCATTTTTGAACACTTTGAGGGACAGTGACTCCACCACCTCCCTGGGGAGCCCCTTCCAATGCTCAGCCACTCTTTCAGTGAAGAATTTTTTCTTTATATCCTTCCCTGGCACAGCCTGAGGCCGTTTCCCCTTGTCCTGTCACTTGTTCCCAGGGAGCAGAGCCTGATCCCCACCTCACCACAACCTCCTGTGGCACCTTTGTAGTGAAAACTTCTCCCATCATATTGCCAAGCCACAGCACACACTTATTTTTACCCTCAGCTGCACTGACTGCTCCAGAGGCTGAAACTCCCAGAAGGAAGGCAGGAGGTTCCAGCTTTTACTTTGCCCAAACAGAATTCTCAGCTGTGCTTACACCACAAAATGAACAGCCCTGCTCTGGCTGGTTTGAGACAAGTGAGGATACACAGCAGTCAGGAGAATATTACCCACTTCTCCTAAGTCTAGAGGCACCTTACATCCTGCCAGGTGTTTTATTTATTTAATTATAGGAAAGGATGGACTAATGATATTCCTAGATAAAAGGGAATAACCCCACATAAAGCACTGATCTCTGTTTAGGTCCAGGCATTCAAAAGTCCTTAAGACCCAGAGAAATCAAAGGCAGACTTAGCAGATCCTGAGGAGTGCAAAGTCCCCAGCAGTGCTTGCTGTGACATGGCCAGTGTTTCAAAAGCTCACAGCACAAAAGGTTCTTGTGAACTCTTTTGAGAGCCCAGATCTAAGTATGGAATTAGGAGCTGTCGTGTGCTTAGCATGCTTAAATATCAGACCTGCATTGTGGGCTCTTCCGAGCCCCTCTCAAAATCTGCTCTGCACTTTAAGCATCCAGCTCCACGCATTGTTTGAGTCCTTGGAGGATTCAAGAGGTTTATAATGAATTTTTAAAATTGTGAAACTTGAATGAAAAGTGCCTTTTAACAGCTATGTAAAGTAGGTTATCTCAGGCAACACATTTGTTATTGTTGCTACAGGAGGTATATGCCAACTATAAATACCATTTATTAGCAGTGAATGATAAAGGCTCAGTGTAACTGAAGGCTTAATAGCAGAATGAATTAACTCCTGCTCAGGCTGCTGCAACTTTAATTCTAACTTGAGGCGTTGTGGGGGGAAAAAACCTCCACCTCCTCAAGCATTTCACCAGTAAAGAGTGAAATGTAAACAACCAGCTAAAATAAAAACAGCCAGTGGCTACTGGTCACTGGTGTTTAGCAGTGAGTAGCTGCTCTAGCACTTTATAGAGATATTATTAGTTCTGAAAATGTAAAGCCTTGCTGGTAATATTTCACTTTTATTCACTGCCTTACCTCCACATTTGGATTAGCTATGCCTACACCTCATCCCTCTTTTTGAAATTTCACAATCAAAAAGAAGTGATGCAGCTTAAATTTCTATACCACAAGAGAAGAAAATACTTTTTGTAAGAATACAAATACTACGGGAAGGGGGCGACAGAGCTGACGGTGGCAAGGAAAAGCTAAAAAACCACATTTGCCCTTCCTATTTACTCCAATTCCTGAAAGTCACACCCTCCCCCTCCTCCTGGAAGCCAAGAGGACACACAGACAGGTAATATGGTGACAGGAGGAGGCAGAATAGGCCTTTGGAAACCCAAATCTAAACATTACAATTCAAGCCAGTCTCTGTGGTGTACCAGGGGGTGACATGGAATACCTTTACTTTATGGACCAGGACCAGGAATTGCCAGGATGAGAATCTCAACTGAAACTCACAAAAGAGTCAAGATGGAGATATCATTATCTAAATTATATTTGAAAATTAAACCATCTTTTGCATGTCCTTGTAACATGATCAGTTGTCTTATTGACTAAATTTAGATCTTCCACACAAATTCTGAGGTTATCAAGTACCCCAATCTGTTTTACACACGAACTTCACAAAAAACTAAATGTTGCCCATTTTTCTAACAGTTACTGCAAACCCCTAAAAGCCACAGCCTATTTCTCATCCCTTTGCACCTGCAAACTCACTGCCCTTCACAAGGCATCTTCCCTGTGTCCCTCGAAAGTGTGACTGCAGCAAAGACTCAACAGTTTGAAAGAATTTTGGCTGAAATTGCAGGAAAGAAACAACAGAAGGTATTTTGAATCAAGCAACGCCTCAGTATTTTGCAGAGTAGAGGGTTCTATATAAAGTTACTCTGTTCACACTCTGCTGGTGACACATTTAGGAATTGTGAGAAATAAAGATGGAGACCAGCAGGATAACAACAACCTTTTACAAGGGCACGCAGTGCTAGGGGGCAGGGTTAGATGGGATATTGGGAAGGAATTGTTCCCTGGGAGGGTGGGGAGGCCCTGGCACAGGTTGCCCAGAGAAGCTGTGGCTGCCCCTGGATCCCTGGAAGTGTCCAAGGCCAAGTTGGACGGGGCTTGGAGTCACCTGGGCTAGTGGAAGGTGTCCCTGCCCAAGGTGACCTGCTTGTCTCTCTCCTAGGCAGACTTCAGAGCACAGCAGCTGCTCTTTGGCTGTGTCCTCATCCAACCACTAAAAAAAATTTGGGAAATTGGCTTAAATTTCCCCCATTTCTCCCCACAGAAGCCCCTGCTGCAAAGGAATTGCCACCTTCCGAAGCCGAGGGTGCCCCATCCTCCCTGCACTGCTCGTAGCTTGCTCAGGGGGAGAGATTTCCCGTGTTTGTAAATCAGATCCCTTGCCTTCACCAGGGCTCTGATTGATGGCTTTGTAATCTCCGTAGCCCAAATTGCAGGGAAGGAAAAATGGATATTGGAAGAAGTCATAGCAGATGTGTTCACTTCTAAAAAAGAATGCACAACATGTGCTGCAAAATAAAAGCACCATTTGGCAACATAAAATATCTTGGCATCTGTGTGAATTTGTAACTGCAGTAAAATATTGATATGGCTGATAAAGCTGAAGTTCCAGTTCCCTCTGCCTTTGCATGTACATGCCTTCAGAGGAAGTTTCCTTTTCATACTGTGGGATTGTCTTTGAATATTCTAGGGGTTTTTAATAGCCTCATATGCTTTGCCTGGTGGGATGGTGAAAAAATAAAAGGTTTAGTAACTGTTCATGACTTTTTTGTAGCCTCACTCCATTGGGAAAATATCTGCTTTTTTTTTTTTCCCCCTAAACCTCCTAATTTTAATGTTTAATCTTAAAAATAGCATGAAATTGGTGGATTATTTTCTCTTCATTGAGAGTCAACATACCTCTTTTTAATTGCACTGAGAATTCTCATACAGTTTGTAAATGGTCAGAAATGTCCTTTGCACAGATAAGTTGTTTTGGGGAGCGAGATAAAAATCTACCAAAAAGGAATGATTTATTTCCATGCACAGGTCTGACTCTGTGGTTTAGGCCATTATTTACAGAAGCCATTTGTGAGGCTCACATCTGTTCCTGTCCCCTCCCAGCTTTGGGGCTAATCATTCACACTTTGCCAGCAGTCCAAGCTAACAGGCTGCTGGAGGTTTGAAGCTGACTACAAATATCCACGGATCTCAGAAATTTGTTCATTCTTGGATAGCAACTTTCTGATCTGAGATAACTTAAGCATGAAAACAAAATCCTTCAGAAAATATCCGTCAGAGCACTTGACCTCTGATGTACCTGGCTGGAACAGAGCAAGCACATAAAAATGAAGATGAACGAGCATTACTGTGTTAAATATTTCTTCTATTAAAGAAAACTGTCATTTCCCCCTCCACAGGGCCTTAATCTCCATTTCAAAATCAGCTTTATCACTTCTGGATCTGTGACAAACCAATTTTGCCCCCTCCACACCACCAATCAGCGTGCACCATTAAAATAACACCACACCCAGGGTTGGAGAGAGCCTGAGACATCATGAATATTGAGAGTACTTCAAATGTAATTTCCTCCTCATAAAAAACATTCACTGCCTGTTCTGAGTGCTGATATAATATGTGGAGGCTGCAGGCTTGTTCCTTTAATCCATAGCAATTAGTTTCTATCAAGTTACACTCCCACTCTGCAGAAGTTTTATAAATGGGGTGGTGGTGCTGTGTGTTTGAAGAAATTTTAGCTTCTTTAATCAGAATGAAAACAGCCATGAGACTCTCCTGGGTCTGTAACAGACTGTAAAAGAGTCTGCTGCAACCAGATTTGATGTCACTAAAATATCTGCTCTGTGCAAAACCTTTTTTCCTATTCAAGGTATGTGCTTACATTGCTCTTAGGCCTGTGAAATTCCTCTTCTCGTCCCTGAAACTATGGAATTTTGGAAGTATGGAAGTTTGAGGAAGACTGGCAATAAATATATACACATAATACAAGTTTACAGTCAGTACTGGAAACAAGTCAAAAGTTAAAGAGGAGCTGGCAGCCAGTATGGAGTAAAAGAATTTCACTTGTAGCTTAATTCCTGCAATCACAATGTCCCACTCAGCACTTCCTACCTCGCCTTCAGGTTATTGGAATGAGATCCCTTGCTTGTTGCTTTTTCCAGTAGTCAGTTCTATGAATCTGAATTAACACAAGGGTATTAATTAATCCAGGCCTTCAGGAGACCTCCAGCAGCTGCCCAGGTGGGACAACAGAAACACCCCCAGGTCTGAACCACGTTTCCCTGGTGCAGCACCACTCTCTGCTCCAGTGATGTTGGCTGCAGGTGCAAGAAATGTTTGCTACAGATCAGAGCCAGAGTAGAAAAAACCCAAATTCAAGAAAAGAAAACCAGTTTCAGTAAACAAGTTTGCTCTCTGCTCAGGAGACGTTCACTGTGGTATGCACTACTTGGCCACAGAAAAATCCTTCCCATGAAATATTAAAAGTATTTCATTTAAGAATCAATCAATTTTCACGTTCAGAATTCATGCCCTTTTTGATATAAGGGTTGGATGCCTTCCTCAGATAACTGGCTAACAGCAAGTGAGCTACTGATACCTTCTCTGTTGTTTTTAATAAAAACCGAGTCAATAATAAATCTATCTGGCCCTAAGCATTACATTACAAACATAAGCCCTGCAGCAAATTATTGAATTGGTTCTGTTAAAGGAATTTCCCAGCCAAAACATTTTTAGGATCCATTATTATTACTGAGATTTTATTTAAATAACATCAACTATAGGAAAAAAAAAAATCAGTTTTTTGTACCTGAATGTACAGCTGTCTACATAATATTTAAGTCCAGACTGAATATACCTTTTACTCACAAAGAAAATTAAGTTATATTATGGGAATGATATAAAATACATAGTCTCCTTCCCATCCCATTTTTTTCTTGGAAAAGGTCTTTCCTCATTAAGTAATGGGTTAACAGGATCTTTCACTCCATATAAAGCTGAAAATGCTATTTCTTGTCTTCCTAGAGGACAGATAAGTGCCAGCTATCACAAAGCAGGAATAATACGGATAATCAGCATTTCTGTAAAACAAAAGCTCAAAACAAGAGGTGAACAGGCACATAAATGTGCCCAAAGTGGTAAAAGTGTATCTGCTCCACAGGACACTGGGCAAGGCTGCACAATTCTCTGCCAGGCAGCCCAGGACCACGGGAGTGGTTTGATCCTTTCCCCCCTTGCAGTCCGTGTATCTGATGAACAGAAATAGTCAGCAAGAGCTTCTGAAGATATTCCCTGAGCAAAGCTCTCATCCTCGGGTTCAGAAGTGGACACACACTGACCCCACCCAAGGCATTGATGGGCAATGGAGCAGTACAGGCTTGACAGGTGGAGTAGATGTTGGTTTAGAGGCAAAATAAAGCTCTCATCAAGCTTTCCAAGCTTCTGTTGCCGGGTGTTTAGCTCCGTTTTTGTTTACCTCCTGTATTTCAGCCTGTGGCTGAACAAAGGAGCAGCTGCTGGATCTGATAATATTGTTCAGCCTCGGCATTGCTGAGCAAATCAGAGCGGTGGTAAGAGGCTCGACTTCATTAGGCTGCAGATTTGCGTGGCTGGGGCTGTGTCTCACCGCGTGGATCTGCAGATCCCGTGCATTCTCTGCTGAGATACATCCATTTGTTGAAATTCCCACATAGTTTGCAACAAAGAATTACCGACTAGACTGACTAAAACCAGAGGAGAGCAGTGGGATCTACTGGCTAGAGCAGGGGTTACGAAATCAGGGTGTGTAAGGTTTATATTCCAC
This sequence comes from Ptilonorhynchus violaceus, assembly GCA_013397565.1. Classification (NCBI taxonomy): domain Eukaryota; kingdom Metazoa; phylum Chordata; class Aves; order Passeriformes; family Ptilonorhynchidae; genus Ptilonorhynchus; species Ptilonorhynchus violaceus. The sequence goes on from VZRJ01010804.1 coordinate 490,434, forward strand.
TGACTGAGGATAAGAGCTTTGTTGCTTCATATATAACAATATTAAATAAATGAGAATTTAATGCCAAACTGCAGTGTAAAGGTTGTACAGTCACACCAGTGGGCCAGGTCTAACAAGGAACAGCACCATTCCAAGGTACAAGTTACATATTAATTGCATTTAAACATGCCTCGTGTCACTTAGATTGGACACAAGGGTGTGTGTATTGTGTAGGGGATCAAATTTGCTGACTTCAGTTTCTAGATGTTCAGAAACTTGGTTAACTGTCTTTAAATTTCATGAGTCTCCATTCATAAAGTCAAGAGGCTGCTTAGAATGTCCCCACATAAATCCATCCCTGCCACATCTCCAAGTCCACTGGAGAGTCTATCAGGAGACAATCCTGGCCATTCATATTTTGAAAGAATAGCTTGAAAAAAAGAGAAACCACTACCCAGGAAAAAAAAAATGCAAGCCCAGCCCTGAAAATTGATTGGTGCATCATGGACAAAATGATGGGAGAAACAACCAGAATGTATTAAAAGCCCACAGATATGTCTTAAGTGAACAAACTTATTAACTCAGCCCTATAGTCAATAGAAGAAAAGAAGACAGATTGAAGGAAAACATTTTCAAGTGTATTATTAGTAACACTAGCAGAGCTTTATCTTCATTTTGGTTGTTTTCCCTGAGTTCATGCAGAAAGCAGAGTAATCATTATTTTTGCTTTCTCTCCTATTACCTTAACAGTACATTAGTGCTCCTAAATAAGCGACTTCTCTAAAGCCCAAAAAGCGACAAAAAAACCTCCAGCAACTAAAAGTACTGTGTGCATTCAAGTGAGGCTCTCCTGGCCAGTTTTAAATGTTGGGAGGCCCAGAGGTGAGGGGATGGGATGACCCCGAGGTGTGCCCACGCTTCGGTCCGTGCGGCCGCGGGAGGGATGAGCGGGTACCAGGACGAGCATCGCCTCTTCATCTCATCCAGCCCGAACCACTGGGAGGCTCACCAGGACATCACCTCCCCACAATACCTCAACAATAACGTGGCCTGCAGCCAGAAAAAGGTACTTAAACAGAAATGCCGTTCTCGCCGCTGAAAAGTCCTGTACAAACTGGCGGGGCCAGCGCGGCCCGGGGAGCGCAGCGCGTTTGCGTTCAAAGAGCAGCCGCTGCTGGGGAAGCTCCTCGCAGGTCACAGAGACAAAGCGGAGGAAATAACAAAGAGCACCGAGAGCAAATTGCCTCGGCACGCAGCGAAAATGAAGCGCGGAGTCAAAAAAATCGGTGCTAACCTGTCACATGTATCTGACAAGGCAAGGAAAAACCCAAACAAGCCAGCGCAGCTCTTACCTACGGAGGAGCTGCTAAAGGATGTCTGGATTTCCTGCAAAAGTGACAATGATGGGTCCCATCCCGGAGTCCCCGAGCGGCTGTGATTAGGAGAACTGGAACAAGGAGTACAAATGAAGCTGTGAGCCCGCTGAACTGCTTTGATGCCTGGGCTTAGGTTCAACTCTCAGCATCGCACTGATAAAACAGCTCTGTCATTATAAGTGCCTTAATTTTCCTGTGAATTATCAGACATTTCTGGCATTTAAATGACATACACATTTGAAGCTATATTCCCTATGTCAGCCAAAAATGATGACATTTTTAGCTTGGGTAAGCCTGAGTATTTTTGTTCACTGCCATTCCGAGTACATTCAAATGACTCAGAGGTACAGAATTGCAGTCATATTTTAATTTTTGACCCTAATTAATTCATCACATTCATAACTATTCTTCTCATCTGAAACTTTTTCTTAGTACTTCAACCTCTACCTTATAGCTTTAAAGACAAAATGAAAAATCTCAGCTCCCTTTCCTCTCTCATTAAGATGATTTAATTTAACTGGAATTTTTCCCACTCCCACAAATAGGTTTCTTTCACCTCTTTGTAACATAAGCGAGTTGAGAGAAAGCTGCCTTCCACCAGTAACTAAACTGGAAGAAGGCTAACCCTGAACAAATTACCAGCACACATTTTGTCTTGAATTAAATTAATCTGACTACTAGCACAGGAACAGCAGGGGACTTCTCAGTGTCTCTCAATGCAGAAGTACTTACTTTTAAATATTAAAAATACAAAGTGCACCGTGAACACATCCCAAAGATATTAACTGAGACCAGTCTAACAAAGGCCAGGCCCAGCAGAAAAGCCCTCTGGGTCAGAGGGTTTCAGTTAAGCTGAGGGGATGCTCTGATGCTCTTCCCCCAGTCCTCGTAGCCGTGCAGGCCTCCAGAGTACAATGAAAAAAACCCCAAAAGCGAGGAAGCAGCACTCCCTCTTTTCATGCCAGTGCTAGTGATGCTGTCACTTTTTTTTTTCCCCAGAGTGGTTTCGTGGTCCTGTGCTTGTGTTGTCATTGCAGCTCCTCAGCAAGTGGGTCACAGAGCACACGGAGAACGCCCTGGATTGCTGATGTGAGGCAAATAATCCTCCCCTGGCCCAGGGCACAACTACTGGTGCAGGAGATAATTAAACACTGGCTATTGCTTTTTTCTCAGTGCTCTCAGAGAGGAGATTAAAAGAACAAGGCTTAGAACTAAATCCAGGGCTGCATTATTGCCTTGATATAGGCATAAATGGACAGGAGGGAATTCAAGTAGCAGTGGAGACTGGGATTTTTGAATGTTTTGAGAGCAATCGGAATTTTTAGGTTTGTATCAAAAATACTTGTCTGAAATTAATTGAGCAGCTAATTATAACAGAGCAGTCTCGCTCCAACATCCCAGTGACTGCAGTGCCAGGTCAGTACTGCCTGGCTTCTGTTTCACCACCAGTAAGAGTTTGCCTAGATGAAGTATCTACCAGAAGAGCATTTTCTTTGTGAGGCAAATATTTCACAAATCTCTTCTTTTGACCCTTCCACTTTGGCAGCACAGCACAGATCAGAAAAACATTCAATTTTAGGTTACAAATTTCACACTAGTAATTGTTTCTTACCAGGCTCAACAAAAAAACCCTCATTTTGAAATTTCAGCGGGTTACTTGCCATTTTCATTCTTTGGTCCACTTTTAACCAGCTCTGTTTCACCTCTGGATAGTGTGCAAAACCATGTCCATATCTCTGCCTTGTGGACAATATGGAATAAAAATTTTATTCCGTGTATATCAAATAGATGATAAAAATTCTACATATGAGTAGTAATTTATTAACTAGGGAAAGAATAGTTTAATCACTGTATTTAACATGCCTACAATACCTAAGCACAGCAGCTTAGTTCCATATTTGCAGGTTTAGGGTTTTTTTTGGTCAGTGCTTTTTCTTTTTCAAGTTAGACCAAGAGGAAAGCAAAATAAGAAGAAATGTAACAGCTATTATTTTAAAATCCTCAGCCATATTCTTTGGAGTATTGATGAGTAAATGAGGGCAGAAAGCCTCAGATCAAGACTGCTGAAAGACAAAAAAAATCCTCTTCAGCTACAAATCACTGGGAGCTATTTAGCTAAGACAGCTTGTAAAGTCCTGTACAAAATCATAGCAGTCTCTTCTGGTGTTAACAAGTGGGAGTAGGTTTAAAGCCTCAAAAAAAAAAAAAAAAACCAACAAAAAAACCCAACAAGATGAAAGGTGAGTGTGGACCTTCTGTGAGAGTCAGAGCTGGCTGGTTAACACACTTCAGCTGCTTGCTCACTTCAGTGTCCAGTTCCCAAAGCCGGAAGGTTTCTGCCTTCTCTTGTGATGTAAGTTACCCTGAGAGTATCTTCTGTTTAATTCTGAGTCCAAACCAATGGGAAGCAGGAGGCAGAGTGAGAGAACTGAAGGCCCAGGATAACCCATGCAAGTGCAGAATAACTCAGAGCAATTCTGATGTCATCGGTGTAATTTCCAATCACAAAATGGCAAAACGCAAACCCCGTCTTCCTCCAGATCAGGTCAGGCCTCTCCCATTCTGAAAATAAACCTTGCTGTAAATAATTCTCATTATGGATAATAATGTTTTGTGCATCCCTGCTCTGACATTCCCTGACACCTCAGAACACAAAGCACAGGGACTTTTTGGCCCTGGGATGCAGCTGCTGTGAAGGGCCACGGAACAGAATTATTTTGTTACGCTGTCCCAGCAATGACCTCAATCCTGACGGAGGAGCTAATTCAATTCCAAGGACTCTCACTATCAGATGCTGTCAATTTGTCCTTTTTTTTTTTTTTTTTAATAGTAATATCTAATATGGAGTAGAGTTACTAGGAGGTGAGCTGAGAGCAGCAAAATTTACTTCAATTAAGGAATAAGATGGCACTGAAATTTCTCCCCTAGAGGGAAGAGACTGTGGCTTTTCATCCACATCCCCTAAAGGTTGGCAGTAAACAAAGCACCATCATATAAACTGGATTTCTGCTTGCAGTTGGGGGTAAAATGTTTTATGTACATCTACTACTTCTGCTAGTGAAGGAATCTCAACCAAATGAAATTCTTGAATTTTGAATTCATACATTATAAGGTCAACCTTCCTCCCAATTCCTTGTTTCCTCTTGACAGTTCAAAATTTCCATACACAATAAAACCACTGGATAGTTTGGGTTAAAAGTGACCTGAAAGACCTTCCCAATATCCCATCTAAACTCAGCATCCTTCAGTTTAAGGCCCTTCTCCTTGTTCTGTCACGAGATCCCCTTGGGAAAAATCCCTGTCCAGCCTTCTTGTGAGCCCCCTGCACATTTACTGCAGTTTGATAGCTCCAGATTCCATCCTGCTCCGTGTTTCAGAAACCACCAAGCACTACCAGGATTCCTACCCAGCCTCCCTGAACACAGGTGGGGAGGCTGCAGCCCAGCATTCCGAGCTGCCAATTAGATGCCTATGCTTCCAAATAGTCCCATTATCCCATTTGCACTGTCACAAATTGGTGTGAGAGTTAACACAAATTAAACACGTTCAGGCTGAGCCAAATTCAGCTGCATGGTTGGAAAAGTAGGAGAAATGAAAGGCACTTCGTAAAATCAGATGGTGCAAGGCTGGAGGGGCTGAAAGGTTTTTGAAACTGGGAGAGAGGCTCATTATAAAAGCACCAGAATAAATTCTGATTGGCTAAACACGGGAAAAGTCAAGGTTTTGGGAGACACTGTTTATTTGAAAAGCACAACATACAACAAGAAATATAAGAGGTGAGCTCAGGCAAGCATTGCAGCACAAAGCCCTGACAGTGCAGTCTTGTGTCCCATCAATGTGTTTTGAACACACCTGATGTTGCCAGATGTGGGTATTAACTCCTGTCAGCCTCTCCTTTATGTAATTTTCCTTAATTCTTCCTTCTTTTTCCACTCTAGCTTGGTTTACCTTCCACTTAGTAATGCCAGCTTAGCTGCAACCTCGCTGGGCTTCCACTGCAGCCCAGGGACCAACAAAGCCCCACCAACATTAACAACAGTGACAATGCAAGTTTGCCTGGTCCCAGAGTATGAGCTGAGCCTGTTTTTCTTTCACTAATGCCAGAGACAGAAAGGACAGCTTTGGCCTGAATAATTTATCTTTGTTTGTCTTGATTTGCCCTTAAGCGGGTGACATCAAATTTACACGCCAAAACCTCAACACGGTGTTATTCTCCTGCTTTTCCAAGCTAATAGTTACATCTTCTGAGGGATTATTGAGCAGGACATCCCTAACAAAACAACAGCTCTGCTAAAAGAAATAATAAAGATGGCTAAAATAATTTAAAAAAAAAATCTTTTCAGAGCTTCATAAAAATTTTTGTTGCTGCTATATAAATGGGTCAAACTCTGCTAGAAGACCTGAGAGATGCAAGTGCTTCAGTACTGAAACAAGAGTGTGAGTTCCTCTGAGTATTTGTACATATTTCATCCCCACTAAACCCAAACAAATCTCTGATACTGCAGAAAGATCTTGACATCGATGACACGATTCCAAAACGAGAGGGGAAAATAGCAAAACCTTTGCTTTATTCTCTTCCAGAGACTCCTTCAGAACAGAGAGGTTGAGGGTCTTTACAGTGCATGCTGTACCAACACCCTGTGTCACAGGGACAGGACATTCCCTGGGATGAGACAGGAGGCTGTGGCTCCCTGTGCATGGCAGCAAGGAGCAGCATCAGTGCAGCGTGCTGGAGATTGAAGGCTGCCAGGCTGGAGATTGAAGGCTCCCATTCCTTAGGCAGAAGGCTGAGAAACTCCTTGCCAAGGCTCAGGCTCCCTGACGAAGGAGATCTGCCTCTGTACACGGGAAGCAGCGAGGGATAGTCTTCAAAAAGTTTCCAGCAGCACAAATAAAGATCAGTGAATTCTGATGCTTTGCACTGAGCAAACTGAAATCCCTGGTCCCCTTCTGCTGTTCTTTATGCCCAGACAGAGAAAAGGGCAAGTTGTAATGAGCTAAGTGTTGTTGCCTTGATTTCCTTCAGGTTTTTTTTCCCTCCAATATTTAATTATTTAGAAACCTAAAATAAAAAGACAAGGTAGAGCTTCAGGCTTCACAGAGTGATACTGTCAGAATGTGTCTGTTCAGGTCTTTTGGACTCCTTTGATGCATCACAGTGAGTCAAGAGCCCCAGCCTGGCACGCAGATTATTGGCTCTGAAGGACTCAGCCCCCACCTCAGCTGAGAACAACAGACAAGGGCCCCCCCACACACCAGTAATGCCATAATGGCCCACTCAAAGAGCACACTTCTGCTGTGCCAATGGCACCTGGACTGGAAATAAAACTGCACTATAAAATATAATGTACATGTCAGTTCTCCTGGGTGCAGGAGGGACACAGGGTTCCACACTGGCACAGCTCACAGGCAGCCAAGAACACCACTAAATTATCCATGCACTGCAGGCAGGGTGGACCCAGCAGAGAACAAGCCTGGACAGTGACTAAGGACATCCTGGGAGACGATCCCCACTTCCAAGAATTTACAACCCAGCAGGGAGGATCAGAGAACACTGGCCCAGGACCACAGCATGGGGCTGCTGACTCTGTGACAGGCTGGCCAGCTTGACCTCTCCAGCATTTGCCAGCCTAGCAGCTCCCAAACTCCTCTTGTCACTGCTTTGCCACCAACACCAAACGCTACAGTTTTCATTGCAACCTAGGATTTATCATATTTACTTAGCATTTGTTTTGGGCTGTTTAATACACCATTCCATATTCATTTGTTGATATCTGTTTTCCAGTGCCCTTTCATTATTCTCCAGCAGAATAGACTCCTGGAAACCTGTAGAACAATGACCTATTCACAGTCTTAGCCCTAATTAAGAAACATGTTTGCATTCTGTGGAGCAATCAGCATCACATAATAAGGGTTGCATCGGCATTGGAAACTCTTTTCAGTCCCACTGAAAACCCTGAGTGATGCAGCAGAGTTTAAAGTATTTATGAAAGGGCTGGCTGTGGTTCTCAGGCTGGCACAAAGATACTCCACATCCTCTGCATAATGTGGGAAAGGGACATCCCTGACCTCCAGCACGAGCTCCTGCACTGCACCCAGAAGAGAAGGGGAAGAGTGTGCACTGGAAGGGATCAGTTCATGAGTATTTTTACTGCAGCAGTGTTTAGCAACTGTTCCAAATCAGACTAGGATTGTTGCTCCAGGTATTCCACAAACTCCTAAGGTGAAGCCTGGCACTCAGATGGACAATCTCTTTCACCCACTTGTAATACCAGCTTCAGGATTTTGCTCCCAGCTAATGTCAAGCCTGAAATTTGTAATAGGAAAGCAAACCACCTTTGGCAAAATTGTGGTGTATAGAATGGCCTTAGATAGGAAAAAAATAATCTAAGCAACCCACAATAATAAAAAAAAAAAATCCATTTTACTGATTTTAAAATCTGCCTGTGACCCGCAGGAAAGCTATCTCTGTCCAAGGAAAGTCTGCAGGCGTGGTGAGGGAAGGAAAACCAATTACAGGTTGGTAACAGTACTTCTGGAGCTGCCACTCAGAGAGGCTCAGATTCCCAGCAGCAGACTACACTGAGAAGACAGGATTTGGGCACCTAAGTTGCAAACTTCAATTTTATATCCCTCTCTCGTTTGCAATTTCCCTTTCTAATCCTGACAGTAACAAGGTTCCCTAGAGTTCCTCGACAAAGGATAATGCCCTGCTTTTAGGAGACACCTGAGCTTGGTTTTTTGCTTGCCCTGTTTTTGCTTGGGCAAAGCACCTCCCTGGTGCAGATGAACTGGCTCTGGTGTCTCAGCTGCTCCCCAGCTCAGGGGATCTGCACAGCACTGCACTGTGCCACAGAAAAGGATTCTAAGCTTCTGCTGGTAAAGAGTAAAATGCTTGTATTGATGGGCACAGGCATAAAAACCTAAATTCTGGCCTTGCACTGCTGCTAGAACCTTCAAACAGCACACGTATTCATCACTTGGGTGACAACCAGGGGTAAGCTGAGTATATACCTAACCCCGCCCTGAAGAAGGACAATAAAGTTTAAAATAAGCAGTGGGACAGTAGCTAAAAACTCTTAGCTGCAGAATATCTAAGTGTATATCCACCTTCTGAATGGAGGAATGGTTGGTTCACAGCCTCCCAACGAAATATTCCAGGTCTGAATGGAGTCAGGCTCTCCCTTAGTGCCATTTTCTACTTCAAATAACTCTCCACCCCAGCAGACAGTGGCTGTAGCAAGAACAGCATCAGTGTTTGGGCACCCCAGCTCCCTGCTAAATGTGTGTGTGGCCAAAGTCTGTGCATATTCATCTTAGAGCCCCTTCCTCCCTGAATAACGCAGCCCTCCATTTAGGGTTGCTCGTTTTGCTAGCCACCAGAATTCCTAAATTGTCAGCAATCAAAGAGCCATTTCACAACGCCTGAGCCTGCAGCCCAAAACTGCTTCTGCAACAGTTGGAAGCAATCGATAAACTAATGAAAGTCAAAGTGGCTGAGAGGCAGCGAGGCTTCTGTGTACCTGGAGCCGAGGCTGTTCTTTTGGCACGCTCCTCTTTGAACTAACAGGCATGATTTTGTCTTTTTCTGCAGTTCTCTGATTCACTACATCAAAAAAAAAAAAACCATTGCCTTTGTGAGCCGCTTCGTTAGGGAATGCCTTTCAAGGGGAGCAGCGCAAGAACACAACAGCTCTGCGGGGTCAGGAGTTCCACTGGGAGCCTCTCCAAGGGGGATGAAACGAGGGCAGGGCTACGCGGTGCTCTGGCTGGACTTTCCGCCGGCCTGCAGCCCTTCGTGGGGCTCCTGGAGATGGATGCGGCTCCCCTGCACTCAGTAGTCTCCAGCAGGAATTCTGTCGTTCCTCTGGCCGGCCCTGCGCGCGGTGTTTTGCGCGGGACGCGCTCCACAGCGGCTATGACACAACGCTCCACACAAGTCACGCATTTTTTGCACTCAGATGGGAAACTCTCCGGGCACGGCCCATCCGTTTGCTCCTGCTTGGCCCATTGTTCAGCACATTGATCCGTGACTGAGGTTCCCAGGGACCAGCACAGCCCACGAACAAACGAGTCCAACCCCGGCAGGCGACGCGGAAACGGAGGGGGCGAGAAAAGCCCTGCAAGCTCAATAACTTGGGAATCAACCCAGGAATGGCTCGGTGGAGTATTCCCGGTTCCCTCTGGACTGGAGGAGTTGGGGTGGCACAGCAAAGTAACTGCTGCTCTTACAGCTGCAGTGGGAACAGGGAGAGAACAGCCGCACGCCTTTGGATTCCCAGCCAAAGTGGAGCTCGCTCATTCCAAAGCCTTTCCTAAAAAAAAAAAAAAATCCTCCTGCCTTTATAGAAATTACAGTACTTCATTTGAAAATGAGAAGCAAGAGGAAATTAGCTTTATGCCATGATTCCGTTTTTAAAGTTGTTAATAGCCTGAAAATTTAATTTCAGTCATTCTACAGAGTTTTTCCTTACTTTCTTTCTTTTTTTTCCAGGAGGTGAAGTGAATACTTTAGAATGCTAAATCTTTTGATCACTGCAGAGGTGGACTAAGTCTCATTTTGTTTCCCTTGAACTACTTTTCAGTTATAAGAAATCTATTCTGTAATTGTAAAAAAAAAAAAAATATAAAAAAAAAATCACTGTATTTGAAAGATCTCCTTAGGAGGAGATAGCTGTGTTAGCACCCATATCATCACAACCCATTACTGTGACTGTTTTGATGCTCTGCTGCATCATTTCAAAGTCCGTGTAGCCTTCCCTCAAAGTAATACTCACTTCTGAGTTAATTTTGAACTAATAATACAAGCATTTCTTTGAACAAAAAGTTGTTCTGGAGTGACATGTTGCAGTCTCCAGTTGCTTTCATCTTCCCCTTGAGATATTCTGATTTACATAATATTTTATCTAGTTTTTACTAAATGTGTATATACTTATATACATAAAATTCCTTTCAAAAGACAACCTCACATCTTAAGAGCTCTGAATATGCAGCAATGCAGGAGTTTGGATGAAAAAAAAGGCCACTGACTGTGAAGATTTAAGGAACAGAGTGACATCTGCCACCTCGATATTTCCCCTAGAAATGGAGCAGAGGATTGTACACTTGGGAATTCATTCCTGTTGGCAAAACACAGAACTCATCAGGAATCTGAAACTGAAAAATATCTCAGTATATATGTTTTTATACACACACATACAAACTCCTGTAAGACAAATTCTTGTAACTTCAGGGAATTTTTTTTAAGACTTCTGTTTGATTCCACCAAGGTGATATTCACTATTTTAATTCTCAGGCTTAACACTTCCACAGCAATTGTTCTAGGGCACGATTCATTCAAAGATATTTCCCTCAACCATTCAAATCTCCCTTACATAGTCTCAAATTCTAAGCAGAAAGGGAAGACTGAGAAGGTGACAGACAATGCAACAGACTGAAAACTTACTGCTGCTGCTGCTAATACATTATTTTATAAAATAAGAAGCTTTGGATCAGTTGTTGGCTTACCAGTTTTATGCTGTGCCAGTGCCAGGCTATAAAGCAGCTGGTTACTGGTACTATTTATTTCTTCTGCTAAAGCAGAAATTAGCCATTAATATTAGCCTCTCTGTGTTAGGTGTTATTCATATTCGTACATGATTTAAAAGTTTTAAGAGGCTGCACAGATACAGAATATAATGATTATTCTTAATTTGTGTTCCAGGAGCACTTAGAAGTTCCAAACAAAATCAATGACTCAGACAGATAACATCAGCATGAGCCCATTACTGGGCCATCTCTGCAGCCATATTTTACACAATACACAAAAAATGCAAGGCAAGGAAAGGAGGGGAAAAAAACCCCAAACACTATCTCTATTCAAAGTAGAAAAGATCAGGTTTTAAGCTAAAAAAAAGGACTTCAGTCTTGCAAAAGTGAATTCATTTCATATTGATCTATTAAAAATACAAACCCAAAGCATACAATTTTTTAAACTTCCTTTAAAAGCAGCAATATTTTGTGCTGGTACAACTCCTGACAGGAGGGGACAGCCGGGGCGGGGTCGGGCTCTGCTCCCAGGGAACAGGGACAGGAGGAGAGGGAACGGCCTCAGGCTGTGCCAGGGGAGGCTCAGGTTGGACACCAGGAGGAATTTCTGCATGGAAAGGGTGGTCAGGCCTTGGCAGGGGCTGCCCAGGGAGGTGTTGGAGTGCCCATCCCTGGAGGTGTCCAAGGAAGGGCTGGACGTGGCACTCAGTGCTCTGGGCTGGGGACAAGGTGGGCATCGGGCACAGCTTGGACTGCATGGGCTGGGAGGGCTTTTCCAGCCTTAATGACTCTGTAATAAGAGAACAGACAAGTCCCTATGATTAAGTGAGACAATGCCCCTTTCATTTTAAACTTCTGAAATTCAGCTCTCACTTTGGAATTCCTTATTTTTGATAGCGCTCCTTTGGGTCAGAAGTACCTTGTGACATCAACCAAAAAAGGTGAAAATCAACTCTTTCAAAAGCTATGAGAGCTTTACCTTTTTTCAATTTTAAATGCAAGTTCAGTCTAAAGAATTAAATACTTCCATAAATCCTGTGCAATAACAATTTATGGATTACCCACAGCTACACTTACAATAGTCCTTGAAATCAAAGATCCCTTTAAAAACTCTTAACAGCATAAACACTTTGGTAATAACCTTATTCTACAGATCCAGAGTTTGCCAAACCTCATTTACTTTTAATGAGATGGCAGATATTTTACAGTGTATAGCATTTTCATACATTTTGTGATATAAAGGCTAATTACAGATTTGTGTTCCTTCTGTTCAGCTGGGAGTGCAACGTTCCTTGTAACATCATATTTGGAGGACTACGACTACCCAATCCCCAAGGAAGCTCGTTCCAAAACGGCAAATTATCCTTATTTAACTGTTTCAGAAAACTAAGGAAATTAGAATTCCCAGAGCAGCTTAAGGAGTTTTTTTTTTGCTTCTGCAAAATGACAGCTTGGCACAAAGCTCTGCCTTTGGATACCACGACATCCAAAGGCCACACCAACAGTGCTGAGAGCTCTGCAATGCTATTAAAGAAAATGTCACTTTTGCCTTTGTTGTTTCCCCTTCCCCTGAGAGAAATGTTTGTTTCAACAGTTTTTCTTGGAGTGGGGAGAAAACAAATAATTTGGTTTTCTCTCCCACTTCTTAGGTGGAATCTCCACCAAAGAACCTTAGGAATGCACTGGAAACCCAAATGTCCAGGGCAAAATATGTGGGTTTACATTGGACTACTACTCATGCTTCTGGGCAGATATCCAGGATGTGAGCAAAATAAGACATCCCTTTTTTTTCCTTTTTCTCTTTAATATTATTTCCTTTAATATCTGCTACAAAAGGCTCAGATAATTGTGTGCTTGGAAAAACCGGTTATAACAAAAGAATTGTCTGGAATGTTAATACAGAACCATTGCCTCCAGACATTTTCTTTAGCTTTGGCTGTTTTAGATCTCTAAATCAAGGGATTCCATTTAAATTCCTTGCAGAATGGGATCCATTGCTTTCCTCACCAGCATCAGAGGTTCACTACCAGAATCTGGCAGTCCCTGTCTGCTGCTGGACTTCTTGAAGTGTTTATTTTTCCGTGAGCTTCCATTCCCCACTCACAAAAGAAGTGCTGATTTTAGGCCCAGATAAGGGTTTTTCCCATAATCGTTAGTACATCTTTAGAATCACCCCAAATTATCACAAAAATCAATGAGTTAAGTGTTATTTACTAAGTCAGTATTTCCTTTTCACCAAGTCCAAGGAAATTATACTGTAATAGAGCATTTGCCACAGTAACATTTTCATCATAACTAACACAGGCTAATATTCTGTGTAAAATTACTACCATGAATTAACTTTATGTCTGTAGAAAATGAGATTGTATGTAATTACTGATTTCCATTCACAATAAACTAAGCAAATTATCTTCACAAACATAAATGCACCATAAATTTGTTTTGAGGCATAATGAAGAAATAAATTTGTGAAAGAAATATGGACGGAATCTGCCAAATTATTGTAAATGATAGCTTCTTTAAAATTAAGGCATGTAATTGCAATTGGAAAATGTTATCCTCTTAATGGTTGTATTATTATTTAGGTAGACCAATAATCCTCTTTGCTGATGCCTCATTTCTAAACTATTGGCAGATTTTATGCATTTTAATATCAAAATGCCATGCAATCTATAAATAGAATGATTTACCATTTGCAGGATTAGGTTTGTCCTAATGAATTTTAGAGGATTTTAAAAAATGGGGATAAAAGTGCTTAGCAGAAAGTCTCACATTTTTTCTGCTCATATTATTTAACTGAGTGTACTCATTCAATAGACAAGATTGTTTTAACATATGGTTCCCCAAGTTTAATGTTAATGAGTGAAAATCACCGTACTGAATATGACATTTTAAATCAAATAAAGCAATCAGTTTGATGATGTTTTAACAATTGAACATTACATCCTGCAGTAAAATTGCAAAGTTAACTTCTTTAAAATGCCACAGAAATTAAAACACTCGTATTGTTTTAAGGCATCAGTGTTATTTGACATTTCAAAAGCATTAAATCCTGTCTGATATGCCCTCTATCTTGATGACCAAGTATTTTAAGACATTGTTAAAAATTTCTACCACTTTTAAGTGGCCAAACTTGTAAAAACCTCACAGGTTTGAGGATATTTACCAATGTTCACAACCCTAAAATATTCATCAGTATCACATTACTAAAAATACGAATTACTTCTCTCTCCAAAAATATATTTTTGCTCGTAGCTATTACGTTTTGGATTTTTTTTTCCTTAGAACAGATAAATACAACACAACAAAGCCCCCACATCCAAGCTGCCATTTGAAATGAGGGCTGATCCCATCCGTGGGAATTGCTCCAGAGAACCACACGAGGTTTCCACAGCAGCCAAACAAGGACTGCACAGAGGGAAACTCCAAAAGGAGGCTGAAAATACACAGCACTCACCGTGTCATGCTGCTGCACAGACAACCAGGAGCCACATCCCAAGCTGTGCCTGTTTATTCCAGGTGTCCCAGCTCCTCTCCCTCCCGTGCTCCCATCATTGGTTACCTCGTCCCAGTCGCGCAGGATCCCTTCACCCTCCTCTTTCCTTCTTCTGCATCCACCCCAGCTTTGCCTTTGGGAAAAAGAACCTAGCAAAGCTAAACTGCAAAAGAGACATAGAAACAAAGCCTTAGAAAGTTTTCCTTTGAATACAAATTCAGGTTGGAATTGTCCTAAAATAAAATAGAGCTTATTACAGAATTTCTATACCTTAGCAAAAGAAGTGAAGGAAGAAAATTATAATCTTTGTCTGCACTCCCCAAACACCCAAACCACCTTAGACCAAAGCATTTATTTTATTACTTTGTGGGAATTTCATTCCTTTCTGAGTACATTAGCACCACAGCAAGGAGCTGGGGAAGCTTTCCCCCTTCCTCACCACCCATACTGGACAAACAAAGCTGCAGTCGAGCAGGAGCCTGGTTGTACTTTGCACTCCCTCACTTCCATGGGGGCTACAGCAGCCTCAGCACAATTTCTGTGCAAAATTAAATGGGGATGAGTTGTGCTTGGAAAGCTTGGCTTTACACTCCATTTTTTTAATATAGTTTTTTTTTCGAACAAGCAGAGTTGTAGTAACCTAAAGGTCACTACAGCTCTGTTGCCAACAGCTTCCAAGCTGAAGAAAAAAAAAAACATTTCCTAGGCCAACCGCTAACCCTTGCCTGATGTTACAATGATGGCCAAAAGCATTTCAAAAAGCCAATTTTATTTATTTGTGCAGCAGGCTCTAACATTAAAAAAAATGCTAGTTATCCTGAACTATAGAGAAATTTAATGCTAATATTTGGGAATTTTAAAATATTAGTTTTTTTTCAGGGATGGTCCATGAGCATCACAAAAAAAGTGGTAAATTATGGATGCAGCTGTTTAATCCCACCTCTTCCACGCAGGACCTTCAGCAGATGTTTTCTGCAGAGCAATGCAAACACACAGGAGGCTCCTCAGAGCCCTCTCCTCATGCTGGTGCTGCAGCATCCCAAGGCACAGAGCCGAGCTCTGCTCTAGCTCTGAATTCCTGCCTTTATCAGTGAGGCAAACACTCCAAGTGGCAGCAGCTGAGTTGGTGCTCCTGCCAACTCCTACAGAAAGCAGGGGTAGTAAAACAGAGAGGGCTGAGATTCCAGAGTAGTAAATTAGTCTGTAATGAGGAAGGGATTCTCAGTCATCCAGAGAATCCAGAGAGATCTAGTCCTTTGCTGGCTGCCCTAGGCAGAAAAAGAGAGTTTGAATCCTAATATGAAATCATTAAGTCAGTTTGGGTTTGAGTTGTGTTGGATGGTGCTGGAAGAACACAACAGGTAACTGGAGATGATCAGTAACTAATATGAGTAATAACAAACAGTAACTGCAAATAACCTGAGAAGGACAAGAATTTATCACTGAGCAGAACCCCCACATTTCCAGCTGATTTCATTGTTCATTGGAAGTAGACAGAAAGCTCAGTAAACTTGGGAAAAGGAGCAATTGAACCCACAAGTGCCTATTCTCTTCATCCCACATTGACGGTGTGGTTTGACATATACAAACCTCTAAGTGCTTACTGACATTCCCAGTTTGGCTTTTCCCATCATATCCACTCAGATCAGGCTCAGCATGTCCCTGCAGAGCTGGCAGGGATCTGTGACATGGGGAACATCCCGCTCCTACCAAGGGAATGAGGTGGAAACTCTCTACATGAGGCACTGTGTTTGGGGGTTTTGTGAATAAACTACTGCGATGACAATTTCCAACTCCTTTGTACAAACTAAATCCAGATGTTTTAAACACTGAAATCAAGCTGTGATTCAGTCTCAAAGTCCATGAGCAGAGTGGGCTGAAGATCCAAAAGTTAAAGACAGAGTAAAGCCTGAAGTGTTACCAGGCAGGAAAGGGCAGTTACCATTGGATTTCTTACTGCCCAGCTCTCAAGGGGTAGCTAAGGGCTCATTCTGTACAGAAAATTACTCATTTATGTACAGAAAACTATTCATTTACCAAACATTTTAAGAGGATTGTACAGTGTAATTAATAAATTACTATTTTCATGGGCTTTGGAGTCTGGAATGAAGGTAAGTGCTTTAAAATAGAGCTACTGCTCATAAATATGGGGATCTCCCGAAGGAGTTTAGGCCCAAGCCAGACGTTTTCTATTCCATATGGAGGAAACACAACAGATATCTTGGAGACCTTGCAGATAATCTCAGTCCTAGAGGGCTTCACTGCAGACCACCACAAATTACCACAGTCCTGGAGTTATATTTTCAGCCAGCACAGAACTATAAAGACTTCCATGATGCAGAAGAGAAGTAGAGACAAATATTTTCTTCCAATGAGGTGTCTGTGAGGACAGCTTAGCTATGTTGATTTATGAGACAACACCTCCTTTGTCTCCTTTTTCTCCATGTCTAAAGCGTGGAAAATGCATTTTGTCCTGTTTGCAAGACTGATCAATTCATGGCAGGACTGATCAATTCCTCAGAGCTCACAGAGAAGTGCACTCTGAGCCGAAGAAGTGTCCCAGCCACTGCTGTGTGGTTCTTGTTCCTCGTGTCTCCAGGGGAGGGATGAAGGGAATGTGCTCCTGGAGGAAACAGAGCACCTCGCCCCAGGTAATTCACATCCCGTTGCTCTCATTCCAGGCTGCTACAAAGCAGGACAGCCAGGGAGAAAAAGGAGGTGGAAAATTGTATTACTCAAATTTAAATGCTTTCTGAGAAGCTTAGAGCTGCAGTTCTGAATGGAGCAATTCTGGGAAAAGGGTTAGAGGGGAGGCAAAAAATAAATTACAAGAAACGGTTCCTAGACAGAAAAGGCATCTCTTCCACGAAACAACGAACAGGGTGACACGACCTCAAGAGCACCACTACAGTGAGATATGTCTGTCACTCAGGCACATTTCCTTTTCTAAAGAATGCATGAGAACAGCTGAGAATTTACTGAGATGTTATTAAAAGAAACCAAAAATCCAAACCCCAAACAAATTAATTAAACAAACAAACTAAAAAAAAACCCCACTACAAAAAAATACACACACACACCCAGACTTAGAAGACACAAGCAGTGTCAGGAAAAGCCATAGTAGCAGCATCTGCCAACAATGAGTACTTATTTCTCCTTATTACACAAAAATCTGTAGTTTAGAAGGATCGGCCATAGACTGATAGTGAAGATTTGAGGTTGAAAACTGTGCAAAACTTGGAAGAATATTCCCAGTGTAACATCATCTAATCTGAGGACTGCATCACAAATGTTTAAAAAAAGAGTCATTCCTAATGGTTTTAACATTGTTTTTTTCCTACAAAATCCAGTGTAAATAAGTGTGATCATAAACAAACAGCATCTATTTGAGATGTTAAAGCATTTTCCCAAGAAAATTTGCCTTATTGAATGGAAAGCTGGATTTTTACCTATAACAGTTCATAATTACAGTCCAATCTTTTATCTGCCTGGCCTTCTCTACTGCATATATAAAATTCAGCTTTAAAAGTGAAAAAAGACCAAAAAAGATTGCAGAGAGAGATCTCAGAAAATTAATCTCAGAACATTATCTCATCTCTTGCTCATGATGCAGACTCTGATTACATGATCACATATTTATGTCCTCAGCATCTGAGGCTTTCCATCCTCATCCAATAAGTTCCCAAATACCTCAAAGGCAGAGCTAAAAAACCTTCCAACTTCATTGAAAGAATTGATAGTGTCAAGTAAATGAGGCAGGAGTATTAAAATGAAAATGCTTTTGCAGATCATCACCTCTGCTTCAAATTATAGCCCAAATCTGGCAAAAAAAGCAACAGCCAGCCATGTGCTGACTCACCTCCACAGACATGCTGGCTTTAACAGGAGTCCTGCAAAGTTGGTGTCTGCTGATTTGCAAGCTTGGGAATGGCACCTGGAAATAAACAGCTCTAACCAAAGGAGGTTTAGGGATATAAGATAGTTGAGGAATAGTCAGGGAGCCAGGAATGGCTTTGAGTCACACATCTGGCTCATTTCATGTTGGATTCTATGTAGTGAATGAATTAGGGGTCTGATAATAAGCTGGAGAATAAAGATAATGTAAAAAAATAATGAGTAAAGTTGTCAAAACTTCAGTGATTCTCACCCAGGCAAACATCTGGACCAAATGTATACATGCACTCCAATGACTTACATTTCTCCTTCTCATGCAGGACATCCTGATGGGATTTATCAAATTCCCAATTTAATAGGGATACTGAGGGGCAAGCAATTCTTTTTAATGCAGAAGATACATCAGGGAGAATTGACTGCGATAACAAGGAGTATTTCAAAACTTAAAGATTATATTCAGTCATTAGAACGTTGAATGAAAGCTGAGACAAAGAGAACAACTCCTCCACTTAATGCCTCCATGGAATTATTATTTCCCTCCAGCTCCATATAGGCACAGGAGTCACAAAACAAAATAAGATTTAAGAATGAGACAGTTTACACACACAAAAAAACCCCCTTTGTGGTAAGTGCCAACAAAGAACACATTGTACATTAATTGCTGGTCTCCGAGTCCAGACCATCTGCGTGTGGCTGTAATGAAGGCTGGCAGCACTGCTGCTATCTGCTCAATAACTAAAATTGGGTCTGAGCTGAACCCTCCTCACTGCCTGCTCGCAGCACCAGCTTCAGTTCAGCAAGCAGAGCTCAGCCACCTCTCAGCAGCCATGGCTGAGCCTGCTGGAGGCTGGAGTGGAGCACAGGGGTGTGAGCAGGGATGATGAGGGAGCAGGGAACCCTCAAGCACAGCAGAGAGCAGAGAGCCTTGTCCCTGCTGTGCTTCCCCAGGGAGAGCCTGTCCATGCTGGGCCACTGCAGGTCCAGGCTCACTCCAGGGCTGCCGCCTGGGAATGCATCTGGGCTGGTGTAGGTGGCATCTCTGGGAACTCTTGTTTGGCCCGTGTTTGTAAGCAGCACAGTTTAAGTAATCTTAGCTAAAATACGAGGATAATGAACTCCCAGAAGGCTGGGAAGCAGCACTGATATTAAAATAGCCATTTTTCATATGGTCTGCTCTGCAGGAACAGCACTGTGAGCAAGGGGGAGATTGCATTTGCCATGGAATGCCAACATGCAGGAGCAAAGCACTGGAGGCAGCTCTGTGGCATTGACACTCCAGCATCCGTCGTGGTGACGTGGCACCCTCACACAGCTCCTGAGGAATTGCTCTTGCCTGGAGTTTTCCCGGAAAGAGCAGAACGTGCGGTCCTGGGGTGGGAGCAGTGACCTCCAGGCTCACCCTCTGTGCCCAGGACACCTCTGGGCTCGTGCTGAGCTGCTCTGCTGCCCAGGAGGAAGGGCTGAGCCATCCCTGAGCGTGTGCCTGCCCTCCAGGGAAAACAGGCACTGCTGGAAAGGCGGGATGACACCGGGAGGATCTGTGCCGCTGGCTGGTGAAGCCAGATCTGGCTACAGCTCTGTGGCAGCAGTCCAGACCCTGCTCCTGCTACCACTATCATTTTTAGGATGGGGTGGCCAAAAAAAAAAGCCATTTTCATCGATATGTAATTCACACAGCTCTCTGAAAGGATGTGGCCATGTTGCTGCAAAGCTGCTCTTTGGAAAGCTGGATTCATCTGTTCCCAGCCTGCTGAGGAAGACGGATGCCTTGTCATTATTTTCTGGCTTCAAGACCAACTGGGAGAAGATAGAGGTTCTATGCTTTCCAGATTTTTCCCCAGGAAATCTGTCCTGATCTCAGAAGGTTTGGTGGTTTTCTCTTTTTTTTATTGTGTTGCCAGAATGTTGTGAAGCACTCAGGTGTTTGGGATTCTAAATAACACACTGACATGGGGAGGGAAACATTTTTCACCATTAATTAAAATCCTGCAAAGAGGTTGTGACAGATGGAAGTGATTGAACCTATTGCTATAGGGAAAGGTCAATTCTATTACAACGATTTTTCACTCCAAAAAATTAATTATTCATTGTTGAAGAGTCTAAAGAGGATTTTTTCCCCCAAGTCAGAACAACTGTTCAAAGAGTTCCTTTTGGATGGAAAAGGCATTCCTGTAGTCAGACCAGAAAGCTGGAGATAAGTTGTTCTGCTCCATCTACATGCCCAGAAAAATGCTAAAACTTTTTTCATTGATCCAAACCGATCTGCTATGACATCCAATGCTTATTGAATTTTCCAGCCCCTGGCCCTGCACAGACACCCCAACAATCCCACCCTGTGCCTGAGAGCGTTGTCCAAACGCTCCTGGAGCTCTGGCAGCCTTGGGGCTGTGACCATTTCCCATGGGGATATTTAGAATTTTTCCTGAAAACAATATGGGTATGGGTACCTGAGAGGGGCAAAAAAGTGTTCATAGCAACACTAAAAATGGGAATTAAATATGCGAATCCAGTATCCAGTTCTGGGTTTCCCAACAGAGGAGAGAGACAGAGCTACTGGAGAGATCCAGTGGAGAGCCCCTGAGATGATTAAAAGACTGAATTGTGGGGGTCTCTCTCATTCAAGGAAAGGCTGAGAGAGCTGGCACTGGGAGATCTCTTCAGTGTCCATAAAGATCTAAGGGGAGGGAGTAAAGAAAATGGGCCAGGACCTTCCCAGAGGTGCTGAGTGACAGAGCAATGGGCACAAAGTGAGACACAGGAGGCTCTACCAGAGCCTCAAACCCCCCTGTTTTACTGTGAGGGAGACACACTGGGGCAGGTTGCCCAGGGAAGTGGTGGAGTCTCCATCCTTGGAGATATTCAAAAGTTACATGGTGCTGGCAGCCTGCTCCAGGTGACCCTGCTCGAGCAGTGGGGTGGGACAAGGTGATCTCCAGAGCTCCCTTCTTAGCTCAGCCATTCTAAATGTGATCCCAGGTCTTGTTTGTAAAGGGCTCCCCTTCAGAGATAAATAGGTGGAAATAGGGACTCAGGAGAAAGCTGTGAACATCCAAATATGCTTTTCAAGGAGTCAACTCAGATGCTGAGGGTCAGACCTTGCTCTGGTTAACATCTCTCTAGAGTAAGGGGAGTTTCATCCCTACCACTGCAACGATGTAAATGTGGTCCTGGCCCCTAAAAACAACTTCTGAGACTGAAAAATCTGGTCTATTCTCAACTCTATTCCAATGAGAAAGCAAGATTTACCCCTCCCCACGCTTCTCTTGGCTTCTGGTGTAATGGTCCAGAAAATGCCAGCACAAGAGCACTCACCCTCTTTTGGCAAGAGGAACAGGAACAGCGGGTCAAGAGTTCCCAGGAAAATCGACAAAATTGTAACTCACCAATGGACAAAACAAATCTATTTTCTCCAGGCTGCCTGTTCTTCCATGGTGTGATTTAAATGAAATCCCACAATAGCCAACATTTTTAGATGTCTGCATGAGCAAGAAGATGTGGCCTCCTTTTCCCACCCTGGGACTGGTATAATACCACTCCAGATATATTTGAGCACTGTCTGAAACCTGATTGTGCATGACTTTCAGAGAGCAGAAGCCATGAAAAGTACCTTTGATACAGCCTAAAACTCCCCAATCTTTTTCATTTTTATAGTTTCATAGTCTTGCGAGCTTGAAAATTCCTTAGAGAGCATGTGGTAAAACAAAAAAATGAATGTAAGTAACATATTCTTGCAATTGGTGCCAGCCCGGTGGGACTGAAAATGTGTTGTGCAAAGATACAGGGAAGCAAAGAGTACAAGAATACCCTTCTTTCAGAAAGTTGGAAGTTCAACATCTCTGTGTGAAACATAACAAAAAAAAACAAATGAAAAATATGAAGCTACGTAATGTATCTCACTGAAATCTTCAGCCTGACCCCAAGACCAGAGTCTCATTTGCTTTGTGACATTTCAAACCTTCCACCAACAAATCAGAAACAAACAAGAAAGATGTGAATTTGCATCCAAAGCTGCTCTGAAACGTTCTGGCAGAATAAAGTGACATATTTCATTATTTCTTCATCTTCTACAAATGTGGCCTGCAGCCAAAAGGACAGTCCTGTTTCCAGAACTATGGTTCACACATCTCACTGGCAGCCAGTCCTAAACCAAAAGTTTTTCCAGTTGCATGCACTTTTACCTGATTCCAGAGACTGGGAATTCACCTGACTACAGTGATGTGGTTTGAAGGTGAGGCTGGAGAACAGATGCAAAGCTCATTTTATCTACAGTTTAGTCTGTACAGGTACAGCAGGACAGAAGGAGCTTGAGCCTACCTCAAACAAGAGACTCACAAACAGACGAGTCTTTACTGCAAATTTAAGTTAACCTGTAAAAAGAGAACACATCAAAATTTTTGGAAGTTCAAGTGAGTATTTACAGGATTTTCACTTTGAATTTTTGAGTCATCATATTTTCAATCCAGCCTGAAAGTCCAAACCATATTCTTACTTTATCTTGATTACTGTATCTAATTAATGTCATTAAAAGATGGATTAAGTGTTTGCAAATGTTTTCCAAATTTATAAATGAAGAAAGTGCACGATATTAAAAGGAAAAAAAGCCACTACATATAAAAAAACCTAACCTGAATCGACTGCCTCCTTCCTTGTACTGGGACAAAAGGAGCAGTGTTACTGAAGTCACATCAGCTTAGCTGTCTGAATACGTTGTTGAAATAAAACAAACCGATCTTGTTTCCTGAACAATCCATCCTACATATTACGTTTTGAATGAGTTCTTGATGTAGAAAGGCAGAATAACAGTCAAACATACCCCTGCAAAAGCAAAGATTCAAATAATTTTGCTATTATCCCCATTACAATCAAATTACTTAAGAGCAGTATCTCTTAAGGATGATAGAAATGCATATTTTGATAGATTTCAAGCCCTCTCTAGCAAGGTCACTTCTAAATGAGATGAAATACTCCCATTTCAGTTTTCTGGTAGTCAGTGCGCGATTTTTACACGAGGCAGAAGCGTAGCTGGTCCTGACTTGGAACAACAGCGGGGGCAATAAACACAAAGAAACATTTCACCCTGGCGTGCACTCCCTGCTGAGTGGGTTTGCAGAACCACAGGATAATTCCCTGAAAATCTCTCTGCAGTTGCTTTTTTGGGGGGACTGTTTGCTAGGAGAAAGTTGAGTGGCAGCTCAAACACTGTGCAGATACAGAGGACCAGCCAAGAAAAGCCTCTAACTTCCAGGAGGAAGGCACTCTTCCCTGTCTGGAGGAGGGATGCCATGGATGTATTCCCAGTGCACAGCAGATTGCCCGCCCAGGCAGCGCCTCCAGAGCAGTGTCTGCAGCGCTCAGTGGAGCAGGGAGTGCTGTGCTCTGGGGTAACAATTAGCAATTACAATATGGCTCAGAGTAAAAGCCCAGTGAAGCTGATGAGAGGAGGAGGGGACGAAGTTTCCTTCAGATTCGCTCTCAGCTGGGCTCTATTTCATACACAGTTTTTGCTCAGTGATACTCCCACCACCCCCCAAAAGTGTGCCCAGAGCATTTTTATCTGAAGTCCCAAATCTCAACTAACCGTACCTTGGGAAGGTAAAAAATTGCTCAAGATTTTCCACAGCAAAGTGCCCAAAGCTCTAAAATACCTATAATTGGTACAGTTACGGCTTAGTGAATAAAAACAAAGTGTAGGTATTTCCACAAGTGCATGTAGTTAATTCCAGTCCAACTGGAAGGATCTTAATCATATTTACAGTCTCCCATTTATTCATGAAAATACCTGTGTACTATGAAATTTTGGCATTATTTAACACTAGTGTAAAGTCATTAATATCAATGAGAGCCTGAAATAAAAATATTTTGTTTCCAAAATTATGGAAACAAAAGCATGACAGATTTTTAGTACAAACTCTAGGTTGCAAATAATTCTGTGGCTTGTATGCACTCAAAGAGAAGAATAAATGTACTCAGACAAATCAGATCTCTTCATCATGTTTGTTCACGAAAAAAAAGCCTCTCTTAAAAATGAGCGTTCTACAATTTCTTCTCTTTTGCTTGTGTTTGTTTGTACTTCCTATTGATTGAAAGCTTATTTGTATAAGGAGCTTCTCAGGCTCTTTGCGTGATGACCCTTATGGACATCACCGAGGGTTTACAGACTGACTGGCCTTCACCTCAACACTCTCTGGCTACCAGGGGCACCTGAGAGGCGTAGGTAGTTCAGCTCGAGCTCTACCTCCATTTCTGGTGAAGCAGGGCGTGAGCCTGTGCCCTTAAAAACAAATAAAAAGCCCACCCAAGACACCCGTGAAATATTAGCACAGGGCTGTGACAAGCAGTGCTGCTTCACCCGTGTCACACCAGACCTGTTCCGTGTGCTGCTCAGGGAGGCAGGGCTGGGACACGGCCTCTGGCAGATACCGCACTCCAGGACACTCCTCACGCTTCCCCAAGCTCCAGCTGCCGATTGCAGTCGCTCCCTGGACGTTGTTCTCCGTGTTTCCCGCAAGCCGCCCGTCCGTGCTGGCGAACAATCTTTATCACAACTTCCAGGAGAGCTGCTGGGCAGCGGGATGGATAATCCAGCACTTTTGTGCTGCCTGTTAATGAACAAACCCCGAGCCCAGGCCCTGGCCCTGGGGGCTGTGCTGCTCTGGGGTGGCTGTGGCCCACGCGTGCCCGTGGCCGCGGTTGATGCGGGCGCAGCCGTTTCGTGACCCCGCAGTGAGCCCCTGGCACCGCTGCAGGAGAGGAATGACTGCACCCAGCACACATCCATCACCTGCAGAGCAGAGAGAGTCAGTGTGACAGAACAATGGCACATGAGAGATACCTTCCCCCTTGAAATCCCCGTGCCTCAGCGTTTAGGGATGATGCATGGCCAGGCTCCACCCTGACAGGTTTCCCCGAGCAGCAGACTGTTGTCCTGTGAGATTTTTCTTTGAAGACACATCATACAAAAATTTTGGGGGGGAAGCATCTGAATGAACTTCTATACTCATGAAAGGAAAGAAACAACTAGTATTTAAGTGAGGAAGTTCAGACGAAGCTTAGCTTTGTCTATTCAGTGTTTTAATAAGAGGATGGGTTTGGGTCCCTTTTCTCATGCAACATTGACCAATATTTTCTCAGACCCTGCTTCAGCATATTTTTTTCCCATCTTCCTCTCCATGTTCCCAGGATCTTTTCTGACGATTCTCTCCTAGTGGAGAGGATTACTCCTAGGACAGGGAAAATAGTTCTTTGTAGAACTCCACATCTGGCTGGTTCATAAGGGAAAAAAAAATCTGCTTATTTTCTTACACCTTCTTTGGACTTCTTGCAACAGCTGTGGCGGTTGTGAGGGAAGGAAAAAGCTCATTGACCTGGCTTCAGCAGCTTACAGAAGGCAGAGTCTGAAGGAACCTCAGGATTTACGCCTGCAGAATCATCCCTTCCGAAAATTATGACTCCAACACATGCCTCCCACATTCTGATCTGCAGTACACAAAATGTCAGTGAAAACTGTGATATTGTGACATAAGGCTCAGGCTGTGAATTTTGCTGGGTTTTTTATGAGGCATGGGGAAGCTGTGGTGAAGAAGCCCCATCACAGAGCATTGTTGCTTGTTTATGGGCTGGAGACACATTTCTCTGGTGATATGGCACTGAAGCTTTAAGCAGTTATGTGCTTTAAGCAGTAAAGAGGAGACTAATGAGGTCCTCTCAAAAGTGTGCCAGTGAAACTTTCATACGGCTTCACAACTCCACGAAGTTTTTGTGACTTCCTTCCCAGAGACACTAGAAAGAGGAATTTTAAAAGAAATTGCATTAATGCTACTTTTCATTTCTCACCACCTGCAAAGCTATGCTGGCTTACTGTTCAAGGTTTAAAAGCCTATGGATTGGGAAGGAGGCAAACAATAAACACCTTTTAACAGCCTTGAAAAGAAAGTAGCACAGCTTAAAACTTCTCTCCCTGTTTTATCAGCCCACAGGGTTTCTACTCTGAATTGCAATACAAACCCCAGGTTTGAGCTGAGGTGATCAAGTATGCATGGCAAAAGCAGGTTGTGGCAAGGCACTGCATTTTGTGGAATGAACTTCATCGCTAAATGAAAGGTAATCCTGAAATGTGCAGTATATATTAATCTATTTTTAAATTCAGAAAGGCTGAAAATAGGAAGAAAAGCACTGAAGCATTCTAAAGATGTTGAAAAAAACCTATTACACACTGAAGTTCATTACCACTGGTAATACAATTGGATTTCACAAAACCAGTTTGTAAATAATTGCATATGAACTGCACATGGTTGCTCACAGTTTACACATGATTACAGTTTGATTGCAGAGACAACCATACAAACAATGAGCTCAATTTACCCAATAGTTGTAGACATTTTGCAAATGGATTCTGTACACTTAAACCCATTTGGTTAAATGTACTCAGTAAATATTTTTCAGTTGTGAGCCCATGCAGGATACTCAGTGAGGGTTTTCTGTAGTTCAACGCTCAGAGCTCAGCAGCTCTGCTACTTTTAGACTCACTTGCTTTTCGTGTTCTGTTCTCTCACCTCTCTGTCAATTTTATTTTTTGGGGATTGATCAAAAATCCATTACAGTCAATGCAGAGACTCCCAGACATAACATGTCCCAGGCTATAATGTTAGGAACTGGTGCCATGGACAATTACCTGGAATTCACACCTATTCACAGTGACAGCTCCGTGTGCTGTGAGGTGTCCTGCTGCAGGGGAACGGGAGGGGACACGGCCTGGGCAGCAGCTCGAACGCTGATGCTGGGAGAGCTGCCGGGCTTGGAACAAAGTTAGGTCCAAGTAAGCAGTCAGTCTGATAGTTCTCAGGAAGATTTGCTCAAAACACATCAGTCTTTTCAAGGCTCTTAAGCCTGTCACATCAGGCTGGAATCCACTCCATTACAGCCTCTCCCGAAGCCGCCAGTTCCGGGCTGACACCGGCACGGCGAGAAGCTTTCCAGAACACTCGGTGCTTTTCCATCTGGGCTTGTAGCATGGAGAATGCACAGCCTCGAGAGACCGGGGTGAGCCTGGCCAAGTGTGCCAGGAGACGTCTGCCAGCTCAGGGTGGTGCCAGAGCTTCAGAGAGTCATTAGATGGAGCAGCACCTGTAACACCTCAGGCACGTAGGGCAGAGAACATTCAATTCCAAGGAATTTGGGGGGGGGGGGAAGTTACAAGTTTCTTTTGAATAGGTATTGGAACAGGGCAAGAAAAAAATTGTATTGCTCTCCTCACCAAAATGTTTCAACGGTTTTTTTTTCCCCCTCCCAAGAATAACAAATTTGAAAAGATAAGTGAAGCCACACCAAGCAAGGACGACTGCGTAACCAGGTATTGATTTGCCCACAGACAGTGTAAATCTGCCCCCTTACATGGGGTGGGGCAGGGGGAAGGTGTCTCCCTTCATGGATGAGATTTTGCTTTTGTCTTACACTGCTTTTCCAAGCACCAAGGAGAACAAGTTCTTTCTAAAGAGAGAGTTCTAAAGAGAATTCTCTCTGCTGAAAGAACTACAGTCCTGAAAAAAACATTTTAATGATAGGTTTAAATGAACAAGAAATAGCCTTTTGTTTCCCCCACCACAGTTTTTTTGTTCACTTAATTAGCAAAATGAATCTCTGTGCGAGTTGCACCATGTCACACAACAAAGACACCGGTGACTCCAGAGTTCCTTGCACAGCCTCAAAGTTTCTCTTCTGTGCTGCTTAATAACACACCTTTGGTGAAATGGTGCCATTAGACAATTTTAAATTGACAATCTACCCCGCTTTTGTTTACAGTACATCCAAAAGCTATAAAGCTTTTGGAAAGCAAGAAAGGCACTGACTTTCTGCTAGGCTTAATATCTCGAGTGATAATAAAGGCCATCTCAAGACTGCAGCAGGCAAATATAATTCCCCTCAACTTAATGAAGTTATGCCTGTTTATACCAGCTTAGAATTTCATTCAGAATTGTGGTTTTGAGATATGACTTCACAGTATGCTTAGCAGCTGCCTTCCAGTCATGCAAAGAATGTGCCCATTATTATAACTGAATATTATTTTTTCTAAACAGAGAGAATTATTAATTAGAAAAAATGCCCTCATTTTCAGGGGCACTAGAAAATATTCTTGTTAAAAATGAAAAACAACTTCACTATTAATTATGTCCACTGAGACCAACACAGTAGCAAAACACCAACCATAACTTATTAGTTCAAAATAACTTGTAGAACTATTAAAGATCATTCTTAGAATAATTTTCAGGTATCCATTTCAGTTCATGCCTTTTATCTTGTGCAGTCATTACTTGTGTGTTTCATACAAACAAAGAAATCTTGTTATTAAAATAGGACAGCAGTAAATTAGTATTTTTCTTTATTTTTGTCTTGTGAAATCTAACTGGTTAACTGAAAATGAAGGTTCATTTCAAAAAACCTAAATGAATAGGAAATACTGAAAATAACAAAGTATTTGAGACATGAGCATTTCTCTTAGTCAAATGACATGGGTACCTACAGTTTATGCTTTATCTTTTTCACCATCCCTTAGAGGCAAAATTTGGCTGTCAAAGTTGATTTTCTGACCCAGTTCCCCGCCTGAATTTCCTACCCCGTGTGATCACTGAAATCAGCTGTTCTCTTCATAGGTTTTGTGCAAGACAGCCATATTGCCTAATCCACTGACAAAGTGCTAGTTTATTTCATGGATTTTTTAGGATTTTTTTATTAGAAAATGAAAAGTCCATTGTAGAAAATGGGCTTAAACCAGAGAAGGAGCATTAAGCAAACTGGTTCAACAGGTAACAAGGAATGGAGAGAGGGGAATAGACAATAATGCAGTCAGTGGGGTACCTGAGAAAGGTGAAACACTTCAGCAGATACTGGAGGACTGACAGACTGAAGATTTCCATACAGGACCATCTGAACAATGGGAGAAGTTAAAAAAAAAAAGAAGATAGAAAAATACAGAAACATACTCTGAGATGAATTGAGCAGTGGAATCTGGTCACTGCAAGCTTGAAATGGAGATTCTTAATGAGCTCGTACATCTTGATAATTCCATCTAGCTTTAGTTGGTTACAAATGCAAGAGCTGGCACATACTGCAAGAATTCCCCACGCACAGGGACAGGACTACTCCATTCCAAGGTGTTTATGCCTGAGCAGAGCAGATCTTTGTGCTGTCTCTGGCTGGCCCAGACACTGGTGCCTCGGGTGTCTGGCTCAATCTCCCGGGCTCAGTGCCTAAGTTATTCCAGAACACACAAATCCCTTTCTCTACACACCTAACATCAACTCTTCAAAATTAGGGGATGTTTTAAACCCCCCCAGCTTCCCCTTCAGGAAGATGTGGCAGGGGTACGACCCAGTGAGCAGCAACTCAGTCCTGTGCAGGTAGAAGAGCTTCCAGCGGAGGTTCCAGCCCCTGGGAGCAGCGTGAGTCCCAGGAATGAGCACATTTTGCCCGACAAGCTGTGGATCCAGGGTTTCATAACACACCAATTCATTACTGGAGGAGATAGCGTTCTTCCTCTCATCAAATATTAACGATCATTTCAGGAAGTTTAAAAAATTGTCTCCGAGCAACTTCTCGCAGCCATTAATTAAAATAATGAGCACTATAATATTAAAAGTGTAATTCTCTTACATGTCCTCAAGTGTTTGCCTAGAAGTCTCTGTCTGAGAGAGACAA
Organism: Ptilonorhynchus violaceus; assembly: GCA_013397565.1. Taxonomy (NCBI): domain Eukaryota; kingdom Metazoa; phylum Chordata; class Aves; order Passeriformes; family Ptilonorhynchidae; genus Ptilonorhynchus; species Ptilonorhynchus violaceus. The sequence goes on from VZRJ01010804.1 coordinate 520,398, forward strand.
AAAAAAAAAAAAGGAAAAGAAGAAAATCTGAAAGCACAGCAAATTAAAAGTTGATGCTTGTATCACTCCTGGCCGAGCCTGTAATTCTCAGCTTGCAAATATGAAATTGGTTTGTTATCTTCTGGAGACAAGATGCCACAAGTCTCCTGTTTTTCTGAGCACCCTAACTCCCTGCCCCCACCACTCACATGATGTTTTCCATCACTGTGCTCCTCCGGAAAGGGGACAAGGCACAAGCCACCGCTGCTGATGCAGAAGTGCTGCATGTGCATATGCAAGGAGAGATTTTCAGCATTTAAAGATTCAGTTTGGAAGGGGAATGGAGACGGGTTCTGCATGCAGTCACATTTGGCTACCTCGTGAAATTTGCCTCTGCTGCCATTTTATTGCTCTGGTTTTTATCCCGCGAGCATCGAGATGACAGAGGACAGCTCATGGAAAGGCACACAACTCCATGGAACAATTCAGTTTTAAGTCAGTAAGTGCAAGGACTTGGGGAATTATCTAATAGAGAACGAAAAGATAGCAATGTGTTTACTTGTACTGTTCATGGTTTCTTAGGGTTTTTTCATTTAACAAACACACAAAGCGTATCTTTTCAGTCACCTCTCTTCTTAATAGGATTTTGAGTTTGCTACATAGATTTGGTTCATTTGAAAAGGCACTTGAGAATGAATATAGGAGCCCTGGTGTCACTTCCACCTTCTTTCAAGGGATGTCTCTCATTGAGGTATTTGTGGAGGGCTCCCAGAAGCCTGTCTGGCAAAACAAAAATTCTTCCTTAATTCAATTTTCATCTCACATATTCACTGCAACCACCCAGTGCAAACTATGTTGGCACTGTTAATTCAACTTAAAACATTCAGAATTGAACATCTCCAAAAGAGGGACTGAGAGAAACTCCAGTCCTCATACTAAGCTGAGGTGGTTGAGATATTCCTCTCACAGACTGTGATGGGCATTCCAGTCCCCTCAGCTAAAGGATGAAACTGAATTTCAATCTTTTCCTGAAGACACCTGTGAGAGCCCAGCCCTTCTTTTCCTTTGTTTTCCTTCAGTCTGAAGCCTTTTCCTTGGCCTTGATGGAACAGAAACCAGGACACGGCATGGGGCAAAATGCAAAACTCCAGCATTTGCATGGGGATTGCAGCTGCATTTCTGCTGTCCCCCGCTGATATGGCTGAGGAGAGGCAGAAATATTATATTTATATGAAACTTCACCTCAAATCTCTGCTTTCCAAAGTGCTGAAGCTACAATAAGGCCGCTTAAAAGTGTACACTACATTTTGCCTCTCAGTTTGGAAACTTACAGAACAATGAGCTGCTCAGTGCTATTCCTGTAACTCTCAAAAGTATTGCTTCATTTAAATTACATTTTCACTGGTGGGGTTTTTTTCTGCTTTAGTAATAATGTGAAATATTTTTGAATAAAAGGAGTAAATAAAGCGAAGTAGGCGTCTGCATTGACATCACCTACAGCATCTGTGATTATCTGTATTATTCCAATGAGAAAATTAGAGAGAAGAGAAAATTCTATGGGGTTTGAGGGGGGAAGGTTGTTGGGGTTTTGTAGGTTTGTTTTTTTCAAACCTGATAGGAAAATGGCTGAATTATCATGATAAGGCATCATTTTTTAGTGAACCAAAGATGATCTTTTTGTGAGGGCAGTGACAGGCAGAGGTCCCAAGCCTCAGCTAAAAGATAACTTTCAAGAAAAAGTGCAAAAGAAAAGCCAAGTCACAACATAATGATACATAGGAGGGCATTTTAGGCAGAATTGATAGCAGTTATTAAAAAAAAAAAAAAAAGTAGATGGTTGGGCCCACGGCTAAATTGAAGGTATAGCTGTGAATGAAGCTTAGGCTCAGGAGACAAATTAAGGTATGATGAAAAGGTCTGTGCCATCAGATAAGAAAACACAGTTTTATTTTTACTTCTGGTCATAAGAGTGAAAAGCCACAAAATGGCTAAAAAGAAGAAATAATTCCCATTCAAACATAAGCAAAACTGTAGTGTTTGAATGCATTTTGTACACTGACAGATATATATTATTGTAAAGTCTCCACCAAATAAAAGACCCAAGTGATCTGCCAGTGGTTTGTTTGCTAAAATGTCAACATAGTCAGCTTCAAAAATTGTGCGGTTGAGAACAGAGTTTCAGTGGTTTTTGTTTGGGAGTTTTTTGTTTGCTTGTTTTGGTGTTTTTACATTTAACCCAGTCATACATTACTAGACTGTCTATATTCTGGTATGATGTTGTTGTTGAAATTTTGCCCAAACCATGCAGTAGTCTGTACTAGATCCCACATGGGAATACCTCAGTTGCCTCATGTCCTGACCTTGGAGCAGAGATAGGATGTAATGTGCCAGTTCAGCAGCAGCACACGCACACACAGCGTTACTTTAGCTCTACTCACCTGAGACTGAGGAGCCAGCAGAGTCAAAACATAACAAAAGCTAAACCAAAAAGGGTAAAAAACGAATAATTTTTTTTAAAAAATCACAGGCACTGCATCTATTGGAAGGTCCAAAGAGAAATCCAGATTTGAAGAGGGTATTTTATGACTAAGATACAGCCAGTTGAGAAGCACAGAACATGCCCCGAAAAATTAATGACCAAAACAGGCATAGTAAATTGTTTGTTTTGAAATAGAAAGCAAGTGGATGGAATTACTCACAATTCCGAAACTGATACATAGACTTTGAAATATTAGGCTATATTATCCCAGCTGAGACCCTCTTCTCTTGCTATGTAAGTCAGAATGTCTGCTTGTTGACCTTATGCACCTCGATGCTATTAGAGCATTGACAGAAAGGCTGATTTCTAAGGTAACTGCAGGGTTCCTGGGACCACAAATGCACTTGACAACAATGATCTTGAGATTTCTGGTAAACAACTTGGGTTCACGCTTAATGCACTTGATACTGTTTACATCTAACTCAGTATGTCCCTTCCTACTGTATAATCAAGGAGCAGGCACCAGAAATTCATTTTGTGGTAGATGTTTTTTGATCCACAGTATCCTCAAGGTCCTGAACCTTCTTCTACCTCAAAATGTCTGCAATATTTTTTTTTTTTCTTCACAACAATGGAGTTTCTGTAGAGGGGCTGAGAGCCCTTGCCTGGTAATGTGGTGACTGGCTACTGTCTTGATGGCTACAAACTTGATTTTCCTTCAGTGGAAAGCACCAACCTTCCAGTCCCGCTGCCTGGATGCTCCTCAGTGCAATCACTTGTGCTTGAACAGCTTTCTAAGAGATGTTCCCAAGCCTCTACCTTCAAAACCATGGAACAGGCTACAAATCTGTGGTACAAGTACCTCCAGTCCTGGTCATGGCATGAAAATGTTAGAAAGGGGTGAGTTAGGAAATACATTGAGGTTCACAAGTTCACAGGATTTACTACTCAAAGCCCGTGGAGATTAAAATTCATCTACAATTTAGCACACATTTGCAAAGTATATATACAATTAAACACGTTATTTCCCATAACAGGTTGATTTGATGACTTATATACACCAGTTCTGATCACTACTAATTCAGACATACTGATCTGCATTTGCAAAGCAGTGCTGTAAACAGCAAAGAGCATATCCATTATTCTAACAGCTCCCCCAGAAAATCCATTCTTCATTTACTTAGTTGCTCCAAACTCATATTTCTCTTCTGCCATTTAGACTACTGAAAAAGAAAAAAAAAAAAAAAACAACAAAAAACCCAAACCATAAATCCTGTGTTGGTTTGAAGTATTCCAAGCATGGCTTGGAATTTGGCCACTGCTATGGATGTTCACCACTATTAGTCTCCCTAGACAACCTCAAACAATAAATAGCTTGTGAAAATTAGAACGGCTGCATTGATTCAGCCCCAGCATCCCTCTGGCTCAGGGTTCTTTCTCCTGCAGGGACCACAAGCGGATATCTAGGAAAAAACAGGAACAATCACGACACCTTCCATAACATTCCTCTTCCTTGCAGTCTCTGACCCTTGTTTGACTCAGGAAGTCTTCTGGGGCTGTTGTGGTTTGCTGGTTTAGTAACCCACAACAAATCTCTTCCCATTTCTGTCTGGTCTCCTGAGGCCACGTTGCATCCACAACGTTCAGTGAGTGTTTCCATACCCCTACAAGCTGTGCTGGGAAGAACCACTTCATCCTGGCTCTTGTGAATCTGCTCCCATTAATTTCATTTGATAGCCCCTGGTTCTTATAGTGAAAAGGACGGCAAATATGGGTTTTATTCTTGTTCTCCATTCCAGTCATGGCTTTGCCTCTTGAATCATGGATTTTTTCTCCGGTTTGAGGAGCCTCAGCTTGCCCAGCAGAACAGTGGATGGAAGCCATTCCATATCTTTGATCACACTCTCTTCCCTGAAATCTTTTCAGTTTTAACAAATCCTCCTGAAGGAAGGAACCACAGCTGCACAGGCACTCAAAACATGGATGAAGCACTCACTTCTCTGGTCAAGATCTGCTCTGCTTTGTTCTCAGACTCAGAGGAAGCTTTAGGAAATCCTTAATATTTGTTGCACTTTTTTGACTGCTGCCAAACACGAGGCTGATGGTTTCACTGTACTATTGAGCATAACCTCAATTTGTCAGGAGAATTCTGTTTATTTCACCTTATTTGTTTTAACAGCCAGGCATTTGGGAACTTCTGTATTTTTCACTATTTTAGCTTTGCTTTCACAGGTTACATTAATTCATCCTGTGCTTTAACTTAAACCCAGATGCATTTTCCTATTACAAATAAAGTAAGAGTGGACACAAATGAAGGCAAGAAATCCTAGGTTCACTTTTGGCACTGCTCCTTTCCAAAGGCATTCCATCAGAGCTCCGGTGTCAGTCCCATTGTCACAGATGGAAGTGTGCATTTAAGGGCCATTAAACAAAACATTTATTCCAAATGTATCGTAATTACAGAGACACCTGTGCAAAACAACTCAGAACAGACACAGTGTGGAGCTCAGCAGCTCTGGCAGTGCCATGGGGGCACAGGACAGAGGTGAATAGGGCATGGTGGGAATGCAACTCAAGATTTTCCACAGACAGAGCTTTCTTTGGCTGCTTTTTAATAGTGTGTTTATGTTCATTTACAATATTAATCTTCACACAGTTTACAAATTCTTCCGGGAAGAATTTCTTCACAGAGAGGGTGGTCAGGCATTGGAAAGGGCTGCCTGGGCAGGTGATGGACTCACCACCCCTGGAGGTGCTCAAGAAACAACTGAATGTGGCACTTAATGCTGTGATTTAGCTGACAAGTGGTCAAAGGTTGGACTCGATGATCTTGGAAGTCTCTTCCAACCCCAGTGATTCTGTGAGCCTGTGATTCTGTGATCAGGAGAAGCAAAATCAAATTTTCACAGAACTGCACCCTGGAGAACCCAACCAATGGAGCGAAGTTCTCTGTGGGGAAAAAAAAAAAATCTTTAATATGATTACTCAGAGATTACAAAGTCATAAACCAGGAATCCTCAACTAAACCAGTACAAACGAGTTAGCATGGATTTCCTGTGAATGTGCAATTCCATGGCAGTTAAGCCAATACCAGTTGATGCCTTGTTGACTCCTTCTCTGATTCATGTCCAATGATTCCAGGTCCATATTCTGAAACAGCAGAGACAGACACTTCTGTGCACAGGAACAAATTGTATTAACTGCTTCATCCCTCAGCCAGTGTGTCCTAAACTATCTAGAGTGCCTCCCAATCCATGTTTTCCAGAGGGACGCTGCTCAGGCTGTGACTCCCTTTGGAACCTGAGCTCAGCCACAGCAAGGATGTGACTCTACCTGGACATTAGGTCAGGGAATGTCTCTCCCTGCACCACTCCTGCTCCAACAGGGGAGATTTTTGGTGTTGGTGCCAGTGTTTGAGGTGGTGAGACATAACCCACTTTGAGAGGAACTTAGGGAAGGATAGATTTCAGTAAGAAAAACATTCCAGCTCCACTTAAAGAAAAAAGAGTAAAGATCAATAAAAGAAGCAAGGACTAATTAATGTAGAAAACAAGCAAGTAACAGAACCCCTTTCTGCAATGAACAGAAAGAACATAGAGATGTATTTGAGAAGCCTGTGAGCTTCCCCTGATGCTAAGGACAACTATAAGCAGTTTCAATTAATACCATTTAAAGATTCACTTCAGTTGATTTCAGAAGAATGAGCCCACTTTCCATAAGTGACTAATGGAGCTGACATTTGTAAACCATTATGGACCCCAAATTCTAATCACCATTTCTTCCACAAAAAGCTTTTTCATCCAGCTAAACTAGGCTGACTCCAAAAGTACATTTTAGAGTGATAATTAATTCAATGCCAAATGTGCCTGCAGTAAAAATACCTTTAGGGAATGAACACATAACAGTGTGTGTAGCTTTTAAATAAGCTGTCCACAGGGCTATGCCAATTTAAACAAATTAAAATAATTGTCAGTATGCTAGGTATGGAAATATTCTTTTTGTAAAACTGCTGTGAAATGCCCTGGAGGCTTGGGTGGCATAGCAAGACCGCCCGAGAGATCCAGGCACTCGCATCCTCTCTGTCCAGCTCGATAGAAATATCCTCAGGTGTTGTGGTGCATTCATTGGTGTTGATATAATGCCATAATTCTGTTTTTTCCAGGCAGATGGATGCTGATTCAAACCAACTCCTCGAAAGGGAGGGAGTCCCTACCAGAGCACTCAAACACAGATTCCTTCCTCTGCTCACTCTGGTTATCTGCCTCACGTATTTGTGCTCAATTTTCCCCCCCAGAAAAGCAGACTCGAAAAGCAAAAGGGCAAAAGCAACCCTTCAGATGTCTGTGAGTGACAGCAGACACAGAGCCCGAGCTGCACCTGAGCCTCCCCCGCGTAATTGGATCAATGTCGGAGGTGGCACTGCTACACTCTGCCCTGCCACCGCTGCCACCAGGGCTGGCCGGGACACTTCCAGTTCCAGCAGCCTCACTGACACTCGGGGCTCTTCGATGCCCTAGAAGTTCTTCTAATAAGCAGCAATTTTTAGGCCATCGCATCGCTGTGATCTCGGGATGCTTTTGTGAGCGCCAGCGTTCCCACGGTCGTTCCTGCCTCGGATCAATACCCGCTACAGGACACACACATCCTCGTGAAGGGAAAACTGAATTCCTGGCAGCCTTTTGTGCAGCACACAGGAGAGCAGGATCTGGCCCAGCATGGTCCAGAGCAGCTTTTCAAACGCTAAAGCACCAGAGGGCTGCCCTCCCACAAGCACAGGTATTTTGGTTCCTAAAAGTGCTTAGGTTAATGTGCAATTTCGTGCAGACCTTACACAGATTCACATAGAACAGACAAATGGAGAAATAAAAAAAAAAAAGAATCTGCACGTTTTTCAACATCACCACAGATCATCAGTGTCACCCTTAATCTGTTTCAACAGGTTCAGAGGGTATCGACAGAATAATATGAGCATTTTCCACCTGCTGCTGGTTAAAGCAATAATATTTAAATGGTCTGGACTTAACAGCTTTAAGAAATTAAATCCTTTGTGAAGGAGAGTAAAATACTCTTCTGTTCTAATCTAAACTGCCTACCAGATTATATAGTGACCTCTAACCCGGACTAAGATTTCATACCCCAGCTGGAATACCATTAGTCTTATTTTCCATTTCCAAGCTTACAACAAGAAAAGAAAGGGGTTTATTCTACTGTATATTAAGACTGAGTATATGGTATATATATTAGAAATAAAGAAACTAAAAATTAATCACAACAGTATCAGACAAGGACATTTGGAATTGCTTTCAAGAGCCTGAGAAAAACAAATTTAAAAAGTCTCTTAATCATATCTCACAGAGAAAGAATATCTACAAAGTTAGTATTTCTATCTCAGATATACTGAAGAAGTTATTATATTTAGCAGTTCAAGGTATCCTGAAGGGAAAAAAAGATAATCTAAAAAGTAGGAAGAGACCTGGCCATCAGCTCCCAGACTCTCTCAAACATTCGTGTTTCACTGTCTGCCCCCGCTCACATCTCCAGATGCAAATCCACTTGTCACTGTGCTGATCCAAATTCTACTCTTCCATATCTCAGAATGTTTCTAGTCACATATTCCGGTTTAAATTAATTTCCACTTATATTAGAATACTTCTAGACTTTACCTTGGACTAAGTGCTACGCTAATATTAAGTGTTTCAATAAAGGGCAGTGTTCACAATACGTTACACATCCAGGGTTCTTCCCTTTCAGCTTCTGTAGATGTGCTGCTTGATTTTATAAAGCTATTTTCATGTCATATCAGGCACACATTTCTTTCAGTGCCCCAATGTTTTAAATCCTATAAAAAGGCTCAAGGAAAAAAAAAAATTGTAAACATTTGCTTAACATTTGGCTACTATAAAAAAATATATGTGCATTTACATCAGCTGGTCTCAGAACATGAGAAACACGTAGATATGGATGTGTGAAAGCCTTTGGATATATTCTTGAAGAGCTCATAACAAAAATCTATTGGAAAATCAAAATTTTTTGGCCAAAAGATACTGAAACTTTAGGCACTAGAAACTTCTCTCATTTCTTACAGGAAGAAGACGTAGGAAACTCTCAGTAAAAACTCAAAAAGATTTCCTGTCCTGCCCCCGAAAAGCCTTTCCCCCATCTTCTCCACATGAATTTCCTGTCACGAGACCATCTTCGCCAGACATTAGAGAGGAGAAAGCTGAGAAAGTGCGAACATTTGAGCAGCCTTTGCACTTACCCAGCCTGAAGCACAACCACCTTTACCTCACGCAGCAAAGCTGAATAACAAGAGCTTTGTCCTGTGGTTATCCCTCGAGCTCCTGTGCAGGGCTGTTGCAGTCTGGGGTTATTTCTGCCAGTATTATTTAATTTTAGAAGCACAGACTGTAGCGTGCATTTACCAAATGGGAGCTTATTAGAAGGAAGTCTTCTTGTTGAATATGAGGACCCCTACTTTTGATGGGCATGGGGGATTAGACATTTAGCATTTCCTCAGAAGTAAAGCCTTTGAAAAAGGTATTACAAACAAGGCTTGGCAAAAAGAATAGACAGCAAATAACACAAAGGGGAATTATTTTCTAAGAAAACATTACAATTTGCTTTTTGTTTTACAGGCATATGCTTAAACGCAAAAGTAAAGTGGGAAGTTCAGGAGAGATACAAAACCTGATGGCTTTAATTCAGCTCGCTGTTCTTTGAGAGCTGGCAGGCAAATTGACTTGTGTGACAAAGTACTCTGCAGGTGCTCTGCAGCACACTTCACAGAGCACTGCCCTGTCTGTCCCACTTACAGTCAAAGGGGACCCACAGGACGCCTTTCTCCAAGTGCACCCTGACCATCCCAGTGTCCTGGCAGGGAGGGAATGAATTTCATTCGCTGAGAACCCAATTCTTCACCATCTGGTAAAGAGTTCCTAGTAAAGACAGGCATTTTTTTTTTGTTCTTCCATATGTCAAAATATTAGCGAGAAATCACACTTGAAGGAGATGCTGAAATTCCTGTTTGGGATGGGATGGAATTGCCACCTCATTGCTGACAATGGGAATTTTGCTTTTTCACTTCAGTAGGTTGAGGGTTCCACACAACTCATTTCTTTAGCACATATTCTAATACATTTAAAAGAACTATTTATATTGCATTTAATTTATTGCATTAAATTTTATGTTCCCAGAGAATTTACACAGCCCTATCCTAACAAAACGGTTCCTTTTAATGCAGGTGAGCATATGAATTTTACGCAGATCATTAACGTCTGTCGTTTTCAAAATGGTTAATAAATTCTGCTAAAAATTAAACCCAAAACCCACCCCTAACTAGAAATGAAGTGTTACTGCCTATAAATATCTCGTGAATTCCAGGAGACTGAGTTCCACAAAAGAAAAAAACATTTTCTGCAGTATTTTCTTCATCAATAGTCTTTAAAAATAAAATGCAAATGTTCAGACTCTTTGCTACTGTGGGAACATCCTTCCCAGTCTTCCCCAAGCGTTACCCTTCATGCTGAAAAAGGTCAGAGCTAATCCTCTCCCATGGATTGTTCTCTTTACTATGGAGGTGGCCATCTGTGCAAAAAGCTCAAACTTCTGCTCTAGCTTTGCTTTTTCCTAGAGCTCTTCCTCAAGGACTACCCTGCCTCTTCCATCTGTAGCTGTGAATGAAACCACAGTGCCTGCAGGTTCAAAGGAGACTTCTGCAGGCCTTTCCCTTAAAATCCTCGAGCAGGGGTAGTGTTTCTTGGCCCTGGCACTGTGCCACATCAGAATAGGTTGGAGCACCTTTGCCCTCTGACCAACCTCGAGATTCAGACAGGCTGATCTGCAGAATTAGCCTAATCAGAGTTCAGCTACTGATAACCTGACTCTTCATCCCTATGCTGCCCACTTAATTTTGACTGATTTGCAAGGATAGCAGGATGTCCCTTTCTCATCTGTGGTAAACAGAAGTGATTTCCTCTGCCTGATTGCCGGGATGCAATTTTTTCTCAATATCATGCAATTTTAATGACGTGCTAAAAATAAGAATTTTCCTCGTATAGATATGGTTCTACATTTGTCACCTCTGGTGATCCTCAAAATGCATTAAAAAAGGCTTAGAAAAATGGCTTCTTCTGGAGAATACACAAGTCTGAGTAAATGTCTATGTATACAAAGTATTTCTGGAAATGAAAGTGGATGAATAAAATACACTTTAAAGAAAGAGAAATAGAAAGAGGATTAGCAGCAACCTTTTAGCTCTGAAGCTTTGGGATGCAGGAAAATTAAGGTTAGAGCAAAAATCCTGCTGAGGTAATATGTATGGAAAGATGAAAGAGAGAGGAGAAAGGGAGTGTGGCAAATGGGAGAGGGGAGAAAAGCTGCAAAAGGTCAAGTTGCATGCAGAAGAGGTGAGCACGGAATCAAAGGGTGGGAGCCATATGAGCCAAATCAAAGCAGAAAGGAGCCAAGGCTTGAAATAAGAACACTGATCATTTTGGAGATAGGTTATTGGATTAAACTGGAACAGTGTTATCACCTTGTCCAAGGAACAAGAAATGAATTAAAGGCACATCATAAGGGAGGCTGTCGAGCTGTATATTTCTTTTTACATTTTTTCATTAGTGAGGTGCCTGCTTCTTTGGACTCTGATTTCTTTAGCCTTATTTGATAGAACAATAAGGCTTTTCTTTTCCATTTATGTTGATTTCCAGGACTCTTCAATTGATTCAGTGAATCACCACCTCTGTTGCTAATCACAAAAGGAAGTCCCGTTACTCTGACTCTCTGAATCTGACGGATATTGGGACTAAATTTTTCAGAGGGACATGTGTGCTGAAGGAAGAAATTGATTAGTGCATGAACCAGTTCTCCAAGGAGAATTTGTGGCAGATGTCCTATTTTAGAAGCCTCCTCAGCGCAGAGGAAGCAAGGCTAAACTGACATGGGAATGAGTAAAGATTAACTAATCTTTTAGCTTTTTTGCAGTGCAGCCACACTTGAGAATTATGTTGCTTATTCCCTCCAAATGCTTATTACATTTAGAAAACCCTTCTGTACCCCATATAAAACACTTCTAATTGCTTCCTTTAAAAGCCTGCTTCCTCATCCCCACTTTTGCTTTCATTACATACCCATTTTAGTCATGGCAAAGACGAAATAAAAATTGAAGAGTCCTCAGATACTTAGAAGATTTTAAAAAATAATAATTGATCTCGGGGAAATCAATGTTCCAAAGAGGACTTACCTCGATGGTGATTTTGAAGTCCTACTGCCACTTAAATTCAGACAGCAAGCAAAGGACTTCAAAAGGAAATGGATCAGGCTATGGGTACCTGATCTCCAATTCGTGCAAATTATACCAGCTCTATTTGTAAGAACAAAAAAATTGGCTATGATACCTAGACTTTATTGTCAGAAAAACACTGTTGGCCCTTTCATCTCTGTAGATTTATATTCAGCAATACCTTTCTTTAAGCTACTCAAAAAAGCAAATACATGATTAAATATTCAGCTCTGACATTAGCTTCACTGAAAGGGACGAATATTTTATGTACTGTAATAGTTACAATCGCTCATTAGGGCTTTGGGAACGAGAGCAGATCTGCTCTTGATACTTCTTTTAAAATGTGGCTCAGACAGGCTCTGCCATGTTCTGCAGCCATGGATATTGGCTGGGAACGAGCTCCTCTGGTCACAGCACAGGCACGTTGGAATGCCTGGGAAAGCAGGGCAGCATAATTCCCACAAACACCGAGCTTTAATCACCACTTGCATTCCCACTGATTAGAGCAAAATATATGAAGCCCATTATTCAGCAGCCCTGCAAGCAATTGCTTTTGATTCCAAACTGAGAAAATTCTGCAAAATCTGCCTTTAAAAGCAGGGCCATCTGACTCGGAATACTCTCCTCTTGTCTAAAAAATGTCCCATGAGTTCCTTCCTTCTACATGACTCTTGAGAGCTTTAAAGTCTGAGGAACATCAAAAAGAGTAGGTGTACAAGCTGTGTTTTTAGTGCTTGCCAACAATGCATACTAAATCAGACTGTTATCCTTATTCCACATAAATACAGAGTAATTGGGCAAAAACAAAGGGGAAAAAAAAAAGTCTTTAACAGGCTGTGATAATAACATAGCAGACCTAAGCCTTTAGGAATCACTGCCATCTATAAGGGCAGACATATATTCACTTTCTAACTGTTTAAATCTCCTACCTCACTGTCAGTTCACAGCCACAGAGTCAGGTGTTGGTTTTACATTCACCTCTGGAAAGAGAGTCACCGTTTTGCACAATAACACTGTCTCCATCTCTTTCAAAAGATAAATAAATTAATACCTTCTCCTTATTTGGTGGGGTGGTAAGTGACTGTTGCTGAATTGCCTTTGACGAGCTGAATTGATTTGGATGCTTCAGGAAATGCAGTTGTAAAGCTGTTCCATGCTGGCATATGGAGATCATGGAGTACTGTACATCAGCAGTTTTCCTTTTGGAAGGTACTGGGTTATTTTGCTTACAAAATTGTGCACTCATGATATATATCCAAGCCATTAAGTAGTAAAAAAACAATACTGAAGTTGCGCTGCATCTCACAATAGTGATAGCAATTCCTTTGATGGTTTTAGTAAAGCTCAAATAATTTGCCTACCAATAAAATCCCCACCCAAAAAATGAGGCATCAATAAATTTCAGATTTTGATTTTGATCTTTAGAGCAAGAAAATCTCAGTTACCTGTAGGCCAGGGCAGGACTGTATCTGAAGTAAAAATAACTGGTTGTAATGAAACCTAGAAAATATATGGCCAGTCTCCATTACAAGGTAGCATTCTGGATTGTTGGTCGGTGTGGGTTTTTTTCTAAATCATCACCTTGAATTATTGCTTCTGTTTTCTAAAAAACTTCAGAATTACAAAGCCATTCAAAACCCAGCCTGATTTTGACCTTGTGTGACAAAACACTTCAAAGAACTTGCAGGAGCCCTTCTGCTCTGGAGTGAGGCTGGGAGAGCTGGGGGTGTCCAGCCTGGAGTGGAGAAGGCTCCAGGGAGACCTTAAAGCTTCTTCCAGAGGCTAAAGGGCTCCAGGAGAGCTGGAGAGGGACTTTGGACAAGGGATGGAGTGACAGGACAAGGGGGAATGGGTTCCCAGTGCCAGAGGGCAGGGTTAGATGGGATATTGGGAAGAAATTGTTCCCTGGGAGGGTGGGGAGGCCCTGGCACAGGGTGCCCAGAGAAGCTGTGGCTGCCCCATCCCTGGAAATGTCCAAGGCCAGGCTGGATGGGGGTTGGAGCAACCTGGGATAGTGGAAGGTGTCCCTGCCCATGGCAGGCGGTGGGAATGCATGGGCTTTAAGGTCCTTTTCAACCCAAAATATTCCAAAACATGATCCTATGAAATGAGAGTCATCTTTTCAATGTTTTTTTGCTTTGCATTGTGAAGGAAAATGACAACATTCAGTGTGAAGGTTTTCTTGTTGGGAAAGACCTGGTGCTTGCATAATCAAATTCCTTGAACTTTCTAGGTGGCGACATGGTTTGTGGTCCATAGGGACAAATGGAATACAGAGATATTCTTAAATTCTTAGCACTTTGTGGTGCAAAGAAATATTTTTCCCTCTATAGTCAAACGCTGGCATTGACAGAATGCATTCTGCATTGTTTACTATAAAGGGGAAAATTTTTATTTAGAAAAGGTTTTGAAATGCCATCTTTCAGAATGTAAGCACACTTGTAAAATCAATACAAATTCAACACCCTGCTTTTTTGCAATTCAATAATAATAATATTAAAACCGTGTTTAAATGTCAAGGATGTTGGAAAAATTAAAGACAAAATTACAGCAGCACTTCCTCCCCTGTGAAATAGTAATTCTTTCAGTAATCCTGTAAACAAAAGCACTTATTTAATTGTGCTCATCTGTTCTAGAAGTACTTTGTGACAAAGATGTCTCTGTAATAAGAATTAATTAAAACAAACCATCTGTTTGAAAAAAAAAATCAAAATAAAAAGTATATATAGCAAACCCACAGGGTAAAAGGCTTCTCTCAGTGAAGCCATTAGAATTTCATTTGAACAAGACCTTGGTTTAGTGATTCCTATAGTGCAGGTTAATAATGTGTAGGGTCATTGAAAGTGTTGAAGGTGCTGGTAGTAACCTCCTTGTTTGTTTATTTTAGATTTTAGGCCAAAAGTCACCTCTGAGGAAAACAAAAGGCACAAGTGCCAATGAACTCTGGGCATGGAGGTCAGGAGTCACCAGACAAGGAGATCTTGGAAGGGCTGTTAGGACAGAGGGGATCCTGCCCCTAGTGCTGAGGATGGGAAAGCTCCAAAGATGATGATGTAAGACTCAGGTCTGTTTATGACTGAAGGGAAATATCAGTCTGGGTAAAGGAAGTTAAAAAAATTGCAATGAAAATTCAGAGAGGTCAGGATTATCAACCTCAATTAACAACAGAAAATATGTGCTCCTCTTGTTTCCTACATGAGCATCAGGTACCCACTCCTAACCAAAAGTCCTGCTGTTAAAGCTCACTCCAATCTTTACATTACACATCTATTTGTATATTACATTTATATTTTATACAATACCCTTGAGATAAAGGAAGTGGGGTCCCTGTTTGAATGAGATTGCAACAAAAATATCATGTTAAATAGCAACAATGAAAGAATCTCACTGAGACCTGCATTAAGGCCCTCTTTTTTTTTTAATTTATTTTTATTTGCATCTTTGTTGCAAAATAGTGAGTGAAATTTCACGCTGCTTCCATATGTATTAGGGGAAGTCTGTTTCTTCTGCTATTTGTCCTTCTAGAAAAGCTTCAGGCTGAAGGCAGACGAGCAATCCTTTTTCAGCTAACCTATATCTCTGATTTCTCTTTGTTTTCACACACTTTTTAAGTCTGCTACTAGGGTAATTATCACAAATAAAAGACACCAAATAACCAGATTCTTATCACCCCCAATATGTGTTACAGTGAAAGCATATAGGTTAGATATGAGATACTTTTAACATTAAAACTAAATAATGCAGTGTTTCTGCATTTTTTGGCAGCAACACTCCATTTTTACAGCATTTTCAGTGTCATGTTTTGAGTGAATTTTGAAACAGAAATGATTTTTTTTAATTATAGGATATGGATCACTATCAGCCCAACTGTACACAAACACATCAGAGGAACTGAACCAGCAGCTGACTGGTTTCTCTTGTACTAAAAAGGAGGAAATCCATCAGGATGGAGTTGGATTCACCATCCCCTTCTCACTGCTGCTCACACTCAGTTTAGTATTTAGTTTCCATCAGCCCATTGCTGACAGACCCAACACTTTTGGTTTTGAGGCAGAATTTTGACAGAGAACCACACGAGTTCTGTGCGTGGAGCAGCTCATTTGGGCCGTGAGTGCGTTGCTCCCAAGGGGCAACGAATCATTCCCAGAGAACCCTCCACCAGAACATTCACTCAGCTGGAAAGCTGCTCCACTGGAGATGGGCTGGCATTTTCCAACTCCTCATTAATACCAGTCAGAACAGAAATGCTTTTCAGCTTCTCCTATTTCACATATATTTATTCTGAAATTATGAAAAGTACCTTTGAAGCGGCAATTGTGTGAAGTGAGTGGCCAGAACAACTTAAATGGAGAAGTATCATCATTTTGATATATTACATTTCAAAACACCCTACCTTGGGCAATACCTCGCATGAGGATGTTACTGCACATTAATTTTGAGAATGTTAGGATCTGCCCACCACTATTTCAGCAGTAAATGCCATGGCAATAAAGAATAATCGCTGCAGTAGTCACACTATTATAGTTAGAGCTCTGTTGGAGTTTCCATTATAAGTTGTAAATGCTCTTTTTGAAGGATTTGCAACTTGGTGCTTTTGAATTCACATTGGGCTGCAACTTCACATGGGGAAGGATTAGTGTATATAATTGCTTCGGGTTTGTTTGATGTTTGGGTATACTGGCTGACAGAAAAATAGACCAGCTCGTTGAAACACCAGCCTTGTCTGCACACTGCTTTTTGCCCTAACTTTTTGGTTGCAGTGCAATTTTACACGAGGATAATTGCACTGGAACAACCTCTCATGTAACTCCAGTGTAAAGGTGTTATACCAGAGTAGCTGATTCCTTTACATTTTGTGGAACAAACTGGTTTTTTATTTCATACTATTAAATTCTTAAATCCTAATTATAGATCTTTTCCTGCTGTATTTTAGCTATGTTGGCTTCTACATCAGCAGGATTAGAGTGAAGCAAAACCTATGGAGAAAAGCCCTAAGATGCTGCATGTGTTTACATTAAGTGAGCAAACTGATACTTTTTCTCAACTTGTGTCATCATGAAAAAAAAATGTGCTTTTATAGCCTCATGTTTTGGTTGGTTTATTTTGGAGGCTTATTTGGGAAAAGCAGCTTTTCATATTTTTACTTTTCTTCATTTTTCATTTGCAACTCTGTAGTCCTAAAGCTTTAGACTGTTCTGCTAAGAATTACTTATGCCTTAACAGAGCTTCAGCCCTTTGAGTAAGACATTAAATTGCTGGTGCTTAAAATCACATGGAGTCCTGGAATATGAAAGGACTCAGTATCATATTTGGCAACAAGGAGCAGCAGACATTGGAAACAATGAAAAAAAACCCCACTAATTGGTCCAGGAGTTCACATTTGACTCAATGGTCAAACTGCTAATATTTCCAAACAAAGCAAAAAAACATTAATAGAGGAGTTTGTTGCAGAATTGCTGTGAAACAAAAAGAATTCGGAAGTACCCTGTAATTATGAAAGGAAAGTCCAGACATACCAACAAATAATGAGAAAAAATGGGCGAAAAGTCTCTACTTTTGGGTAAACTGCACCAAAAAGAGGAGAAGAGCAGTATCATTATTGTACGAACAAAACTCCCAGCTTCGGTGCGAAGCTTGTCACATCTAATACAATCAGCTCGAAACCTGATGCAGGGAATCACGACCCTACATCTCTGCTGCCACACCAGACTTCTCCCACCCCAAAGAACATAATGAGTTCATTTCAGCTGGAGGATGTTCTCCAGTTTTATAATTAATAACATGTACATCCACCACATTAACCCGCTGTAGCTGAAACAGTATGTAAAGTGATTAGTAGAGGTAAATTAAGGCTGATTTCCTTCCAAGAATAGGCCGGTACCAGTTGCAGTCAACTTTTAAAAGATCAAAATTATGCCAAAACTTATTGATGGACACTGAAATATAAAGAGCTGTGCATAGATTGCCAATAGATACGTGGTACTTGAAAATAACCAGATAAAAACTATTTAGAAAGAAAATAAACATAGTATTAATCTGTTATACTGCGTTCTGTATCTAATATGGCTGAAGCAGATGGTGTCATTTTCCATGGAATTTAATGTGCTGAGCTTTATACATTAAAGAGACCTGATCCAAAAAAATTAAAAAAAAAAAACAAACAAACAACCAAAAAACCAAGAAAGCCAACCAAAAATCAAAAGTCCCAGACCAAGCACCACCAGTGAACATTATTGTGTCTTCAGGTGGGCCACAGTTTATTGGTTCATTACCTTTCTCATGTACAACAGGAGAGTGACTGGAAAGCCAGACACTTCTCAGCAAGGCTGTAATTGCTTTTGCAAGACTCTTTGAAGACAGTGCCAGTTTTCCTGTTGAACTCCCCGGGAACAGGGATGGGGATCATCAGCCTTGAACTGGCAGAGGAGATGAGCACCTCCTCTGAAACTGCTTTTATGGAGAGACCTGATTCACCAACTCCATAATTCAACATCCCTCCCACCCACCTCTTCACACTCACCCCAGGTTATATTAGCACATATTAAGATTTAAGAGGCAAGCCTTCAGTCAATTACTGGTATAATTGGAAAAGAAAAGAAAAAAGAAAATAAAAGAGGTTTTAGGGACTAAAGTGTTAACAAAAAGTGAAATCATTAGACAGCTGAGAGAGCTCCAAGATCACCCCATTCTGTTAAAAAAGTTACCGGGTGAGTCTGTTTGGTCTGTTGCAGAATTGCAGAAGAAAAATCAGTGTTTTAGCAGTAGGGGCTAGAAAGGAGACAAAACTAAGAAACAATCATTTTTACCCAGAGGTAAGAAAGTATAGGCTGCACGAGATCTTTCTATTGAGTTCCATTATTCTGACTAAAATATTAATTTGGGGACCTACAGTGCTGGAGAAGCATTGTGTTGGAAAATGCCTGTCTGCGACTTTTCAAAGTTTATCCTCAAGGAGAAAACGGATTTTCTGTGCATCACTCTTGAAGAAATGAAGCTGCCTAAAGCATTTTACGTTCCCACCATTAACACCCCATATGCTTGTACTGGCACGTGTTCAAACTGTCATTCTCTGTTGTACATTCTGCTCACGGAACAAAAATTATTAAAAAGGCACTTAACATATTTTAGCTTTGACCATATTTTAGCAGGTATAATAAAAATTAAGAGGAAGTTGCAGGTACCATAATGTTCCTAAAACTTAGCAAATATTCTGCTTAAGGGCTGCTGCTCTACAGAATTTCCAAGACAGATCTGTTGTGAAAATCAACCTCTAATATGTGAAGTATGTCACACTGTGAGTGCTGACTACCCGACTGTGCATGTGCCTGGCTCTTCTGGTGATCTTTTGGAAATATCAAAACATATCACAGGTGAAAAATATGAAAAGAGTAGACTTTCCACACAGAGGTCAAATTTAAAAAAAGTGGATAAATGTTTTTCTATTTTTTTTTTATTTATTCAGATACCAAAGTGTACAGCTTTGGTTTGGGTCAAGCACATTCAAAAGTTATCCAAGCCATTTACAAACTTCTAAAGATTATTTTTGAAGCAGAAATTTTTCAACACTAAAAGCAATTTTAAAGCATTAAGCATTTTTCTTCATATACTTCCAAATTCTTCCCCTTATTGCTATCAACATTGTTATCTCAACGCAATCTACTGCCAGTGTTCTTTCCTCCCCAAAATTCCATGAATATTTATGCACCACTAGCCCTAGATTCATACCACAAAATCTTTGTTTTCTGATGTTGTTTCAGTTTACCACATAGCCATACACTGCATATGTACCATTTCTGTATCTGTACAGATAACACATCTATGATACCTTAAATAAGGTCTGAATATTTCTGTAACCAAAATCTAAAGCTGTGATATTTAACTAAATGTTATAATAGTGCATTGAAGCCCTTCCTACTTGAAGAAAAAAAAAAAAAAAAGAAGAAGGACTTGTGCTTGCAGAGCTACACAGAACAGTCCCAAGGAGAGGAAAATCAGAATGAAAGGTTCTGCCTCGAATTTCACTGAAAACACTGGGACATTCCAAAACATCTCTTCTCATCTACAAAGCAGGTGGTGTTTTAACGGTTTCTGTGTTCCCCACTGGTGTATTTTCCACATATAGCTTCCAATGATCAACTGCATTTCATTGGCCGAGTTATTTCACAAAGCGGAGCACTAAAGGAAGATTTCTGAACAAGATGAGCCCGTGTAAACAGTCTGCCTTCATGGCACTCGTGTGGAGCCTCTGCTCATCACTGTTTATCCACATTCCAAACGTGGCAATCCATCAGCGAACGTGGCAGAGGAAGACTTCAAAACAGAAACAGCAGTTCCCTGTTTACTGCAGAGTCAAACTTTGGCAAATAAGCCCCACCAGGCATCTCTTGGAAAAGCTATCAGAATTACTTCTGTTTTCTTGCTGGAGATGAAAAGCCCCCTATTGGCTGCCAATATTTGTATATTTTTACATTTGGATTATCCGTGCGGGATTCAGTAGGCAGAGTTGGTCCAGGAGAAATAACAGATTTGTGTGCCCAGAAACACACATTTGGAGCACTGATAGCCTTTTTCTACACTACTGTGGGAACTTTCCTGAGAAAGGAGGCCCTAAAAAAGCTGTAAAGATTTCATAAGTACAATGCTCCCTGCGGCAGGGTAAAAGCTATAAAAATCGGGAAGGTCTGCATATCTGTATTCCATGGTTTCAAAGGATCCAGTCACATCCTGCTGTGTCTGAGGCTGTGCTCATTGTCTGCCTTTCAGGATGGCATTGCAGGGGCTTCCCAGCAAACATTCCCTGCATCACACCAGTGCTGCTGCCTACCCTTCAGTCAGCCCGGGGAGGAAAAGATGCTGCTGGAGACACAAGTGCTGTGCAAGAGCTTTAACTCTCAGCATTGCTCTGCTAAGCCATCACCTGACACACTATGGGGCACAGAGAGTGGGAAACTGGGGCTGAGTAGGACACTTAATGCTCTTCCGATCCGTTTGTGTCCCTGCTTCAGCCAAGTTTGCTCATGTTTGATTTTTTACTGACAGGGTGGATCGTGCTGCACTCAGAGGCAGACAAACTACCCGGCTCGTGCTGCTGGAAAGGCCCAGGAGGAAAGTGGGAAAAAAATTACCAATAAAAATCCAGCAAAACAGCTGAATTTTCATTATGATTTGACGTTAATTAACTCTAGTCTTACAAGATTAGGCTAACTAGACAGGTGCAGCAGAAAATTACCCTGTGCTCATTTGAAGGATCAGGACGTCAAAGCCCTTGCTGTGAGGGACAGTTCCCCCTTATGTAAATTATTACACTGGTTTTGAAAGGCCAGCTCATGTCAGTAAGA
Source organism: Ptilonorhynchus violaceus (assembly GCA_013397565.1). Taxonomy (NCBI): domain Eukaryota; kingdom Metazoa; phylum Chordata; class Aves; order Passeriformes; family Ptilonorhynchidae; genus Ptilonorhynchus; species Ptilonorhynchus violaceus. The sequence continues at coordinate 541,474 of VZRJ01010804.1, forward strand.
ATTGATAGGTCTGGCCTTAAATTGATATTCTCTGAATGCTTTTGACATGATTAAGATTTTCACGTTATCGTTTGATCAATTGATTGATGCATACACACATATTTTCTTCCCATGAGAAAATGAGATAATAAAGAATTACTGATGAATGAGTGATTACACATCTTTTTTACACCAGGAATTTTTATCAAGCACTTAGAGATGAATATAAGCCAATATTAGTAATAAACAGTCTTCATAAAAAGTATGTTACTGGGAATGCACTTAACTTATCAACACTATCATATCTAATTTTAGCAATGCTATTTAGATTATTATACACACTCTGGACAACATATTACATTAGATCAGATTCTCAGAGAGACTTTTATAATAAATGGATGGCAGCAGAATTTCCATCTTAACATAAAGACTTACTGCTTGGCATTCAGATGGATTCTGTAATCCCAAGCTAATTGTTATACATTGAGTTACCACATTTAATCATTAATGCTGCAGGGAGGCAGACATAAACAGATCATTGAGACTGGAATATGACTGTGGATTATTAACACTACTATCCATTTTATTTTTCTGGATGTGCCTTTCAGTGTTGGTACAGTGTATGCTATACAAATATAGCATTTTATTTCCATACTGCTGCAGTACAAGATATCTCAGAACCCCGGGATGGGTCAGGCTGGATGGGCCCAGAGAGGCTCCTCTGGTGCCACCTCCCTGCTCCAGCAGGGCCATCCCAGAGCACAGGGCACAGGATTGTGTCCAACAGCTCTGGAATATCCCCAGGGAGGAGACTCCCCAGCCTCTCTGCACAATCTGTCCGGGGCTCGGGCCCTGCCCAGGGCAGAAGTTCTGCCTCCTGTGCAGGGGGAACTCCCTGGGCTCAGTCCCTGCCCGTTCCTCTGGGGCCATTGCTGGGCCCCAGGAGCAGAGCCCGGGCCCTGCTCGGAGCCCTCCCTGCACACAGGGACACCCGGGGATGAGGTTTGGGCACAGGGACACCCAGGGATGAGGTTCCCTCTCAGCTGGGGCTCCTCTCCAGGCGGAGCAGCCCCGGCTCCCTCAGCCGTGCCCGGGCAGGGAGAGGCTCCGGGCCCTGGATCATCCCCGCAGCCTCCGCCGGCCCCGCTCCAGGAGCTCCCTGGCCCTGCCGTGCTGAGGAGCCCCGAGCTGGACACGGCGCTCCGGAGGCGCCTCCCGGGGCTGGCCAGAGGGGCAGGGGCACTCCCTGTCCTGCTGGGAATGCTTTTCCGTCCCCGGTCCGTGCTGGTCACAGCAGGAACAAGAAGCTTGGTGGTCCGAGCTTGTGTCTCTGCTCCTCCGACCTTACAAGATTCCTGTGACCTCTTCCCCTTTCTGTGCCAGGTGGGACCCAGACCTGGCCCGGCCACATCCCTTCATCCATCATAAACGGCTGAAAGCTTTTAAAATCTCCCTCCTCGTAGTGAATCTGCAATTTTAGTTCTAAATCACCATATATACGTGGCTGTAGGACTGCCCATTTTATTTGTTAAAGTTTTTCGATTATTTCCAGTTCTAGTTGATCTGATTTTTCCACTCATCTGTACACTAATTTTTTGTCACAACAGGATACGTCTGCCTCATACCTGTTCGCCGGATTCAGATGCCTGTTCAATACATTTATCTCACGTAACTTCAGAAGATTTAAGACTTCTCACTCTGTTTTGAGGAAGTACTCGGCTTTTCTTATAAACCTGTAATTTTCAGTTTGAAGAAACACTTATACCTTCAGGGAGCATTGTATTCTTTTTTCCCAGTGCTTTTTAATTTTGTTTACTTCCTCAAGTACCACCAAAAATATGCTGTGGTATTGTAGCAGTCTCTTGTCACATCCAAAGAATATATTTTTACCAAGCAAGAGCTTTAGTTTGCTATGGAAATGCAATTTGCTATAATTTACCTAATCTATGTTCAAAATCTCAGGAACATTATAGTAAAAATTTCCCTTGGAAAAAAAAAAAAGAAAATTAAAGTAGAATTGCAATAAACTGTTCTTCATACATTTGTACTCTGAGAAGCCTCTTTTAAATCACCCAATAAACCCAGGACCTACCATATCTTCATTTGCTCATTAGGTACTCAGTTTAAAAGAAGAAAAAAAATCAATACTTGTTCCTGTCTCATTTCTGAAGAATGGCACTGAGCCATTTGAGGTCTGGAATGCCTTCAAGTGAGTGACATGCTCAGATAAAGTTCAAAACCTCAATATCACCTCAGCTCATTTTGAACATCAGTCACAGGATTCTGATTTTTGATGGAATCAGAATTAAAGCAGAGGGAGAGAGGGAAGCACACACTGTGCCACAGAAGAATGGATACGGGTTGGAGAAGGGAAAAATATTCTTGCCATTCTTTAGCAAAATTCTATCACAAAACAAAATCTTGATTGTTCTTAGAGTTCATTTTTACTCCTGTAGCTATTTGGATGGGAAGATTATAGATATAAGGTGGATATGAAGATTGCACTTGGATGAAATAGATAAGATCTATTAAAGATGCAAATCAGCTCAAAATATAGTAAAGTTTTAGATATGGCATCTTGTACAATATTCCAAGGATTTATTTTTACTGCTTTCAGCTGTGTATATTTTACTGTGAGAGTGCAGAGCAAGAAGGTAATGCTGCTTTTACAGAATCAGTGCTCTCTCAGACAGTGTCAGAAAAGCCCTATTCTGGTGCCAGGTTAAAAAAAAAAGATATTGACAAACAGAAAGGGCATTCAGGACTGAGGCCTTGGCAAGGCTGATCAATGAGAAAGGGCTTAAATAAATAAATATGTATGGCTTATCTTAAAGGTGACTTTTACAAAACTTCAAATCACATCACTGCTGAATCTGATTCTTAGGATGATTCTGGGAGAAAATAAACCAGTCAAAGCTGCTTAAAGAAATTAAAATTGAATTACTTAAGAATACAACTACATATATTACAGAAGAATCTTTCTTGTTCAAAATGATGATAGAAGTACAAACTTGTTGTAAACAAATAATGTAATAATATTATGTAGATATTTACCAGTGTAAAATATAGGCACTGAATGCTTTAATAGGATTTCTAGCATATGACTTGATACAAGTACCAAACAAATGGACTTAATCATTAACTGGGTATAGTGAGGGCCAAATTAGGACACAATGAGGCCCAGTGCTTCTGTACTGTAAAGTCTGACAGTTTTCCAGATGGGACAGCTCTTATGGATGTCTGCAGAAGGTCACTTCCTAAAATTGAACTGCCGATATTATTGTGAAAAGGAGGATTTCTTTAATTCTTTTCTTCAATGTCTTGGGATTTTTTTTTTTTTTTTGAGGAAAGGTATAGATATAAAAATAACCTTTAATATACATATTGCATCAAAGGAAGTTGTGCTCTAGCACTCGGATCTTCAAACGTTCAAGAGAGGCATTGAAAAAAGAGTGATGAACTTGAGGCGTTAAAAAAAAGGGTTATGAACTTCAGACATCGGGATCCCTTCAGAAACCTGTTCTCTTTCTTTTTCACTCGTTTCTAGCCATTGTCCTCTCAGAAGGCAGCAGTCTCATTCCCTTCACAGCATGCAGTGGGGTCTGGAAGCAGCACGTTCCCAGCTTTGCTGTTCCTTGGGTGGGAGGGTAGGGCCATGGTGCTGTGTGGGTGCAGTGTCACCCTCTGCTGTCACCAACACCTCTATTTGGCATCACCTCACCACGGACAAGGTGTAGGAGGCCTGGCAGGTGACATGTTCCCCGTGAGCTGCTCTTTGGGGCAAACTCTCAGCCCAGGCTTGCAAAAACTGCAGCTCAGATTTATGCAGCCTGTGCTAACTATACTTTTTTCCCTATAAATTCCTTTGTTGTCTGCAGAATTTGCTTCCTGCTGCAAATGAACCCCGGGGGAAGAAGCAGCGTTTTCTATATGTAGAGTTTTGACTAATGCCACCCTTGGTCTCGAATTCTAAGTTGTCACCAGCCTGTCTGCTGATGCAGGTGCTCAGCAGACAGACACATGATGCCTCTTACAGAGGATTAAAATGCCTATCTCTGAGAGACAAAAAGGGAATACTTTAATGTTTAATATTAAATCATTCTCCTAACTGGAGCAAAGCTATAAAAACAACAATAATAACAGACTCCTAGAGGAGCTGAGATTCAGTCTTTATCTGACAGAGGAGAATATGCAATTATAAAGCTATCAAAGCCTTAAAAATATAAATATAATTAAGAATAAAGATATGCAGAGAAAAACAGTGATGTAAACACATCTTTAAAATAACTGAGTAGTATTCTAATATCATAGAATCATAGAATAATATGAAGGAAAACACTCTGCCATAGTAAAAACGTGATCCCACAACTCCCAGTTTGCATACAAGAGCACGCAGAATCTCAGATGTTTCCCCTCTGTTGTGTTGCTCCCTCCAGTCCACATCCATCTAGGAAGAGACTCCGCTAAGATTCACACAGAATTTTAACACCCATATTTGCAACAGGGGCTCAGACTCGAGGGCTGAGCAGAGGAGCATTTGCAAGGCTGATGCAAGGAGGTAAAGCCAGAAATCCTCTCTCCCAGCAGGCTGATGTGCTATTAATAAGTCACGAGGTAAAGCATATTAGCAGGTGAAAAATGCTGCTGTGAACGTTGTAAAAGCAGTTCCGTGTGGGTAATGCATTCACCTAAAGGTGCTCTGCTGCATCAGTCCTGGGGACAGCAGGATGGGACAAGGCCAGCAGAAATGAGCTGGTGTTGTTTATTTATCAGGGAGCGTTACCTTCTCTGTCCTCACTTCTCTGTCTCTTACAGAGCTCTCTGGTAATTCCTGTCGGGTGCAGCCTTTCTTCAGTTTCAATTCGTGTTCCCTTCAGTGCTGTGACGCTCACTCAGGGCACTTTGCTCCAGCCATCCCTTTATCCTTCCCACGACTGTGGATCCTGCACTGCAATGCAGTAAAGTCTCCATCTCCTGCTTTGCAATCTCTCCAGATCTCTAATGACTGAGCCTTTGTTTGCAGTGTCATTGCCAGGGCCCTGTGCCTTCAGGAGTAAATCTAGGAGTTCCTTTGCTTTTCAAGTATTTCATTGTTTTCCTCTGATTTAACAGAGGTATTGATACCTGCTATTTTATATGAAATAGTGACCTTTTCACATTTTTTCTTCTCTATGTTTATTACTTTTAACATTTTCAGCTTCTCTTTCCCATCTGCTAGATTTTGTCACTACCCTATGCCTTAACAAATGTCCTTAACCAACAAAAAATTACAAAAAATGGTGTCCTACTTTCTTTATCCAACACTTTTATACTCTGTTCATTCATCAAATATCCTTATGTTCCAACTATTTTTTTTTCCTTTTCCAAAATAGTGATAATCAGCTTCTCATTTTCTTTTGGCCCTCCTGCGAGTTTTTGTTTTCTACTAAAGTTTGCCCCAGACACACACTTTTTAAAACTTTAAAAAAAGAATTCTTTAAATTTTTTTCTCTATACTCTGTGCAGTGGAGTTGTGATATACACATAAATAATAAATTCCTTTTTAGGTTGCTCCAATCTCACTTAATTTTATCCAGCATTTAGGCTTTCCAGATTTGCTTCTCAAAACTTCAGCCCTTATACCTTTGGCCTTTACCATGCAAAACAGACAGATGTATTTTCTTCTACTTCCAATGCATTTGAGTATATTTAAAATCATCAGCTATGGCTTGGAGTCTATCTTTTGGAAAAAAAAATCAGTTGATTCCTCAGACTGCTGCTATGGAAAAACCTTGCTCTTATTGGAGAAATTACCACGGGAAAGGCATTTGTACTGTAGCAGCCAGATAGTTTTGCAACCTGGACCACAAAGTTAGGCTGGGGAGGTACTTGATCATGACACTGATGCCTGTGAACACGACCTGGCATAAGATCTTAGTCCTCAGGAGTTGAGGGATACAAGGCCTTGAGAGGGTAGAATTTTAGTAAGTTCCAAGGAAAATCTACACCCAAAGAAGTAGTAATATGCTCCTCCTTAATTATTCATATCAGCTAATGTTATGGGCTGACTTCTATGATTTTCAAGGTTTTTTTTTCCCTTCCAGGCTCATAAGGCATCACACAATACCTGTTCTTTATGTATGAAGTAGGTTTGTAGCCTCCATCAGCTTTTGGAAACCCAAAATTTAATATCATGATTAGAATCTTGGCTGATGCTGCAAACACGAACGTATTTCTCTAATTATTTGAAGCTATCTGGAAGCATTCCTTGGTTTATTTTAAGAGCCATCTAGGTATACAATACTGGATATACCAACAGCAATACCCTTCCCAGGGTTTGCAAATACAGGTTAGTTGAATAACATTTTTATTGAACAAAACCAGAGGGAAATGACTTTTGCTGCCAGCTTTCCATATGAGAGGAGTTGATAGCAGTTGAATGGGTGGTGTGGGAGTTTGCCATATTAAAAAATTTCAGGGATTCTAAGGGAGAAGTAGATAAATATTTTGATGGAAGAAAATACAATGGAGGGAGACAAAGAATCAGGATAATTTTATGGCAAAGGCTTTCACTTTTTTTATATGTAGAACAGAATAGCTGGTCCACCTCCCCTTCTGCCTTCACTCTTCAAACAATACTTTTTAAAGAAAATGCTGGTTCAAAACGGTACCAAATGCACTTTTTCAGCAAAATTCCAAGTGACAAGGTTTCAGAAGGGCAACAGTAAGCTGTCAGTAAAAGGATAGGACAATTAGGTGGAAATGCTACTTCGTGTCAGCTTCTGGTACAACTAATGACATTTTGCACTTAAAAAAGATGCAACTGAATTCTGAGTGACACTGGCTGTGGATACAAGCTGGCATCATTCCACAGACTTCAGAAGAGCTGCAGCACCTAAACCCAGCAGGCAATGAGGCAACTGGTCATCAATTGTCCATGGGATTTTTTTCATGGCTTGTAAAAAAACGTTCTGCTGCTTGGGCTGATATTTAGTGAAGCTCTGTGTGAAGGCAATATCAGAAATTCAGTTCAGCTCTCACTGACACTCAGACTTAAGGGTTTGACCAGGCTTATGGTTAAAGTGCCTGCAAGTCAGTTGTGATTTTCCTAGCAAGAGTGTTAAGTATAAAAAGATAAAAAATAGTTGGGTCTAAAATTGCTGTTCAGAAATCTGTCACTTAAAGCCCAGAAACCTGAACTTCAGGGAGATCTTGCCGTTTGACCTTGAAGCTTTAGAGTCAACCGTGCATAAGCCCCCAAATTACATCACTCTTGACAAACCTGACACCTCAGCTCAGTTGAGATCCATATCTAGATGCTACTCCAGATATTTTCCTTCCCCAGGAGTTGGGGTTTTTTTAACTTGCCTATGATTCTTAAACAGGAAACTGCTTCTAACCAGTGTCTTTTTCCTTGAAAACCTGGCTGCTGCTGTCCAGGCCACAAGCTTCTTTTTTTAGCACACCTTAGTTTAATTATGAGCCTATTTAGCCTAAGTATGACCCCTGCCTGGAGGGCCCAGGAGTTCCTTCGCCTCAGAGCTACAGGACTCATTTATAAGTAGGTCTGTACTTACCTTCCTCCTCTATAGAAAATACAACTGAATTTTACATTCTGCAGGAATTGCATTCAAAAACAGAAAGGAGAAACAAGCCTTGGAGCAGGGACCGAACGTAATGAGCACCTTGAACACTGAACTGCTGAGTTACCCATCCTTCCTGACCCTGTGAGGTTGGAGCTTTTTTCCTGCACAAAGGTACAGCTCTGAGAGAACAGCAACACTCCCCACCTCCCGAGTAGCCTTGTTTCTTGCAAGCCTTGTGTTTTGGGCACTCATCTGAAAGATAAAAGGTTAGGTTTGAAGTTCAGACGGGAGGGAATTGAATCTGTGCTCGCCTTTTGCAGGGCAAGCATTCTCACCGCTTGGCTATTGTGCGGAAATAAAGACTCGGTGTCTCCTTCTTCAGCTGTGCTGTGAAAGAGGAACAGGAGCACTGCTCAAAGGGACTGTGCTCCTGCTTGCAGCAAGGGCTGCTTGCTGAGCAGCTGAGCTCCTCACAGAGGACTTAGACCCACAGTAGATTAATATTTAGTCGTTTAACTGGCTGTTGGGTACCTGTGGCTTGATAAAAGAGGAATCCTGTTCAGCCTGTTGGCTACTTCAGTGTGCCAGAGTTTACCCTCCCTCAGGCTGCAGAGGAGCTGGTGGAGGAAGTAGGAGCCTTTTTCCATAAGACAAAATTCTGGATTCCTCTCCATGGACCAGGAGCTTGGAAAACTGTCACAACACCACCGAGCCCTCACACCCCACCCTCTCACTGCTTATGAGATCGCACTTCAGAATTGGGGCTTTCTGCATTTTCTTGCTCAATTTATTTGTTCATTTGGGATCTTTATTGTTGTTTTGTGGTTTCATAGTCCTTGCAATATAATTGTAAATTTATTTTTCTTTCAAAAATAATATGATTTAGATTTACAAAGAAGATATCTTCATCTGCTGTAGTTCATCATATACGAGACCCACAAAGCTTTTGTATAAAACCCCTCACTATGTCCAGAGATGTAGGAAATGGTATAGGCACCTATGAAACAGAACCAAGAGTTATTTTTATAAAATGTGACGTGGTATATTTACTGAAAATCACCTCCACCTCATGAATATTCCGGGAAGTTTTGACCCTTTCAAAATTTCCTGTAGTGATGAGAAAATGCCTCTTTTTACAGGCTACTTTGTTTTGATACATGCAATGCTTAAATGACAGCTGGAGAAGCAGAGCAACACATTCAGCACTAACTACTGATGGCACTGATGACATAAATAGGCAAATACCTGACTTATTTATCTGTCAACTTTTCTATTCTAAGGTATCCAAACACATTCAGGTGCTCTCAGCACTTCTGAAATAGAGCATAGAGATAATGTGAAGTAATGACTACTGCTTAAAGAGCTGGAAAATACTTCTGATACTTCTTTTAACTGCAGGAAAAGTTCAGATTATGCTGTTAGATTGAAAAAGATCTTATTTGGACAACCATGCAGAGTTGTCAGTTAAAATAAATGTTTGGATTAAGTGAAGAAACTTCATAGGTTTTTATGGCCTGAAGGAGACACGCTGCATTTGTGAGTGGCTGAGATCCACGGTCCCAGACAAACAAGGAAAAATGCTTACTCAGTTTCCCTAAAATCTGACAAAAAAAATACAAATAAACTGGCAAGATGGAACTTACATTTGCTTTAAGTCTTCATAAAAAAAACCAAAAAAAATTCTTCCTTGCAATGAAGATAACAACATGCAAAAATACCTGAACACTCAGCTCAGACACAGACCCTTGGTACTTCCTACAAAATCCTGGCCAGGCTTTGTAATACATAAGCATCACTTCCAAAAGAACATCAGAAAAGCAAAAGCTTTATGTGCTGTTCTGGAATCCAGGGGAAAAAAAAAAAAAAGCATAGCCTTAGGCATTGTATTTAAATGAGCCTTCCAAGATCCTCATGAATGTTAGCTCAGACAGAGTTTATCTACCAGGGGGAAACCAGAGATTCAGCTTCACTGCCAACTTCCTTAATAAACATGAGCCACTGGCACTGTCCAAAATAGAGCAGATAAGCAGAAGTTGCACATCCCACTCATTACTATGCTATATTAAAGCTTAGCACAGTTGAGGGAACAACATTTCAGAAGTTATTTACAGTGATGTGAACAATTTAGTTCAGAAACAAACGAGCAATAAATGTCCTTATCCAGGAGATTAAAAAAAAAAAAAAGTTAATTTTTACAAAAAAGTCAAACCACATTTTTTTCAAGCACTGATTACCAAAGAATGTTGGTGCTTTAGGTGGTTTTAGTAGGGTTATTTATTTGTTTCTATTTCAATTAGCTAGTGCTCTCTGTGCATGTTAGAGAAAGACTTTTAGACAGTACCTGACCAGTATTCCAGCTGACATGGGCTCCCAAAAGCACTTGAATGCAACAGAAATGCTGAAATTTGCTTCATTTTCACCCTTTTCATAGCACCAATTAACTTCATTTTCAGCTTCTGGCAGCACAGTTACCAGGATTAATTGCAATCTTTCCCTAAAGCTGCAATTTTTACATTAGACACTCTGAGCTCAGAGCACTGATGTTTGAGAGAGACCCACAACCTGAAGGTCCTGGGTTCCTAACAAGGAGTTAGGACAGGCTGGGAATCAAAACCAGCTCTGAATCTTGGTGGAGATGTGCAGCCACATGCCCCAGAGGGACCCACGAGCTCCCCACCTACCCCAGCTGGAGAAGGGTCCCACTGCCAGGTCCCCTGGAACGGGAAACAATTTGTTGGTGGCTGCTGTAAAATCCAAGGCTTTGGCACCGTTTGCAGGTTGTCTTTAATTCCAGGTTTGTGAAATACCCGTGTAATTTGTCTCCATCATCTTTAGGCCTGTTATACCCCAAAAATCACCTTTCATGGAATCACTGAAGTTGGAAAAAACATCCAAGATCCTCAAATGCAACCTTTGACCAAACAGCACCATTTCCCTCAACAGCCTAAACCAAAGGGCTGAGCTTACAGAGGCCCTTTCCCTACTGATCCACATCCTGTACTCCTACCATTTGGAGGTATTTTGGAAAAGACAGGTGTTTGGATCCTCCCTTTATAGCTTTAATTAGCATGATTGCCTGTGCTGCTGTGTTAATGGTAGTATTCTTCACATAGATGCAGAAATTAGGTTGTAATAAATACCAATATTTTAAAAAACCTGTTGTGTCGACTCAGTATTTGCACCTGACCCAATCAGTGACATATCCTACCAGCCCTGTAGTTTTCTGTACAGTTTAAAGTAGTGTATAGGTGTGCATTTTCAAATGTAGTATTTTTCTTTTTGCCAGTGAAAACTTCCAGGAAAACAGCACTTCTTTGATTTATACGTTTTTACACATCAAAATAAACCAGCGGTGTTTATTTTTGTGCCCAGAAAGCTGAGAGGGTGGAGTTTCTGGAGGCAGTTGTTTGGGAGAGCTGAAATATCTTGAAGTAATGTTAAGCAAATGATATATTTTGGCAATAAAAGCGTATTTGTGACTTTGTGAAAGTCCTGAAAACAGTAACAGCAAGAATACTATTTTTCTGATCTTTACTCCTGCAGAGTCTCTTAATTTTTCATGTAAAATATATTTGAATTCTTTAAAGTCATCGAGCTATTTATTTTTCTTAGAGGGGACTCTAACAAGGATCCTCTGATCACTGCTAATTCTATTTTTTTTCCCTAAATGAGAAAACAAATGACAAAAAGAAATGAGACAAATCTGAAATTTTGTGAAAATTCAATAGCATTACTTTTTTCCTATTTCTTAGCTTCACTGGGTATCTTTTTCATCTACCCACTAATCTAACTTTCTTTACATTTTGTTTTTACTTAAATAAACATTAAACATACTTGCCTACAGTAAGCTCTCTTGTTTTATTCTCTTTGCTCTCCTTTCCTGTACAATAAGCCCATTAATTTTTAATACTTTATTTTCTGAGTTTTCTCTTTTGTTATTTGATTCTTAATGAATTCTCTCTTAAGCTTACAATATCAATGCTTATTTATTATGGATGTATTGTACAGAAACATTTTTACTGTGATTTGATTTTTCATCAGAAGACCTTGAAGTTCACTTTATATAGAAGTAATGACAAAAAAAAAAAAATGCCTGGGAAATAATCCACTCAAAATAAATATAGATAATTCAGGAGAGGGGAAAGAAACCCAGAAGCAAAAACAAAGAACAACAATGACAGAAAACTGGGAAAATATTTTTGAAAATAAAATAAATCCATTGTAAAAGACAATTTACATTAAACCAGGCATTCTTATATGGGTTTGTTTTTTTTTCTTGTTGGATTCCAAGACAAGTTGCTTAAATTTTTTTAAGCCAAAGTTTTCATGGAGATTGTGTCAATCAAAGGAAAGGAATTTTCTACATTTATAGTTACAGCAGTAAACCAGAGAAGATGTCTTGGTCAGTGGGACTACAGAGCATCACTCTCGTGTCTATTTAGTTTATACTCAGTTAGGAATGTCATTAATGAGAAATATAAGGAGCAATAGACCCCTAGGCAGTTCAGGAAACACTGGTCAGAGAGCTGTTACCGAGACACACACGAGTAAGTCAAAACTCTGTAGTGCTCCTTTGGTGCCTGGTCTCCCTAATCCTCTTTTCCCATATTTTCTGGCTGTGTGTGGTGAGTTGGGTATGACCAAAGATGCAGTTTGCAGAGTCCAGCCAGGTATTTCATCCAAAGATTAGAATTTGGGAAATTTTAATGTTGATGTACATTTAAGCTTCTATAATTATTGCAAAATCCTAAATAAGAAATACAACCGTGATTCCAGATGCTACCTGGTAGAAAATGTTTCCTAAAGAACTATTTACTCCTGGTTTTTAAATGACAGTACCTTGACTTATCATAGAAACAATTCCAGCCTAGGCAGTGTAGGTTTGATTCTATATGGGCTTGGGCAAGTTGCTTAGCTATTCTTAGCTTCTGTGCTTTCCCAGCTAAGTGGGGGATTGTCACAATGAATTCATTGATTAGGATCCCTAAAAGGAGGCCCTATAGCTGGATTTTAGGCAGATTCACGGGCCACAGGAGTTTTCAGAAGAGTAACAATAATGTTAAAAGATGTCAGCATTGTTTGATGGCATAACTGGACCATGAAATAAACAAACAATGAATAAAGAAAGAGCTGGGAAACACCTGAAGAAGCTTGAAGTTTTAAACCAGAAATTTACCTGCAGAACTCTGAGTATAACTTGAAAACTTCCTGCATGTTTTCTGAATAATGGGGCAGAACAAACCCGTGTTGTTAGCAATTAATATAATGACTTTTAATTTTTGCCAGGGTCAGCATTCTTTTGAATACTGGTATGAGTAGGTACTTGCCTGATTTTGTAAAACAGTATTGGGTATTTCAGAGGTGCTCTGATGGAAACAAAACTTCTGCTTCTTTCTTACTAAAAATCTGGAAAGCTTAGATGTTTCCATTTGGTGAAGCTGTTATTTTAACTGCAATGGATTCTTATTCTCCTGAGTATCAGGCTGAGTTCTGGATGCAAACGGATGAGAAAGCTCCAGAGAAAACTCAGCTGGAAGAGCTCCATCCCTTTTGGAGCTCCAGCCAGGAATTCACCCTGGGCCACAGTCCTGCCTTGCTCAGAACACACAGCCAGCTCTGGCACACCAGAGCACATCTGTGCCCCTCATACCCCTCCATCAGCCTCTGGATTTTCTGTTTGCAACACAATTCCACACGAGGAGAATTCCATTTGGATTTGGGTATTGGTGTGACAGCCCAGCTAAGCACTAGCCAATAATTAGTGGGGGTAATTTTACCAGTGAAGCAGGAGATAGCTGTGCATCCTCTTATTTATAACACACTGCTTGTGTTCTCTGTACTCACTCTGAAAAGTTAGGATAAAAATTGGGTTATTTATACAAACCTGCCCTGAAGGGAGAATATTTGAAGAGACTGTTCCATTCCTCTGTCTCAGCAGTTATTTTTTTGTCACTTCTCCTTAATTTCTGGGAGTTGATTGTAACCAATCCAGTCTAGATATGAGAAAGACAAGAATCTGGACTGAGCAAATAAACCTCTTCCTCTAAGCTTGGGTTTCTCTTGCATATTAGGTTTTGTTGTCTCCTAAAAAAGCCTCTCAAAGTATAAACTTGTGTTAAATTGCATATAAATATTGAGACAGATACTCCTGTGTGAATATGTCTGATTGTTCTGTTGCACTGCTGTGATTTTTCACACTTAATGTGGGTCTTGTTTCTTTTCTCATGAAGGAGAAGCCATGTCCTAGAAATGAAAGAATTGGTTTGAAACTTGAGTCAACTGAGCACTACTCTCAGCCAGGCTAAAATTTCCCAGGTAGCTGGAAGTCACATCAGGGCTGCTGTGCCACAACTTCAGGTTGGTCAGCCTGTTCTTGTTCTCACTCCCCCGTGACTCACAGGAGTCATTTTTAGCTGAAAATTTCCAGCTGCCTTAGCAAACCCTTTGTGCCAACTCGTGCTTTCAGTAAGAGCCTTCCTGTGCCGTAACTTCTCATTCCTACAGACACACACCCACTCTCATTGCAGGTTTTTGCCATCATAGAGTCAATGCAGTGAGAAATTATCAAACTTTTTCCTCATGCCTTGTAAGCACTAATAAAGACGTGCTCCTTTCAGAATCTACTTTTTGTTAATGCCAGACAGTATGGAATTCACTGCCTGTGTAGCTGACATTTTATACAATTTACATTCTATTGCTGGAAGTGTTTCTTACCTCTTGGGTAAACATTATCAGGAATATACCACGTTTTTCCTCCAGACAAGGTCATGGATGAGAAATGAACAGAAATGCTGTCAGGCCCCGAATCCATGTAACAGTTTTGACTAGTTGTTTTCTAACATGCTGCTTTGCCACACAACAAGACAACTCCTTTGCCAAATAGGAGAGAGTGTAACAGTTGTTACCTTTCAACAACTCTTCATTTCTGATCAAAAGATAAGGAGGTAATTTTTTGAAATCTGTTAATCCGAAGAAGCTCAGCTGCTAATAGTTCCCAGAATCCTTCCGATGTGTGTGCCATGTTCATCTTTGCAGTGATCAAAAGTGAGGGAGCTCTGCTGATCAAAACTAAAGGAACACGTTATTTTGACACTTGGAGATAAACTTTGCTTTCCGTGCTGATGAGAATTCAGAAATTGCACATCACCTACAACAATTCAGTAAGTCTGTTAAAGAATGCAAATCTTCCACCTTGTAAAACATCCACGGGGGAGAGAGGACTTGGCATTCTCCTTTGGGAGGAGAAGGGGAATTCAAATGCTGTAAATTATGTAGAGGCAGACAGTATGTAAGAAAAATATTTAATGTTTACTCTTAATGTGAAAAAAAAAAAAATGTGAACCTTGCCTCTGGTAAATTGTAGCTCTTGACAAAATAAATCTCCTAGTCACAGACAGAGTTCATGTTTGCCTTTTAATTTTTGCTGGGCAGTGAGGTAGATTGAAATGATCACTGAACAGTGACTACATGTTTGCAGAAAAGAGGATTTCTCATCAGCCACCTCAAGAAGAGCAGTAGGTCTGTGCCTACTGTAGTTGCAATTTGTTCAGTGTCATATAAGCCAAAGACATCCTTAGTAACTCCTCTGTTCGCATATCCCCTTGCACTGAGATATTTCTCCATGTACCTATAGAGCCCTACCATGAGTGCTGCTCTGCACTTACCTGGTTACGTTCATACACAACGGAATGGATATTAAATTCATTCTTTTTAATTCCCACAAGCCCACTAGAAATATTTGACAGAAAATGCCTGCATGAAAAAAGCCTGTGACATTCCAGGCATATGAGGAAACCAGCCCTGACCTTTCCCTTTGTATTGGTCGATGAAGGTGAAGAGCAGCTCCATTTATATCAGACCTCCCATGGATACCAACTGTACATTATCCTATGGAGCTTCTGTGCTGAAAGACCTGTTAATTTGGTCACATTTCTGAAGTTGTTCTGGCACCAGCAGATATTGGCTTCTGTTCACCTTCAGATTTATTTGTTTGTCTTGGAGGAGAGAATAAAAGTCCTTCACAACACGAAGATTACTATCAGGACTTGTGGTGGACCTTTAGCTTCTCATCACTGGAGGGATTTCTGCTCCTTTGTTCTGATAGATAGATGGATCTGACAGAGAACAGAAAGAGGTTTTCCTTTTTACTGTATTTTTTTTCCGAGATCAGCAAGTACAACTGGCAACATGTTTATGTCAGAGTTTTTGTTTCCAGGAAACTGCATATGTGGGCTGACCAGTGTTGTTCATGAAATTACAGCCATTTCATGCATCTACTTCTGAAAAATATTAAAAAAAAATAAAATCACATTGCCCTCTTCTTTGTGTTTGAATCATCTATCCCTTACCTCATCATGGAAACTCTTCTAAATTAAACTGTCCTCATTTCTGCTCTTAGGAATTGCTGTTGTGGATATTTTGCCAACATGCAGCAGAGCTACACTTAGGAGTGGCAGTAGAGCTGTGTGTAATTTTGCCTCCAGTAGCTCGGCACTATCATGTTCTCTCCTACCTCTTGTCCCTCTGCTCTTTCCAATCCTGTAATCACATTCTCTTGATTTTCAGCTGTGTGTGCCTGGAACGATCCTTCTGATCTCGTATGCAGGCACCCTCTCTCTTCCTTTGAATTCCTTACTGAAACATTTCTTCAGACAATTATTTCTACCCTTTATTTATAATCAGTGATCTCTCCTGAACTGTTGCCTCTTGTCTTGTCTTGTTTTTATCTCGTATCAGATTATAAGATCTTTGAGTAAGGGAATATGTCTTGCTATGTCTTTGTAAAACGCTTTATAAACTTACAGTGACAGCCACGATAATTCCTGGTACATTTCCACTCAGATCAAGGAACCGCTGCTTGCTGATTCTGGGCAGCACACGCTCCCAGGGGCTAGTGAATTCAGGTTTATCAGGGCACTAGACTATCCTGATAATTAAAATTTGCTGCTGTGATCATCAGGAGCGGTGTGAGTGTTCCTTGCATCGATGCGGTGCCGCCGCTCTGCCCTGGATCCGTCTGTCAGCGGCACCATCGAGCGGGGTGCGCTGCCTGCTCCGACAGAGGGGCTGGGGGAACACACGAGGAGAGAGAGGGGGCCACTGCCTCTGCATGATTGTTAAACTCGCCTTCTCTTTTCTTCTTTTTCCTGCTTTTTCATTGTACTTGAAAAATAATTTCCGTCAGATGTTAAGAAAGGCAAGGATTCCGTCTCCGGCTCCGGCTCCGTGGCGAGGGAGCTGTGTGGAAGCAACCAGAACTTCCTTCTGAGGCATCATTTCCTTTACACAAATGCAGAAAGGCCAATTGTTCTCTGGGAATGAAAAGTTGAAGAGCTATCCTGCCATACAGTTTTAATGGCTGTATATGCTACTTGTTTTATGCTATTTATCAGAAATTCCAAGCTCGTGCAAAGACATTTCTGTGCCTTGCCGGAGAGAGTTCAAGTCAGAGTTTCACTACAGTTCCAAAGAGGGAGGCTAATAAATTACAATAAAACATTATATTGTACCTCCAAGTTGTCAGTGACTGAATGTTTAAATTGCAGTAACTAGCAAGTGATATTTTTCTTGGTGGAAAACAAAGGAATTTTTCTCCCCAGTATTGCAGTATGAGGTTTATAGCAAATCATGGAATTCATTCAGCACTATAAATATAATCTGCTTGTAATACATATTACAGTCCTCATTAAACTTTTAAGAATAGCTACAATATTTGCTGTGGAAACAACTCTCTCCCCTCTAACTTTCATCTTATATTCATCAGCAGAAAGCAGAGTTGAACCTCTTCATAAAATGAATACATCCCTTCCCCTCTCCCTACTTTGTCACTGTTCCTAGTTTTTCACTCAGAAATGGAGCTGGTCACTAATTTAGGAAACTCTGCATGTACTACTGACTTCCAACAGGCTTTGTAAATTGTAATAGAATCAAGGGGACCTTCTCTGTCACATTTGGCCCCATGGAAACTCATATCAAGTATTTCCTTGCAAACCCATTAGTAGTGATTTGCAATAGTCCAATTTAGAGGTCACTTAAGCATGAAAACAGTGTACAAGAAAGTGTATAATGAAACAATATCAGTAATAGCATATTTAAATGAACAATGTCAGTAATAGCATATTTTAAATGTTTCATTAAGTCTGAATTGTTATATTGTAGTACTGCTGTGAAATTGCTGCTACTTTCTCTGAGATTTCTTTTATATCTGTATTACTGAGGGACAGAAACCAAAAGATGATAAAAGTCAAAATATTTTTATTAATCATGTGTTTTAGAACATTTGTACACTGGATGACTTGGTTTATATGTCTTTACGTCGTCAATAATCCTAGATTAGGTCCAATTAATATAAATTCAGGAGTCTTTTTTACAGAGGCAGTGCAAGGATGAACATTTTGCAGTCTCTCATATTAAATTAAAACAATTAAAATACCTCTTTATTGCTTTCAGAAAACTATTATCCCAGCAACAAAGACTCTCGGTGTCCTGATTTGAAGGCATGAAATAAACAAAAAAAATTCCCATCATAATGTATCAATTAATTTTGTCCTTGCTAAGCAAAGCTGTCCAGTTCACTGGGCTGTGCTTTCAGTATTGCTGAGTGGCACCAGATCAGTCACCCCCTGGAGAAAACTTGGGAGAGGGATATGGTTCAGACACATTGTTCTCCTTGAGGCACATTTTGTGATGGAAGAGAAGTGAGTATTGATTTGGGATAGTTCTTCCCAACTAATGACATGAGGGCCTTCAATTCTTTCTAACTTTTCTTTAGCTGAAGTGAGCTGGTGAGACAGCACCAAGCTCAGAGTTAAACCCAAATATTCCTGGCCTAGGTGGCACTGCCTTGTTTAGAACAATACCCAAGTTAACAGTGCATTAGCTGGATTTGTTGTTGAACAGCATAAACTGTTCTAATTCCATTAATACTGTATAGCCATGGAAGTTCCCACCAGTTGAAGATCTCATCTAGTAAATCTTTCATTCTGCAATGAAATTGCAGATTATTCAAGAGCACTGCAGTACTGAGACCTGGTTAAAAACTCTGTGAGTGGTTGTTTTGAGTTTTTTTTTCCCTTTTCTCCAGCAAAATCCAGTGCAACAAAACCCCTGAAAACAGATTTGGCTTTTGGAAGCAGCAGTTTTTAATCTGTGAGCTTCTGAAAACTGGAGTGGTTTTGGCTGAAAACTGTTTCAAAGGGAAAAAAAAAAATGTCCAAAGCTCTGGACTACATATATTTCTATTATTATCTTATAAGTAGTAAATCCAGGGTGGATGGGGGAAAATGCATGCCCAGAACAGAGGGGCAGAACCTTGTCCTGGTTACCTGAGCTGGTTCTGGACCCACGGTAATGTCAGTGGTGGTTCAGGCAGTTCTGTCCTCACCCCTCGTGCACTGACAGAGCTTTATAAAGAGAACAGAAAATCTCTGTGAAGTAGTGCAGGTTTTACTCTATCACCTAATAAAAGCACGTGTTGCTGCACTGTCAGTTTACACTTTGCTGGCTCCAGGTTCCACATCATCAGATCAATTTGGCTTTTGCTGCCAGGACAGAGTAATCCCATAAGCACTGTCTCGACTGCGCAGGCTTTCTTGTCTTCTGATCATCTGTTGCAGGCAATCCATCAGTTCAATCTGCTTGAATTGCTCTGATGTTGCTTTGGTGTGGAGCTCTGCATTACCTTCCCGAGGAAACCATTGGGATGCGATGCCAGGAGGTTTGTGTGTGAAGTCAGAGTGTTCCTGCTCAGCCTTTAGTCTCACCACTTAGAGATGTAGTTGGCCTTTGTTTCTTATATAGTCAGCTAAGCTATAAAACACCAGCATGGTTCCAGCAGGAAAAAGAAATAATTAAATCAGCTGATACCTATCAATATATATTTCAACAGTCATTTCAGTTTGCAAGATTCATCTTGTCCTTAAATCAATATTTGTGTGAAATATGAGCTTTTTAGAGGCTCTAAATCAAATAGGAGTATCACCCACCCTGTGTATTCAATTTTTAACAAATTAACTTTTGTGATTATGTGGCCTAAATGTAAAGTTAAAAAATATTCTTATGGATGTTTCTTGTGGGTTTTAGTCTACAAAATTGACTGGCATAGGAGAAAAAAGAAGTATCAAAACAGTATAGCATTTTGGAGCTGTTTACTTCATTGGACATGCCTTTTATCGTGCATCTCTGACAAGCAAGGTTAAAAAAAGCAATATTGAAACTACAAAACACCTCTCCTCTTATTCACACCTAATTATACTGTCTGTTCATTGTACTCAGTATCTCAAAGAACCATGGATATTATTGGTGATTTATCATCACCCCATTGACAGTGCAGTGGCATTACTGCAGAAAAGAAGCCAAATTCAACCTTCAGGTTATACCTCTTGAAATTGTGTGCTGGTTAGAATCCATCTAATGGACCTGTTTATGACACAATAACTCCTTTCCATTTGGGCTGCATCTGCTCCACTTATCAAATATTTTTTGAGGACTTAGTGCTTTATGTGGTTCAGTCCCCAGGAGCAGAAGCACAGAACAGCACTGCCAACTGAAGGTTACCATAGGGAGATACTAAAAAAATAGGATGTTTTTGTCTTCTGAGGGTGAAAGGAAATAATGCCAGTGACAGGCTGGAAGGGGATGGATATATTTGTAAAGTGTGACAATAAAAGTTAACACTATAGCAGGAATAAATCAAGCATTCAAGCAGCAACTCTGGCAAATACACACTCCAGCAGTGCTGCACTAGAGTGAGCTTTCATATGACAACATCCAGTGCCAAATTTAGAGCCTAAGGATCCTTTTGTTCCACCTGCCTGTACAAGACTAAAACATAATATTTATTGCTTGTATTGGAGTGCTTCTACACATCTCCGGTAGGAAACTTCCTGATCCACTTTTGGAAAAAATAGATTGTCTAAAGAGGCACGACAGAGGTGGGAGGCGTGATATGAATATGCATCCTTCAGAAATGGAGAGATCAATCAAGGGGAAGCTGGCTCAAAATAACTGCTACAGCCTGTAGCTAAAACCTTGCTTTTTTTAGATTATCTGTATTTGTTTGGGTGAAATTTGAAGTCTGAGTGCAATTTTCCAAGATTTCAGAGCACCTGGCTCAGCTGCTCCCAGTGCGGAAATCCCAGGCGTGTTTCCAGGGACTCTGTGCAGCACAGCTCCGCAGCACAGCCTGGAAGTTCAGAAAGCAAGGATCCCGTTTTGGTGTGCATTCTGCACGTTTGCTCTGCCTCTCCCTGCTGGCTGGGATGGGTCCCGAGGCAGCGGGAGGACCATCCATGGCCCGGGCCATCTGTGCCGGGCACCCGCGGAGCGGCCGGCGCTTTCCAGGAACGCTGGACTCGGGGTGCAAATACGTGGACAACACAAGGGCCTCTGTCTGTCAGCTAAATCCTTCACAGAAAGAGGTTTTGAATATCTGAGGTAATGAGTTTTCCTAGAAGCTGGAGGCAGAGAAATGAAGTCCAAGCCTTTGTCCACCATGATCCAAACACACAATGTGTAACACAATGGCAGGCTGATCCCCAAGGTCAGAATGGATTTAATGTTTTCTCCCTTACATCAGACTTTTCCCTTACTATTCTTATGGCTCCTGCTCTGTCACTGCATAGTTACAAAATGCTATTTGCTTCTTTCTTTCTTTTTCTTTGTCACCTGCCATGCTTTGATCTGGCTCCTCCTGCACGGAGCGTGGGTGTCCTTTCCAATCAGACCTTACAGAGCCTTGTGCAACTTGGCTGAGACTTCACACTCGAGGCCCTTCACCTCAAAATGCCTGATCAGAGTAAGCAGCAATGAGACAACACTTGCTAGATATGTATGTCCTGCTGCTAATGATGGTGGGGAGCTACTATAGGGAGGGTCCTCTCTCTGATGCCCTTGATACATATTTGGCAGGAGTCATTTTCACTGCCAGCTTATCTTTACAGTGTCAGACTTGCAGCTTTAATAGGCTCATTAATCATCTGTGTCACTCACTTTCCATTCCTTCCCTGAAGCTGCTCAGCAAAAGTTCTGCTGCTGTGTTTTGCCAGCACCTTGGTGTTCTGACAAGGGAATGTAAACGCTGCTGTGGAGCCGCTGCTGAGCCACAGAGAGGTTTGATTGGGTTCAACAAGCAGCACATCTTTGGATGCTTATGAAGAGCAATAATGTGTTTGCCTCAGAGATGGACCCAGGGTTCTGTTTATCATCCGAACCTCCCCATTCCGAACATGCAGGGTTGGATCAGGCCGTGCCTTGGCCCGGCTCTTTGGGATATTTCACCCTGAGCACCTTTCATTTCCCTGAGTTAGCTGCCTGCACTATTTCATCCCAGCCTGACTACACTCGTATATGGTAGAGTCTGACTCCCTCAAGATTGATGTTCATAGATTTCCGCCTTTAATTTTCATTCCTGTCTTTGCATTTGACCTAATAAAAATATATTTACTGGTTCTCGGTTTTCTTTTCACATTTGTAATCAATCATACTCGATGTATTACTTAATCCTAAGTCTAGTATTACTGACTCCCTTTGGGGTGGAGCCATATGCTAATAATCTCATGTTAGAGCAGAAAACAAATCAGCAGTGTTAGCATTTCCAGCTTACCTCAATCAACATTTTTAGGAGATTTTAAGAAAACCATACTTTTACCCCTTTTTTTGAACTATTTTAATATCATTTCTCTTGTTTTACACCCTAGCTATTTACAATTCCACTGTTTGGGGTTTTTTTGGTTAATATTCTATTGCACCTTTATTTTCTTATATGTTGTAAACATTTAATGAAGAATAAAAACTACCTTCTGAGCTTCACAGTCACCTCAATTCTCCTTCTAACCGTTCTTCCTAACTCTGAAGCATGAAGCTTCAAAATAAAGAGAATATTACATTGAAAAATAACACACTATAAATCACTGATTGATTTTAAAGCGTCAGGTCCCTTGAATTAGTGCCCACTACGCTGAAATCTGAATGAGGACTGAAGATCCTTAAGTCACGCCTTGCAGTATCCACATTTTAGTTCCTGATCCTGGACTGGAGTACAGGTTTAAGTGCCTCAGTTCACAGGCATATCCTCACACAGAACACAGGATGACAGAAAGCTTTGGGTCCTATCCAAGACAGCCACAACAAACTCCAGATATCAGGAGAAACCTACAGGATAACCCTGAGCACGGGGAGTTTATTAAAGGCTTTAGGGAGTTGCCTTAATTTAGGACCTAGAGCCCAGAAATTGCTTCTGAATAAAGATACCTGTATCTCTTTCCTTCCCTGTGTTCCTCCTCCTTCCCCAGAGAGATAATAGCAGGAGGAGCCTTCCCACACACTCCCTGAGTTGTAAAAGCAGCCAGATAAACACTCAGCTTACCTGGGAGAGCTCTGCAGAGCTCCTGCTCTGAGTGCCCAAATACCACCTGAGGCTACTCAGGGCAGTGACACCCTGGAAAAACAGGTATCTGAACAGAGAGTGCTTCAAATGCAGCAGCTGAAGGACAAAGAAAATGAATATTTGACTGTATGCCACAGCTTTTAGAGCATTTCTTTAGAAGATAGAAGTCCCCATTACATTTCTAGTTAAGGCTAAGCCTCAGCTGCAAACGTGAAGAGAACCAGAGCAGCCAGAATCCATCCAGCTCCTCCATCCTTGTACCAAACAGACATCTAGGTCCTGCAAGCTCTGAGTTTAAGCTCTGATTGCAGTAAAATCAGCAGAAAAAAAAACCCCTCAAACCCTTATCTTATCTAATTGATCAGTTCTAACCAGAAAACCAGTTAATCAGCCTTTGGAAAACAACACCAACCTACTCCACTTGGCCTGAGAAAAGCGCTGAATTTTGTGTTATACCAGCTCATTCATCTTCCACAGGATTTTTAATTCATGGCTTCTAAAGATGTCATTTGGTTCTGTCAAAAACATCCTAAACTCCCTGCATTTTGAGTGGGTTGAAGTTTCTGCCGAAGCTGATGGATTTTTGAAAGTTTAAGCAATGCTCACTGTCTCTACATGCATTCAAATAAGTATTAGCAGTGTAAAACCGAAGTGTCAAACACTTCTAAGCAGTGAATGCTTCATTTCAGCCATAAATATATGTTTTCAAAGGTCATTAACTTTCCTATTGCAATAGATGTAGCAGTTTTCCCTATACTCTGGGAGCTGACAGCATCTTTTTAATCTCTGTGGGGCACTGAAGTCCTCATAGAGGAAGATTTAGGGAACTACTGAAGGACTAGGGTGGTCCACAGGCACTTCAGTCTTTAGTCCAGAGTTTCCACACTTCATTTTTAAAAAAGTGCTTCACCACCATGAGATGGAAGAGCTCTGGGCTGCTATTTCTTAGTGTTCTGCAACTTTCAAACACTTAAATACTCCCTTCCCATTCATCTTTCTTCTCACGAGTGCTGACAGGTTTAAGAACCACTTTTCCTAAAAGCTGAAAGGTAAGTGACTTTGTTCAGTGCCCAGAATCATCTCACTGTGGATATGGGTTTGCTGAGGAAAAGAATGACAACAGAGGCTCAGGGATAAGCAAGACTGCTGAACAAACATGAGAAATTTCAACAGATCTGTTAAAGAAAATAGTTACATGCACAAGACAACCTGCTGATAATGGGTATTTGTAATAAACTTGAGTTATAATGGCCTTGGTTCCATACACGAGAAAGCAAATAGAAAGTAAAAGCTAATTAGGAAAAAAAAAAGATAATTAAAACAGTTAGATTCAGCTTCTTCTCATCAGCCTTCATTCTTTTCCCAAACCAGCACTAATTCAAGAATTCCTTGGGGGCGGGAGAGCTGGGAGTTTAAAGTATTCAAGACAAATTCCCTCTTCTAGTGCCTTCCACTGTTCAGAAAGAATTGGGACTCTCAGGATGTACAGTTCACAGAGATTATTCTTCACCAGTGAGAGAATTTAGAAGCATGAGAAAAAGACACAGTGACTATTCAAGGGACAGTCAAGAAAGAAAAGTAGTCAGGGGAAAAAAAATCCAGATTGGGTCAGGTTTTGTATCCCTTTTAGCCAGCTGGCAAAAGAGCAGCAGGAAGAATAAGATGAATATTACTAGGATGTGTTCTAATAAATATTCTTTTGATTTATTTTTTAATTCAAGCTAAGTCTTTTACAGCTGCATGAACTATTTTGTTTGACTGAGCTTGACATGGCCTGTGTCGTTAATGATGTATATTTTCATCAAAGGTGTATCTTAATGTGTGCTGTGATTGAAAGAATTGAGACAGCACTGCTTATGTTCTCTCAAATTCTTAAGCAGGAGGGATGGGAGCTTCCCCTAAATGACTCCAAATGCATTCCATATGTTTTACCAGCCATTTACAGTAGCCAATACATACCTGCCATGGTGGGAATGTAACACTTGGCCAGCTTTTGATGCTTTACAACAAAAGGCCCTATACTGTATAAATATCCTCAGTGAGGGGTAGTAGGACTGGCAGCATCAAGGTGGAATAATTCACCTTATTTAATTACACTGAAGCAGAAAGTTAAGTTGAAGTGAAGCTGGTGTCAACTTTGGCAGGACAAACTTAAAAGACCCAGCAGATGCTGGTGTCAGGGTAAATTTATGGTAAATTAAAAATGATCCTTAGAGTAGCTTGAACTTGGTTTAGCACATGGCCCCTCCTTTTTTATTATCCTTTGAATTCCAAATGAAATGGTAGAGAGTCAAGTGGCACACCAGTTTCCTCCCATTCTGAAACGGCAAATATTTACATTTCTGTTAAAGGCAGTGTTTGAAAAATTAAAATAAAAAAAAAATAAAGTGGTATCCTTTCAACTGTCCATTCCTGCTAGGCTCCTCCCCTGCAAAGCGGAGCTGTGCTGCTAATCAGATAATCTTGGGGAATAACTGGAGCAATGTGTCAGCCACGAGAGGAAATAAAATGAACAGCTGCAATTGGATTATGCATTCCTCTCATTACCCAGATTCAAATGCCTGATGAACGCTGTGTGTGCAATGAAAGGAAAGTCACTGCTGCATATAAAGCAGCAAATCAAAGTGTCTGCAGTTCAGATACTGCTAGACTGTGCCTGCAGGCACAGCCCTGAGCCAGGGGTGCTGGGGAAGCTGCTGTTCCTCCAGGAGCCCAGGGACACCTCGAGCCTCCAAGCCACGCTCCTCCCAGGCCTCAATGCTCCCCTCCTGCTCCGGGGAAGGGAATAAATGATTGCAGCTGACATCCCTCTTCATGCCTGGCCAGCTCCTCTGATCATTAGTGAGCAGTGGTGTGGAGCCAATTCTATGCCCATTCTCTGCCAATTCCTTCACAGGGGGAAATATCTGGAAAGCGGCGCCGGAATGTTGCAGTGCTGCCGAATCCAGGCTCGGGTGGGCATCAGCCAGTGGAGGAGAAACTCTGCTTGGCTGGATAAAGAAGTAATATCTGGAGTAGCTGAGAGTAGAGGGCATGTCATTGCCATCTGAGTTGCTGTTTGTATCTCGACAGAGCTACAAAGCTCTGTGAAGTGAGACCATACCCTGAGAGTGCTGTTCCCAGGATGACTGGGAGAATATCCTAATTTATCTCCCAGGATTGTCATCTGTGTATCAATGTGGGTAATCCAGACATCTGAGGGGGATTTTATTCAATCTGCCTTCCCTTAGGGTGCAGCTGTGAACTTGGGTCTGTTGGTGTTTGACACAGAGATGTCATTGCACCTTCTTGTGGTTCAGAAGATTCTTGATGAGTATTTAGTAGGACTGACTGAAAAGTACTCCTGAGAAAAGCACAAATTCTGTTTTAACCTCAGAAGCAAAAGCAAACAGTTGTCATTGCAAGACTCAAATATTTTCCCTATTAAAAAAATTATGCAAAAATCCTCAGCAACAGTAATGGGCAAGGAATAAAATCTCTGGTCTGCTTTGTTAGTTTAATGTAGAGAAAGACAATATGTGCCATAAAGCTATGGTAAAGAGCAACTTCTAACACTATTTCTATCTACCTAAAGATATGGATACATATAGAAATAAAGCTGTTTTTCTTCTTTTGTTCAACAGGAAAGTGCTGAAGATTCAGGAGTGTTTTGTCCTGAAACTGGAAGTAACACACACTAATAGACTGCAGCCAACAGAGGTCTTCTTTTGTATTAGAAGACACAACGTGAGAGACATATAATGTGTGCATAGAGAAAAACAAGTGCCTTAAAAATTAAGACATAAAAATTAAATAACACTAAGTGGCCTTACCACAAAGCATCTGAGACTTTTGCATGTGTACATGGTACACAAGTTCACAAGGTCACATGAAAAATGTCACCCAGTTATCAAAAAAACTACATTTCCTCCATAAAAAAAATCAGGAAGGTGACCTCACATTATGAGCAAGTAATAAATAGAAACCTCCTAATAAATGGAGCGGTTTTCTATTGTTAGATAATATGAGAATTTGGGGTTACTACTAGATCTTACTGGCACATATTTATGACAATGAAGGCTACACACCCATTGGTTTACTTGTTACTAATTTCTAATAGCTAATTGCTCTTGGTCATCCTTTCAAGAAATAGTAAATTTATGCCTTTTCTTTAACTCGGTAGCTCTAATCCCTGCCGTGGAAGAACTACTAGGTTTTCTGGACTCAAAAGTGTGGTGTGCTCCCACATCCCATAGAAGCCAGGTAAAATGGAGCTCTTTTTATGAAACATTGTACTCCTGCTCTCCATTGTTTATAATTTTCTGATGCTCAGTAGAAAACGGCAGCCAGCCTGGAAATACCCATTTGTTGTTTGTCTGTAAAATGGTGCCATCAGATCCTTTATATTCTTCCCCATATGCAGATCAATACACAGATAATGCTGCTTGGTTTGGGCTGTTTTTTAAAGCCAGCAGAAACAGCTTAAAACTCTGCTGCCAATTGACTCTTTACTCTAGAGAAACAACACACAGGAGCAAGAAGCCACACTGAGAATCGTGTAGTTTACTAATAAGTGAACTGAATGAGAATACATCTCTTACAACATTTGTTTCTTGCTAGGACATCCAGCACTTCTTTGCTTGAATTCTTTTCCTCCCTGAATGACGTCTCAAGTCCAAATCTTTCTGCTACAGACAAACATCACTGCAGTCAGCAGTGCTGAGCCTGCCTCAAACCTTTGGGCTGATTAAATATTTGGTAAGTAAAGTTAATAATGAAAAACCTGTTCTGGATTAGAGCTTAGAATCAAACACGTGGACGTGGTCAGGCAGAAGTTTCTCCATAGGATAAAAGGAGAAGAAACACATTTCTGTGCTGGTGCCAGTTGTAATCCCGATGTACTTAAAAAGCAACATAAGTGAATAAACTTTCAAAACTTGCAGAGATTTACATGGAGGAATATCCACATGCAAAAAAGTATTCTCTTTATGAGGCCCAAGAGACTTGCTTTTATGAGTAAGCATTCGTTAAGCAAATTGCCAGCTACTTTATCCAGGTGCACAGAGCAGCCACATAAAAGGAGAGAATTGGTTTATGGCAGCAAAACAGAGATGCTGAAATCATGCCAAACAAGGAAGGGGCAACCCCATCCAGCAGAGTAAGCAAGTGATGCTATGGATCCATGAGCAAGTAACTAAGCCACCCACACGCTGCGCAGTCTGCCAAGAAGACAGATGGTGCTACTGGTGAAATATCTTCAGATGTTCCTCATAGTTTACAGCTTATATTTTATGGTGGAAATAAATGGAAAAAAAAAAAAAAAGTAGTCTTTTATTCCTTAGATTTTATTGGCTACAAATGTTACGTTATGTCCTTTTAAATCAGCCTACAGAAAGATCTGCTCTTAATTAAACTCTTTAAATAATTGGTGGATTTTAACTTGCCTGTGGAGGTTTGATCTCCATACTCGTAATTCAATCTCAAAGGCTTAATCCACATTTAGTTTAGTTAATCGTTTGTGTAGGCAAATGCCCAATTAGGAACTCTCCGTACCTTTTGGGCCTGCTCAGGCTCAAAATACCTGTGCTAACTCAAAACACTTTTTAACAAAACTCTGGAGTGTTAAACTGCGTTAATGGTGTTTGACATCCTGCCTCTAAAAGATGATATTCTGGCATTTATATTACAGATGTCACTGGGGCAGCTACCTGTGCTTGCCCTCACAGCTTGGGGAGCAGAGCAGATAGGCCAGTGGGGTCTGCAGATCTCTTCTCACGTTATAATCTTTCCTCATCTCTCCTTTTGTCAGCACTGAATTCAGCAGAGCAAAAGAGGGCACATGGCTCATCACTTAACTCCATCTTGGAATTATCATTCCATAGGAGTTATTTTGGTTTAGAAACTCATACACATGCACCACAATCACACCCATTTTTCCACCAAAGATGAGGTCTACAGGTAGCTACTATTTTTCAGCCTGTGTGCACTAAACCTGTGTCTACTGTGTGCTAAAGTTATAGGTTTTAATCTCATAATCACTGACAAACAGTCTGCAAGCTTATGTCAACAGACTTTGATTAAAAATATGTATATAAAGATACTCTTATTTCATGGCTTTTTGTTACTGTTACTTTTTAAATCAGCTCAAGATCTCTTACATCCTGAACAGTTATAGGTACATTTAAGGGCTGAAAACTGACTTTCCAAAGCTCAGCTTAGTCAGCTTTTAAGCCATCCTAGGAACATACTTTTCTCTGATTCTCATTTTGGGGAGTCTGTTGGTTTTTTTTAAACAGTACTTTTTTTTCTTTTTTTTTTTATTAAAGGCATTTTAATTTGAAAATCAACAGTACCATGAATATTGTTCTACTTTATGGGAAGATTGGCATGAAAGGAGCAATCTGCTTTTGTGTTTCCATCCCACTGGAGCCCACTGAAGTCTTGTCCCCCAGAGCCTCCAGTGCCCAGCTACCACAGCACTCAGAGTCCAGCACAAGGGTGTCCTGGCCTTCCTTCCTAGACACTTCAGTCCCACTTTTTCTGAGCAACCAGAGTCCAAAAATAAGAATAAAACAAACAAATGAACAACTTAAAAATACAGCCATCCAGCAAATATTTTTAAAGGATTAGTCCCAAGGCCCAGTTTCTATTTAATGGATATTTAGCCTGTCTCCCCAGAGCTCAGCCATCTGACAGGAGGCTGGGGAGCCATGCAGCTGTTTCCAGTCCCCAGCTACCACAGAAAGTTTTCCTTTGTCCTCCTTTTCAGCAGGCAGCTGAGCTAAACTCTCACCAGGCTTGATGCTGTAGCAAGACAGGGTTAATTAGTCCTCGTTAACCTGTTCTGAGCCAACGCAGTGTTTGGAGGACCCCACCTCCGTGGGCTTTTACGTGTCTCACCACCAAAAATTCTGTACAAATCTCTTTACAAATCTCTTAGCAGTGATTGCACCTCCCCTGCCACACTCAGCCAGCCCTAAAAGTGCTACTCAAAGGGTACAAGCACAACTCTTTGAATATTGGGGGCTGGTTATACCTCCTTGAAAGGAGGGAAAATTGCTGGAGACTCAGGATTCATATCCAGTCCCTGCTTAATCATTTATCTTCATGAAAGACGGGTTTTAGGAAGCACTTACTCTGCTAGGAGATAAATTCTCTGTCCTGAGCACTTGTGGGCATCCACTGTGCTATTTCACTTTCAGGAGAGAGAGTATTCAAACCACACGGCAGATTTAGACACATTTCAGCTTTCACTCTCTCCCCTCCCACTGCAATTCAGTCAGCTCTTGTATATCCTGGTATATCTTCTTTTCTAAATAGCAGATGGAACCTTATCCACCAGCCTGTGCATGATCCTGCTTTGTTTGCCATGTGCTTCAGTTTAAAGTAGCCTGGAATAATCCCTCACACTTTAGGTGAGTGTCTAGGACTGTGTGTAAGCCCTGCCAAAGAGGAGAACACAGAGTCCCTCCCCACGTGCAAGGTCACAAATTTTCCTCTGTGAATTCTTCAACACGTTAACTAATGAAACTAATTCATTCAGACATAATAACTTGGAAAAATCAAATATTCCTTATTGCAGGAGAGTGAGTGGCTCTGTGGAGGTCTAGAGGGTGGCAGCCAAAATAATGTTGTGCCTTTGAATGATACTGGAAAGGGCAAATTGACAGTCTGGAGATGCCACTTCATCTACGGAAAGAGATATGAAAGATTCCCAATGATCTGACTGGCACCAGAGCCAGGGTAAAAGGACACTGAGTCATTTTTCAAGGTAGGAATAAATCAGTTGCATTCTGCTTATGTTCATTACCTACCTGCACACATCCAAACCTTCTCAGAACTGGGCTTGCTTTTGCTTTCTATTGCCATGGTCATTAATTCACTTGTTCTCTGATGTTCCCCCTCACATTTGAGGTCCTTTCTACCACTTCCTTATAAAAATTATTGGCTAATTACTGCCTAAATGACTGTATTGATTTCAGGAACTGTCTAAGCAAAAATCCAACAAGCAGCCTCAGGAACACGGAATTTCCTCGATGCTCTGATTGCCCAGACAGTATTTCCTCAGCCTTTTTTCTCCTGACAGTCCTAATAAAACGTGTTACCCCTGATTTCTTTGGAGGCATGAGCAATGTCACCTGTTTTCAATGCAGCTCCTACAAGGCCAGGTGCAGGAAGCTACTGCCAGTAGTAATAATTCTGATATCACATCCCTTCATCCAAAATCAAAACAATACATTCAGAAAAAGGCTATTAAATGTAAACCCCACCAAGGGCTGCATTTGTCTGCTGTGCCTTTGTTAGTCCGTGGAAGTGACTTGCTTGGAGAATAGACAGTGAGTCTTCTCCTCAGAGCACTGAGAACCACCCAAAAATCTGCACAAAAAATGAAGCTTGTTAGAGCTTTAAAGGAGTAAAAAATACTCCATATCTCCTAAAAGGCCAAATGCTGTTTCCATGAAGAATCTTAGTTAATTTTCACAAAAAACAGCTCCAAATCTTTAAAAGTAGGGAAAGAATATCTGTTTCAGCAGACACATGCTTTCGGTAGATTACTGCTCTCTGTCTCAGAGATATAACTTTTATTTTGGCAGCGTATTGTAACGCATGGTGGTGAAAAATAATTTTACCTTTAAATTTTAGTCACAGAACATTATAACTGTGTCTTGAGATAACTTTAAAACATTATGTCTTTTTTCAGGCCTCTGGTAACACAAGTTACAAAGATTCGGATTTGGAATTTATTTTATTATATTTTGTAATTATGCAAATGATGTGGCACATCAGCATTAATCATACTAAATGAAGCTATCTGTTTCAGTTTGAAATATTGAATAATTATTCATTAACAACGGCGGGCGAAGAAGCTTAAATCAAATAAACTTGCACTTTAGAGAAGTGCAAAAACATTGCAGCAACACAGCTTGCAAAAATATTCTTTGGGAGGGCTGATTTTATTTATTTTGGTGGAGCGTGTAGGCAGCAATATTTCAAACCGGATATCACGGGTGAGAAATGCTGTAATAACGCTTTGTTTCCGAGTCCACTCGCATTCACAAATCTGGAGGTGTGAAGAGGAGGCTGAAGTGCAAATACCACGCATTTGGAAAGAGCGGGTTTGGTGTGCGCCTCCTTTGCCGGTCACTCCCGGTGCGGGAGGATGCCGAGCGGGCGCTGTGCGGGGCGGAGCGGGGCGGAGCGGGGCTGGCTCTCGCTCAGCTCTCGGTGGGAGCGGGCTCAGAGCTGCTCTCTCGGTGGGAAGGGGCTCGGAGCTGCTCTCTCGGTGTGAGCAGGCTCAGAGCTGCTCTCTCTCAGCCCCTCGGGTCACGGCGATGTGAGGCGCTCGCCGCGCCAGCCTCGGTGTGCGCGCCTCTCCCAAAATGAGCTCCGGCGCTCAGTTCAAATGGCTCAGCGGCAAATTGATCTCGCCGAGTTCACGCGAGCCCAAACTCCCGCAAGAATTCCCTCCTCTCCTTAGACCCTGTGCCTTCTTCATTGACTTTGATACAGGCTCCCTGCCTCACTTCTGCTGTTCCTTGTGCTTATCCTTTCACAGGGTAGTCAGCAGCTTCACCCTTTTAGCAGCTTATCCAGGCTTACACTGTAAAAGCCGTTCTCATCCCCAGCCAGGAAGAATCGCTCTGTATCAAAGGTGAGGCTCCATGCACTCAACTTCCAGGGGCCAGTCAGGCTCAGGGAGCTGGGAACTGGTGCTGCTGGTGGAGACAGGGACCGTGTCTAGGCTAGAAAGCCTCTGCAAGCCTCTTCCAGTCAACATGTATTGTGTGTTGACAAATGTTTTTTGGCTATAAGGCTCCTAAGCACTATCTTGCTGCCTGAATAGGGAACATTTCCATTTCCCCGTTCTCTGAATAAGGATATTAAAGGTTGGCTATTAGGTAAAGGTTCTTTCCCCAGAGAGTGCTGCGGCACTGAACAGGCCCCCCAGGCAATGGTCACAGCCCCAAGGCTGCCAGAGCTCCAGGAGTGTTTGAAAAACGCTCTCAGGGATGCACAGGGTGGGATTGTTGGGGTGTCTGTGCAGGGACAGGAGTGGAACTGGATGATCCTTGTGGGTCCTTTCCAGTGCAGGACATTCTCTGATTCTATGAACAAAATAACCTGCATCAGAAATGGGATGGGGTTTCTTTACCCTTTAGATGTCATTTTTCTAAGGAGGAATTCCCTGTTTTTCTTGGTGGTGGAAGTCACTTTGGCTGACACTTACAGGTCTAACAGAAGCGGTCTTGCAGCCATTAAATAAAGAGGAGACCCTTCAAAATCAGGTTCACCTCATTCAAACACAGATGGCTAGCACCGAGGTGAGCAAATTCCTCTCTGGAACACCAATCCCTTTCCCCAGACCTACATCTGACTTTGGTTAGGTGTGTAAAGTCAGCTCAGGCAATTTGTACCCAGTTGTTCTGCTGGTGTTGTGAGAGGCACAGCCATGCTCACACCCTCTCAGAATAAACTTCAGCAGGCTGCTCCATGTGCCTCCCAGAGAGCTCTGGTGTGAGCCATGTGTAGACCCAGACCAAAAGCTCTTTGTGTTTTAATCTGGCTCCTTTGACTTTGCACTGAAATGGAGCAGAGGAGAAGGGCTTGCTGTGCTCCGCAGGGAAGCAGCAAGAGGCAGCACAGCCTTTGTGCAGCAGCTCTTCCCCGGGATATTGCTCCTCTAGCATTTTCCAGGCTCAGTGAGGGCAGCTGGAGTAAACTTCCACATCCCCTTTTTCCATACCTGCATTCCAAAGTGTGGGTCAGAGCCACGTTCTCCAGAGGGTGTACAAACAGCCACAAAGGGTGTCACTGACCAGCCTGGACCTGCACGGGTCTAGGGATCCTGCGAGGGAGGTGAAGCGACGGGAATGTCACCGTGGGTGAGAAACACGAGAGGGGTGAAAGCTGGAGGCCAAAGGGGGCAA
This sequence comes from Ptilonorhynchus violaceus, assembly GCA_013397565.1. Taxonomy (NCBI): domain Eukaryota; kingdom Metazoa; phylum Chordata; class Aves; order Passeriformes; family Ptilonorhynchidae; genus Ptilonorhynchus; species Ptilonorhynchus violaceus. The sequence continues at coordinate 575,310 of VZRJ01010804.1, forward strand.
CAGAACTGGGAAATGATCAGAGTGAGAGGTACAAACAACCTGTGAACTCTCTGTTTCTCTTCTAATCATCTGGCTTGTTTTTTCCTCTTCTTCCTCTGCCCACATTAACCTATCCCTGTGGAAAGGACTCTTTCTGGTTTATTTTTCTGGGTTTGTTTTGGTTTGGATTTGTGTTTTTTCTTACTATTTGGAACCTTGTTCTCTGTTTGCAGCCTTTGTGAACCCACCCCATTTACCTATGCTAAATGATTCAGAGCCATACAGGACCCAACTTCAGCTATTTGACTTCTACTTTAATAGTGGAAATAAATGTGATTAAATAATAAATTTGATTGTCTACTTAGAAGTGTTTGTCTCCTCAAGTCTAATGCTAATTTCTTGCTTTCTTAAATCTTCCTTGCTTTTAATATGACATGTATCGTGGGAAATTGCTCACTAAACCAGAAGCAGATTTAATAAAAATCTTTCCACACACTCAACACCAACTGCTTTAAATCTATGCAAGCAAAAATTAAGAGCTATCATTCAGACTTGTGTTTTCTAACACACAAGGGAGTTTTCTTAGGAAACTTTCCTGATATTAAACATACACAGATTGTATTTCTCTGTTTCACTACCCGGGTTTCAGAAGTAATAGAATTTTGTTACAGCCAAGTTAGTGCAAGGATTATAAAAATATATTCAGTGGTAAGACAAGGGGTTTACTTCTGGTATGTTGTGGGAAAAAAAAAAAAAGGGATCAATAAAAGCCTTTACAATGCATTACTGAGAAGAAAAAAATAATTTGTGTAGAAGTTGCTGTGAGCTTTAGACTAATGGTCATAACCATAAATTATATTGAAAAACAGATAAAGTTAAATAAAGACTTGCGAAGTATAAATTTGCTGCTGGCAATCTAAAAAGGATTTTCTTGTTACTCGCCCATGGGATTTGGGGTTCTATCAAGGAAGCTTTCCTACTTGTCATACATCATTTCAAAGAGACATATATAGCCTGGAAACTGCTTTAAGGCAGCTGCAAGCAAGTGTCACTTTGAGTTAAATGCATTATTAAACTGTTGGGAAATTTCACATCATGGGTCATTTATCTATGCTAAATGGGTCAAAAGCCTCTACACATGCCTAGATAAATGAGAGAGAAGAGCAAAATTCTCCCTTGGGAAGTAATACGTTGACAACCTCTTAGAGTTCATGCTGTTATTTTTAGTAGATAAGACGAAAAACGAGTTGCTAAGTGTACTAATTCATAAACTCAGGTGCCGAGCATCCACAAGAAAAAGCTACCAAAAATTCCCACATTTTGATGATGCAAGGTGTCAGCAAAGTGAAGTGTAATATGCTTTTGGTGTCTGTCTGTAATGGCCGATTATATGGTCCCAAAGGTGCCCACTGTATAAGGTGTATATGGAATCATGGAATCACAGCATGGTTTGGGTCGGGAGGGACCTTAAGGATCACCCTGCTGTGGGCAGGGACACCTTCCACTAGACCAGGCTGCTCCAAAGCCCACCCAGCCTCAGTACTTCCGATGCTTTGGGGAGCAACAGTGGGAGCACTTTGGACGAGGCAGCAGGTAACGAAAGCAGAGCCATGCAAAGTTGCTAAAACTTCGCTGTCTTCCTAAAATATGATTTAATTCAGCCACAGAGAAGCCTCCGGTTTAGTAAATCCTGCCCCTGGCATGTTGCTGGGCGTTCCCAGACACCACGACATGCATCATCAAACAAACTGGAAGCCAACCTGGTAGCCAATTGTCAGAAATTAGCAGCAGTGGAAACGCACACGAGAGGAGAAGCCAGCTAGAAACTGTTCTTCACAGCGCATTGGCATTCTTTCATGTTGAAAGATTAGTTTTTCCATTTCCTTGCACATCGCCCATCAAGCAGACCAGTCAGAAAAATACTTGAGCAAACAATTGCAGAGGGAGGGCAGTGCTTTGATTAGAAGCAATTTTGCTTTCTCGGTAGCCGATAGAGGGGAAAGATGAGTTGATGTTGGTATCAGCTCGTGGCTCTGAGCCAGCTGGGTTCACACCGAGCTCAGCCTGTTCCTGCTGAGAGGCACCGCAGGCTCAGCCCCCTCCTCTGCACACGGATGGTCAGGAAATTCTCCTCCTCAGCCAGAAGGTTGTGGGATATTTCACCAAACACTTTCTAGGTCTTGGGGAAGGATTCTTCACTTTAACACAAGAAGCTGATTTATGCAACCGCTGATGTTAATGACTGGATATTTAAGTATCCGATACGTGAGTTCTTTTAAAAAAGGTTTTTTGAAAAGATTTGGGTTTTTTTCAGTGAAGAAAGGTTTTCTCACTTTGAAGTTTAGTTGATTCACAGGTTAAAAAATTAAAAGGCTGAAAAACATAAAGGATCTGTGTGTAGTCAAAATCATTACTCCTTTTAGTTGATGCAACATGTAAAAAGGCATCTTAGCCTCTCAAAAGGCACTGGGAATTTCGGTTTTCACTAATCAATATTGACTCAGGACAAAGATGAACTACTTTATTGCACTACCCACCTAGAAAACATTCAGTCCGTAGCATTTATTGTAACTTTAAAAATCAAATGCAATTAAAAGTTACATCAATGTAAGCCTTCTCTTCAACTATTTTTCAGAATTTATAGTTTTGAAAATTATTTTCATACAAGACAGACTTATTAAAACTTTAGTACATTAAAAATTCATGAATCAAAGAAAGCAAAACGTAGCAAGATGTTTGGCTGATGAACCAAGCAAAGCAAAGCTGATGTGCAAAAGCCAGCTGACACTGCTGGCATCGTCCCAAAATGTACAAACACATAACCTGACCTATCCGTGCATTTTATTAAGATGTCACTGAGAACAAAATTAAAACATCTAATTAAAATTTTTCTCAGACATAAAATTAATGTATATATCAAAGCCATGACATGGGTTCTCAATTAATTAATTAACCTACTTTAAAGTACAAAATCTCTGTGCTCAGGTATTCTCTCTATTGGAAGTTTCTGACCAGGTCCCCAGCTAGCCTGATAGGCTTTTAAGCTAAATTGTCTTAATACTGTAAGAATAACTTATATCACCATTAATTTCTTACTTTACTCAGCTTTATAAATTTTTCACGATGAGATTAGAAACAGACTTTATAAAACAGCTCTATAGATTAGAAAACATTCCTGATGGTGTTCATCATGCAGTGTGAGCACGGGTTCTTTGTAGAGAATTTAGCTATTTTTGTTTGTGTACAGTGTTTGTTGCCATAACCTACATCAGGCCATTTACAGTATCAACAATGACTCTAAATTAAATAAGCCAGATTTACTTAATTTGCTCCATAATAACAATATTACATTATTTTAGCCAAACGTCGGTGTCAAACTGAACAGAAATAAGAGGAAAGCAGTAATTAGTCTAGGTTAAAATATATCCTCAAAGGATATTAAATATGCAAGAGCTCATCCATGAAAATTAGACTGCAAGAGGTTACACCATGTATTGGCTTATTTTGTTACATATCAAATTATCTCTCATGAATAAATATATCTAATAATGTTTAACTCTATAATTTAATAGTGCCCTATTAAAAATACTTTCTAAATCAACCAGGCTGTGTATTTGATTTTCCATGATTATCAGATTTTAAGTACACAATAATTAAATGTGCAATTTGTACTGACTCCTTCAAGCACATTGAGCAAGACTATGCCCTTCTATCCCTTTAGTAGATAAGTTGCATAAATATGAATGCCAGGACCTAATACTTCAGTTGGATAATATTGTAAGTTAAAAACCACAAGAAGATGTGATGTTTTTTAATAGGGGAAAAAAAAAAAAAGTTAGTGGTTTTTGCGCTAAAAAAGCTCCAGTAGCCATGGTGAACCCTACTCAAAGATTGGAGCTCTTGGTCCCCTTTCTCCCTGGGAGGATGAAGAGTCTACAGAGTTTTTGTTCCCTTTTTCAGTGGTCCCTGCCTGGTGCCAAGCCCAAGCCATGATGCTGAGCTGAACAAAGATTTGGTTCTGTTTGCTAATTCTAAAAATTCATGAAGATAAATTAATCTCCTTCCTACCATGATTCCTCCACCTTAAGAAATGAAGATGGAGAGTGGAGCAATCAGCTAATTAACCCTCTTCTCCAGGCACAGAGAGCTGCATTACAATGTGACATTGCTCTGCCCTTTTCTTTTGGAGATGTTTTCCTGGCCTATCAGAGCCCGCTCTATGAAAAGACCCTCTGCATCTGCTCTTGCAACCTGCTAATTACAACACTGTAATTAAACGCACACAGAAGCAATTACCTTCATATATCACCGTGTCTGACAAGCACAGAGCAACTTCCAGTTGCACCACGCTCAGCTCCCCTCTCAGAACGGTGGGAGCTGGGTTTGGCTCACCTGCTTTGGCTGCTGCCTGAGGATACTGAAAATCCAAAATGCTGTGTGCCCTGGAGCCCTCTGAAAAACGAGCACATGCCCACGCACAGAAACAGGCCACAGGCTCCAGGAGCAGGCGCTGAAGCCCCAGCTGAAGTTCCTAGAATTGGGCGGATCCAAGAGGCCAAAGTGTTGTGGTTGCCCCATCTTCTCCCCCTTGAAACAACTTTCTTGGTTCTCCACCGCTGTTGCTGCTTCCTGAGCCTCTGCAAAGATTCAAAGTCACAGCAATATCCTGGGTTTTCCTTGATGTTTTTCGATTCTTCATCCCTTTTCTAGTTTCAGCATTCCCAACATCCTTTTCTCTATGACAACAATAGATCTTAGGGGTTTTTTTTCCTAGTAGCACTTCAGCCTCATAGAGAGCAGCGCTTAAGGTTTTATTTTGCTTGGTAAGGAGCAAATAAATAGATTTTTTTGAATGACTCAGACTTTGCTGTTTGCTCTACAGAACACTCTGAGCCTGTGGCTGAGCCAGCCTTAGCTGAGGTCCACAGCCAGAGCGCTCAGAGCTGTGCTCAGCCGTGGGACACAGAGACAGTTCTGTAAATCACAGGCTGGCACAGTAAGAAACCACACAAGAGAGTCCAGCCAGCGAGGGGGACAGGTGTCTGTAGGAAAGCAAGGGCACTAAAGAGAAAGTGGAGGACTTGACAGTGCCCCCAGACACTCCCCATCCTGCTTCTGTATCCTGCCTTGGTGTCACATCATTATCTGAAGGGACAGAAAGGAAAAAAGCTGCTGAAAAATGTCGGTGCCTTTGAATTATAGACAAAACGCAGACACATCAAAATGTATTTTCCTTTTCAATACCTTCTCTTAAATGAAATATAATGGCCAGCTTTAGGCTAGGAGCTGCCAATGGGAAGTGAGAAACAACAGCAACAAATCCATCTTTCTTCCTGAAGTAGTGCTTGCAGCATGAGGCAGCACTAATCAAAGACAAATCACAAAGGTTTGGATTTCTTCTGTTCGGGACTAATACCTAGGGGCAAGGTGGAGAAGAGAACTGTTTGATACTGAGCAGCCATACTCCCTCCTCTCTACACCACCTGATAGAATGAAAGCTCAGAAGGTTTGTTCTGTAAGAAATTAGGAATTGCATGAAATCATAGTGAATCCTATTATTTGATGGCACTTGTGTAGCAGCATAGAAGAGCTGGGAGAGTTTATACCCAATACCACTGACATGCATAACAAATGATTTTTTTTCCCCCAGCTGAAACAAAGAGTTACACCTATGAGTAAGTGTCTGCAGGACCTGTGATGCTCGGAACAAAATAAGAGGAAACAAACAGCAGGGATACTGTAAGGATGGAGCGGGCTGCACACAGCATTGCTTTGAAGGATAATTACAGCCCCACTGAAGCATGACTGCAGCCTCCCGTATTTGCAACCACTGTAATCAGTGTAATCATGCTGCCATTTCAGTTCCCCTCACACATTCTGTTAAGGCATTAGGACTGCTGGGTAGACTGCTGGAATGATACAGTTAATACTGTCCATTTATTTCCTTCACGCTGATAAATCGTGTTGTTATTCTGCTGTATTCATACTTCTTTTCTCTGACTTTAAGGCTAAAGCAGCCCATTTCATAGCTGTACAAGAATACTGTTTGTAAAACAAGAATAGAGGGTTTTACCAGATTTTGTTAGGTTTTCAAAACCTTTACAGGACCTTTCATATCGCTGTTAATTAGCAGTATTGGGACCAAATAAAAATAACAGATAACTCCCTCTTGTAAAATTATTCCTTCCAGTTGTTATTATTTAGTCACAGTGAAGGGACTGGAAAAAAAGGAAACAGAAAAAGACACCAAGAAGCCTAATCCTGCTGCCATTTTACCCTTTCCTGAGTGAGTGCCCTGCTTACAGTTTTCTTTCTTTAAGCAGGTGCATTAGCAAAATAAAATAATATAATGGGAATTGCCTGGAAGGTACAGGAGGTAATTAAAATAATATACAAAGGTAAGTGAAGCAAGGGTAGGTGAAAGTAATGGGCAAGGTGCAACATCTGCTCTAGCACACAAAGCCCTTGGAAAGAAGACACAAACTGATGTAGAATACATTATGTTGCTGATTTTTCTCACTAATTATAACCCTCCTTTCCTTCAGATGGCCCTTCAATGCAGTTTGCATAAACAATGGACTGAAGCAAAACCACTCCAGTGAAAGGGCAGTGATTTTCCTGCTGATAAGGGCTGCTGTCGGTGTCACTTTTCTTTTATTTAACTATTTCTGAATGTTGTATTTGCCCAGTTTTTAAGGAAACATTTTCCATGGTTCTTCCTGTATCAGGCCATTTAAAGAGGTCGTGGAAAATGGTGGAGTAGTGTTTAATGAAAATTCTTCACCTTGACATCTATCTAGGAATTTAAACTACTATTTAATAAGCAGACTCATAAGAAGGAAATCTATATAACAATTAAAATAATAATGCTCTTCTAATCACTTAAGTGCCTAGAGTGGGTATCAAGGTAATCACATTCATTTTAAATTTATATGCTGTGCATATCCTTGCAAAGCATTTTGAAAGAAAGTGGTGCAGAAGACACAGGTGCCTAAATTAATAAACATTAGAAAATCAGCAAGAGATTGAACTACACTGGTTATTGTTTTCAATTATTAAGTAATTAGTTTGAACATCTTTGTACACCTGGTCCCAAATCCTGGCATTCAATTCCCGTGGGTGGCTCTGGGCTGCTGTTTGATCACTTGGTACTGAATCTGCAAAGTGCTGGGCAGCGAGAAGAATGTTTGGTGGAGGACGTGGGGGTTTCCCAGAAGTTTTGTGGAAAAGTTCACTAATCAGAACATTTTAGTTTGCAGAGTCAAGACTATAATTAATAATGGAAAAGCTTTATTGAGATTCTTTTCATAAGACAACCAAGGAAACAGGTGGCAGGCAGCAGACTGAATCCCAGCATTCCAGTATTCCCACAAAAGAAGTGTTTGTATTTGCAGGACAGCTACATTCCATAGAATAATTTAAGGAGTGTCACGTGCTCCTCCAACTTTCCCACTTTTTTTGCTCTCCATACTGACCAACTCAAGTACCTTGTCTCGTTCAGTTTGAAGAGCACTGAATTTATCTTTTACTCCAGCTCCAGTAGGTGCCTTCTGAGAATTTCTATGCAATAGAAAATTCAGAAAAGCTTTATTTGAATTAAAGTCCTCCAAGAGGCTCTTAAAGAACACTCAGGCTGCTGGTGGTATAACTTGAATTCTGTTACTCATTTAAGCCACACACTGAAAGAGTTTGGTATAAAATTTCAGATTAAAAGAAAAGGATTTAATTAAAAGTTTTAGGGAAAGTTTCACCTTAAATGTCAGTGTTTTGCATGATGTTTATAGCATGTAATCATTTTCCTGCAGGAACCGAGGGATGAAAGAAATATTCCTATGACATTCTCTTTTAATAGTTCCAGTAGGATAAATAGCAACTAAATAAATCTAGACTTAGGAGTCCAGTATCTCATTTTTTCAGAAAGACATAAAATAGCCAAGTGCCATTTCTGCACACATCCCTAGATAAAGTATATAATTCCATCAGAAGTTTCAACAGGTCAAAGCATCTTTTTCTTTCCAGTTTTTGAAGATTCATTCATTGCAAACCCCTGTAATTTCACTAGCAAAATACAGAGCAAGAATTTTTTTTCTCTGCCTGAAAGCTCCCTCCAAACAAACCACTGCCCCTCCTTACTAAGCAGGAAGGAAAACAACAGGGGTAGAGAGCATTTTCCAAACCTTGAAAAGGCCTAATTGATGTGTAACTGATTTTCCAGGTAGAAACACAATAATGTAGCCAAGGCTGGCACGGGAGAGAGGTTGTTAAATATCTCTTCTCTTTCTTGTGGCTTTCAGTGACACAAAACAGGGGCAGTATTGGTGACAATCCCTGACACTCTCAGATAATCCAATTAAAGTAAAATTCTAGAACAACATCACACGTTCCGGTGTATTGTGGCATCATTTTAAGAGGACCTGAGACAGCCAAGGATATTTCAGACCTCAGTTTTCTACAGCACATATTTCTGCACATAACTGCTCACGGGCTTGCCGATCATATCCATGAGATGTTAATTCTTGTGCATTATATAACCTGTTACTTGCTTAAGTATTACATGTATTGTGATTTCTAAATCGATTATTTGCATTGATTTAACGAAAATTTGTGAGAGGATGTTTTTCATCACCTTGGCTGGTTATGAACAGGTCCCTGTGACCATTTGATGTGGTGACCGAGTTGGGGCTGATAGCACCACCCATACGGCTGCATGTGGAAACTTTGGTTTAATGCAAAGCCAGTGAAAGCTTTCATGTGCTGGCTTAAAATGTGCTTTGCAGGCGCTTTGTAAGACTGGAGATGCCATGGAGATTACACACAACCCATGGATTTGGGATTCTCTGTGTGCCACACAGTACCTGTCAAGAGTGATGACGATAATAAAAGCAAATTAGAGCAAAAAGGCATTTAGAGAGCTTGAATTACTTGTAAATAGATGGGCTTGCAGGAGTATTGCTGAACATTAGGGTCACACAACCAGGGCAGGCTTAATGGCAGAGATTTGTGGCTCTATTGAGGCATCTGTAAGCAAACCTTTGTGGGATATTTACCATTTGAATGGGTGTAAATCGGGCAAGCATAAAGCACTGATCTGCTAGGAAGGTCCTTTCCTCCTCTTATGTGACAGACAGAGAGTGTATGGTTATTTAAGGAATACCTGGGTTCTGGCAGGAGGGCAGGGGGAAAAGCAGCCAGAATATTTGGTGCAGTCAGAGCAATAAATATAGAGATTCTTGAATTTGTACATGTGAAAGCAACAAAGCCCTTTGCCTCGGATGTCCCACGTCAGTCAGCCAAGCACAGCCAACCTCCCCGTGCCTCCTGGTTTATTACAACATCCAAGGAATTACTGGGGGAATTTTATACCAAAACAATGTTGGCCCTACTTCCCAGGAGCTCTGCTCGTTCAGTGCAGAGCAATTGCACAGGTAAGAACCCCTTACAGTGACACGGGAGGGATCCTGGTGCCCACACAAGGTTGATTCTGAGGGTCTGTCTGGGATCAATTAGGATGATGAAGGTGCTGGTGCATTTTCTGCAGTCCATAGACACTGGTTTTGCTGGACCCCAGATTGTCCTTTACAAATAGAATTAAGGTGTTGGGGTTTTTTAAATGCATTCCTTGGAATGCATTTTGGGACAGGGTTTTTAACTGGAGGTCACACGTGCAGAGAGAGCCCACAGTGAGGAGGCCAAACTGAGAAGCCCATGGCAGCAAGACACTTCCATTAAAATTGGATCAGGCTCAGGTTCAAGTTGTAATTTCCTCTTCTGAAGTTTATTGCAAATTCTCAAAACTAACTTGTTTTGATAAGAATGGAAAAGGAAGGGGTAAGGACTGGTTAACCCTAACATCTTCCATGGGGTTAATCTGATGCTGGAGCAACCCCACTCCTTTAAGGCTGACACCAGAAACCCCAAGCTGACCTGGTTTTATATGGAACTCTACACCAATCTAATTAAAATGTGTATGAGGAGATGACAGAGAGATCCCAAGCCTTAATATTTTAATGTGGAAAATGTGATATAAAGATTAAATGTTGTTGAGGTTAAGATGAAATACAACTACGATCTACCAATGAACCTTTTTTATTCATGACATTTTCATTTTGCAGGTTATTCCTTTAATTTCTGTTCTTTTTGTTCCTTTGAATTTAGGATACAATGTCATCTTATGCAGTCTCTCCCTTAAAGGGCTTCTCCTGTAGTTATAATCACCCCAAATATACTTCAATAATAACTTAATCTCCTAAAATGCCTTGAGATACAATGACTGGCTCAGAATAGGCAAACACAACTAAATGATCACTACATGCCATATATTTTGCATCAAACATGGATCATCTGTGAAGATTTAAGGAAACAGACTGGCTTCCTGTCCATTTCCATGTGGAAGTGCAACAAGGGAACCTGAACACCACAGAAGTTCACAGTATGTGCAAATCCAGATGGTGAGAGTCAAAAATCAAGATAAGAGTGTAAGAAGTAAATTGATTTATTTACTGGTTTGCTTACAGGTTTGGTTAATGTAGTCCTGTCTCTTCTGGGGTTAATAAACGAGGTCACTTCTCTTTTTTTCCATCTTCTATCCCAAACTGACTTGCTGTTTTGGTTTGCCACCTCAGCAGGATCAAATACAAACCCCTTTTCTCAGTGCAAGGGTGGTTGTATCAGTCAGAGAGGGGGGCTGATATATCAACATTCTCCCCTATTGCCTCTTTCCGGTATTTTCCTGAGCAAGATTTTGCCTCCCCCATTTCCACAGCACCCTGCTCGTGCCAAGTGAGCAAAGAGAGTAAGGAAAAAGAGGAGCTTTGGTGTTGATTTTCTCCACCTGCCCCAAGCTGCACCTCAAGCATGAGAAAGGCAGCTGTGACATGAGAGCTGTTGTGGTAAACGCTGGAGAGTGCTGGTGGAAGGGATGACACCGGTGTGTCCCAGCAGCCTGCAGGAAACAGGCTGTGGGAATTGCATCTAGAGCCAGCCGTGATCCCTTCAGGAGCAGGCTGCTGTCAGCATCCACTGGCAGAGACTGAAAGAAGATGCAGAAAGGAAACAGCAGTGCCTCCTCTTTATGGACAGTCCTGCTGGATGTTTCAGCTTTCCAACAGATTAAGGGGAAGAATAAAAGTGTGGGAATCTGTGGTGCTTCCTATGACTAAAATAAACTCTTTGTGTGCCTCTGCGCTTGTAAAATGAGGGTAGTTGCTCTGCCACTTTGAACTTGTCAAAGAAGCAGTGAGCATTGGCCAGGAAAGCGGGGAACCTGCAAGTAACTGGAATAAAACAAAAGGCTCGGGGACTGCTTGTCACCCCATCGCGGGGAAAGTCATCCCACCAGGACAGAAACTCTTTTTGGTCGGAGTAGTAACTGTGGGCATTAATATCACTGTGAGCTCTTGTGTAGCTTCTGACAATAAGTTCCTTAGAAGGATTTGCTCCCTTTGAAGAGCCTGCCTTGCCTGCACAGCAGACAGCTGCTTTCTCTCTGCCGTGGTGCCTGTCTGCTCCCCCCGTGCTGCTCTGTGGAGCTCCTTGTGTTGTTCCAGGCACTCCCAGCACCTGGCTGCGGGAGGGAATCAAAGTGTTGTGAAGGCAGCGCATCAATTTGGGTTTGTGCCATGGAACACTTACTCGGTGCCTAAGTGGGATCATTTCAAAGACACTTCTGCTTCCTTTTCCCTGTTCCTCTGTGCCCAGATCGCCGCTTGAGCTGCCTTCCCCCCGAACGCGGCGCTCGCCTTTTGTGACTGCCTGAAATAGAAAAACCTCTGCTCTTGTCAAAAGGATAAACTGAAACAGTCACTGATCTGAGGCTGAGGAATTGCACGCTGGAGTGCTCCGCCAGCACTTCCCAGTTGCCACAGCCTCTTGCCCAGCCGGGCCAGCAGTGGCCCCTGCCCCTGCCATCACACTGCAGAGGGTGTGACCTCCCAGCTGCCACAGGCCAGAACAACCTGGGGAACACCGATAATCAAAGGATCCATTTGGAATTGTTGGTACTTGAGAATCCCCCTAAGTAAAGACAAGCTTGGTTTATGTGGTGGTTGAGTTCATGCTGCTGCACGAAGAGCTGTGTTCGTAGAATAGAAGGGTTAGGCTTGGAAGGGACCTTAAAGATCATCCAGTTCCCTTCTTCCTTTCTCTTTCCCCTGCCCTGAGCTGGTTACAGACCTGCACACACCTGGGAGGTGAAATCTGCACTCCTCACATCCCATATCCGCATGGAGACTACACAGGATCACAAGCACAGCAGTGCAGGTTTGCCTGCAAGCTAACAAGATTTTAGTAAATTCAGGAGACTGGAATGTCCCCAAACACAAGCCAAATTAATTCATATTTTAAAAGATTTCTGTCTACAATAACAGGAGTAAATGCCACATAAACCCCGGTCCTGCTCCCATCAGAGACAATGGGAATTAAGCCACTAACTTCAAAGAGCAGTGCTCTCCCTGTAGAGTGTATTTCATGCTTCTGCAGTCTTGGCTAGATTAGTGCAAATTAAACATTGGGTTAAGTTGCCAGAACCCATAAGTGCTCCATTAGGCTCTGGAGGATTTGGCTAATTTTAGTCAAACACTTACCTATTTTACAAAAGACGTGCAAAATTCCTCCGTGGGCCAAGCGCAGTGAGCTCAGGAGAATGCCACTGATGAATCTGGCCCTACAGCTCCCCTGTCTCTGCACTTATGCAGGGCTTAGGATGCATTGCAGGTTTCTGCACCTTATCAAATCTTAAGAAACAGCTGTTTTATACCAGAGCACACAAAATAATTTAATAAGAGCTGTAAAGAAGTGGCTTTTGCAAGTGCTAAGGGATCTAATCATCAAATGACATTCTGAGTGCACATGAGGCTTCCCTTGCCTGCAGGGCCATCATGGGTAGGGCTGCTGCAGCCTCCTTCCAGTGCTGCTCACTGTCCTACATCCTCCGAGTGGCAAACTGCCCCAGGGAGCTACAAGCTACATTTTTCAATCATCTCTGCTTTATGTTAAATACACTTACAAGCAGCCAAGTAGCATCCCCAGAGGGTCTTGCCGCGACAGAGGGATGTTAACAATATACTTCTGCCTTTTTTTCTTCCTTTTTTTTTTTCAAATGTGCTTCAACTGTAGCCATCCCTGAATAATCTCCTAATTAGCGGGGAGGCCTTGAGTTTAGACTCGCAGACTGCAGAGATAGAGACCTAAGGTGTCATTTCCAAGCTCCACGGTGCAGGATTTTAGGGCCAGCCTGGACAAAGCCTTGCCTGATTTTCAAGCCTCGTTTCTTCCCCGACTGAGCCCGATCTCCCGTCTGACTCCAGGCAATCCCACCACTGCTGTGTGCCTCTGTTCCCATGCATCCAGGACGGACCTGTAAAGGGTTCTGACATCTGATCAGAAGCACCAGAGCTCATTTCTGGGTTTGTGCAAGGACTGGAACCACTGCCTTTGCAACCCCTGCTGGGACTTCTGGGTGTTCACACAGATACAAACATCAGACTAATTAGTCATGTTTAAACTTATGACTCAGGCATTTGCTAAAAGCATGTGTTCAGATAAAGGTAATACAGTGCAAAAAATAATACAGCAACATCCTTTGGGAAGGCAGAAAAGGTCAAGTACAGTGCTGCTCTTTGCTGAAGAGGTAACACACAGAATTTGTATGTGGAAACTTGACCACTCAAGCAGCTAATTGCCAGTGGGATGTCTTGCTGTACACATCTTCTGAGGTACTTTAATTATGCAAAAACACCTTGTTGTCACACAGATATAAATAATGTTTAAGGCTCATGTTTCTTTGAAGTAAGTGCTGTGGGGATTATGTGGGTTTTTTTTTCATTATGATTCCCCTTTGGGGAGAATACCATGTAATAAACAACACAGAGCATCAGCATAGGGGTTTTTTGCAGGTGGGTTCCCCCCCCCCCTCCAATTATTCTACAAAAGCTTCTGACTCTATTTCTGGCTCTTGTTGCAAAATTGGGTACTTCAGCAAATTGCTTGGTTGACAAAAGGGAAAAAAATTGTTGCTTCAAAACAAACAATTATGATGACTTTGAAGCATAACATGGAATGTCTCATTGATTTTGTCCCGGAGGACTGGTGTAAAGAATGAATAACCAAAGATGCAGCGAAGCACGTCATATTAGTGCACGCACCATTACTCGTGCAGCATTGTTTTAAATCCATTCGCTCACCTTTGCCCTCTGTGATCACCTGCTATCAGCAGGGGAAACGCACACGGGCAATCTAAATACTTGATTGCTTGTGAGAGAAAAAATGGCTTCCTATTCAGAGATAAAGTGGCTGAGCAGTGGCAGCAAAATGCACAATTCCTTTCCCACAGCCTCTAAGTGGAGCATTAGAGACAGAGATTATAATTTCAACCTGTGGTGCTTGAATTCCTGGCCACAAGAATTCGGCATTTGTTTTTCTCCTGGAGAATAAACTTTACATTTAAACTCTGATTAGACCATAGAACTGGTACCAAGAAGCATTTTCCTCTTTTCTACTCCTTATATTCATAATGCTAAGTGCACTCTGAAGGGGCATTGTGCAGAAGGCACTGGCAAAGCCCAATTCTGGAGACAGCCACTCGCTCGGGTGCATTCTGTTCACACAGCCCAGCGTTCAAGAATTAGGACTCTTGAGTGTTAAAGCCAGAAAAGGGAGCAGTAAATGATCAATTGTAGCAAATGTTCTGCAGTCATTTCTTCAAACACAAGTGATGCAGTATTTTGTCCCTGAGCTGAAATATCAATTCCCTATTAGGCTAGAAAAAAACTCACTACAGCTGTTGTGCTACCTTTGGATACGGCTCTTTTCTAGCAGATCAACTTATCTTCAGCCAAGGTATTTGCTTCTGTGATGGAGAATCTGTGTCCTCGAGGCTTCCTTTCAGCAAAGAAAATTTAAATTGCTTAAAAAATGACATTATTCAGATGGCAAAAAAAATAGCTGGAAACAATCAAACAGGTGCTGTCAGTCTGAAAGTTTGATTCCTAATAGACTTGGAAGTGAAATACTCTGCATCGTATTTCTCTCTCTAGATATGTCTGAAATCAGTTTCCACCACTGAAGTGGAACAGATAATTTATTGTCATGGGTTTCTCAGCATCTCTTCAGTGCTCAAGTATTTCTGCATGCATTTCCACTTAGCTTCCCTGCTTTGGGATTACCATCCCTCTGTGAGTCAAGCCTCAGTCTCTTGGATGTAGTGATTGGATCCATTTTTTGACTATCAGGAATCTGTTGGGTGACTGCAGCTACTCCTTTACTCCAAAGATTTAGCCATAGTGTGCCATAACCCCTGGCAGACACAGTGGGGAGGAGTATTTTTGTATCACAACACATACAAATATAACAAGGCCAAGACCATCCTATTAGGGAATCCGCCACTGACAGGATTCCGTTGCCTAAATACTTTGGAAGGTTTCAGGCTCTGTCTTTTCGTGTTTCTGGATTCCTGGTTGTTCTGTACAACTGCATTACCTGTGCAGGGAAAATAACCATTTGCTGGGGGAGTGACTTGACAGTTTTGTTTTCAGAGCTGCAGACTGACAGCAGATATATCTATTGAGCTCTGCTGGGCAGCAGGGCTCAGCAGTGAGCTAAATTAGCCCACAACATGTTATTCTACCCACACTTTCCTACTACCACAGCAGCCTGCTGTAAGGCTAACACACACTCACACAGACTATTCCAAGGAGGAAGATGAAATTTCAGCATGTTTTTTCTTCCTAGGTTGATTATTCTTCCAATATTCCAGATTCTGCTCTGTGGCAATTAAACCACAGCAGCTCATTCCATACTCAAATCTACCTGTCCTTCCCTCCACAGGTTTACTTGAGCTTCTGTAATGAATGAGAATTAAAAAGAAATAATAAATAAGACTGTAGCTCAGGAATATGCGAGACTGGTAGTTCAAAACAACTGTAATAAGTATTTGTAAAAATGTAATAAGTCAAGTGTATAAATGAAGGGAATTAAATGCCATGGTAAATTTACGTAAAACAATGTTTAAAGCAGAAATTGGAATAAATATAATACAGATAAGTAGTAATCCTCTTCCTTCTTAACTAGGCCATTAATAAAGATTTTCAAGGACAGACTGCAAAATATCTTTAAAATGGAAGGTCATATTAGAGACTAGAAAAGACTGATCCAGGAAAAACAAGGAGCTGAGCCGAGCTTTGCCTCCAGCTCTGCATCCTGTGTGCAGTGGCTCCTACTGGAGGCCTACCTTTCCTAGGAGTCACTATATCCTGAGACATAATGGTGATATTCATTTACTCTGGTCTTTTGTTCTTCCAGCATTTTCAGGTTTATTTTTTTAAACTAAAATCCACTGTGGAACAGCATAAAATATTTGGCCATTGGTTTTTCTCTTTAAGAGTGCAGCAGAAAAGGCTTTAGAAATAGAGAGAAAATAAGCTATTCAGTTTGGTCTTTTGAAATTAAGCCACTTGCAATTCATAAAGAAGCTATTGGGGATGACACAGCTGACATTTTTTGCCTTGTATAAAGCTGCAAAGATAGCTGCTTTACAAAGACAATCATTCCTAAGAGTGGGAGCATTATTAGGTTTTCTCTGCTGATCTTCAAGGTGTAAATGACAGGTAACTTAAATACCCTGCCAAGTACAAAATTTCTTTGCCAAACATCTCAAAAATACGATTTCCTGTTTTACATAAGACTTCACAATCCATATTATTTCTAATCCTCCAACGCGCATTCTTCTGTTTTCTCTATACCTGCTGGATTTCTTGTGAGCAGTGCATATGGCTTTAAGTATTAAAAAACTAAATGGTGTCTTGAATAGCAGAATTAAATTCAGAGGCATCCTGCCCTGATAGGAAATCACCTCTAAAATACACTCCTGCAGGCAGTTGTTCTGCTAATTCCTGGGTACAGACGAATATCGATCTAATCCCAACAGTAACAACTGTCAGGAGAGGGAGGTTTCTGTGACCCACATCGTGTCTCTGCAACTCTGACAAGACAGGAGAAGAGTTCTCCAGCAGGGAACAGACTCATGCTACTGTTTTCTGACATTCCCTTGGATTTTTTCCTGCCAGCCCCGTTGATCAGCAGGTGAGTGTTCAAATAAACCACCCGGCCGAAGCAGGTTCAGCATCTCAACGTGAAGACAGATGGGGGGAGAGGGTCAGGTGACTTAAATGTGCTTTTTTCTTCTCGTGGGGAATCTCTTCAGGCATAAAGGATGGCTCCATGTTCTCTCCTTGTGTAACACTGGCCACAGTGACAGATTTCAGGCAGCACCAAACACACGTTTATCAAACAAACCCTTTGCCAGTGCACTAATCTGGTCTGGGATTGGGGTGCTCAGCTACAGGTAGGGAAAATAGAACGACCACCTGGTACTTCCATCTTGGCTAAGCAGTGTTTGGATCAGCTTCCCAGAGCAAATAACCCAGTCTGGAGGGTCCCAAGGTGCTGTCACAAGGATATAGTCCAAATATAGGACTGTTTGAACAGGCACCTGAGGTATCCCAAATCTCAAGAATTAGCTTTTTGGAGCATCTGAAAGCATATCTGAGTCTGTCTGAAAGAAAAAATCTTCTCAGGTGAGAATGAGATGAGGAGGAAGGATGTTCCACACCCCCTAATTTCATGGATCTGTGAAGGCAGGACCTCAGGCTTCTTTTGCAGCCAGCAAAGACTCCAGAAGAAAGGGAATTGTCACTTGCCAAGCAATCTCAGAAGCCAACTAGGGCACCTGCAACCCCAAACTCAGCTGTGTCAATCTGCCTCTGGTCTCCCCTGTGCCCACAGAACAAGGGCACAAAGGCATCCGCTCGGGGATCAAATCCAGGGAAGTTCTCCATGCTCTTTGAAGTTCAGCAGCCAGATGGAAGTTCAAATGGGGTCAACCACTGAGTGCTGTCATCTCATTTTGGATGTAATACGGGGTGAATTCGAATCTTTCACATGGCAACACTTTTAATCACACCAGGAACCCTGTCTGTGGCTGTGGCACTGATGGGACAGTGGGTAACAGCACTGGGAAGGGCTCTGGCAACTCAGAGACACTGCCAGATCCAGGATTTCTTATTATTTTCCCATGCTTCACTCAATGAGATGTACTGATTTACAAGGAGGTTTAGGACTTGAGGGAGAGGGATCAATAGCTTTTTAGTGAATACTAAGTGCTATCTGTGACAAGTCAGAATATCAAAGAGCCCCATGCTGTCCAGCTCTCACGGGCAGAGCGAGAGGAGCAAGGCTCAGCGCCTCGGAGGACGAAAACCTGATGGCAGAATTCCATTTGCTCTGTGACCCAGTGGCTGGACTGGGTGATTATGCACCACTGGACAAAACACAGAGCACAGGGAGACTGGACATTCTGTTGGAGAGGTCACAGCTTTATTTAGGCCTGCTCTGTGTGTTCCAGGATTCCCTGGGCAGGCTCAGTGAGGTTATTGAGCTGCACACAGTAAATCAGGACACACACAATCCGACTGAAGCTTCTGGGAAGGAGCTCATTGCCCAAGCAACAGCTCAATGCTCTGCACAGCACAGCCAGGCTGTGTGCAGCGGGAAGTTCTGAGAGGCATCAGACCCAGCGTGTGCCCAGGCAGGGGCTGGGTGCACAACCACAGAGCTCCCAGATAAAAACGAGGGTTTCTGCAGCCACGCCGCAGATTTCAGTCGTGCACTGGGTGGGTCTGGGCTCTGCAGGGGGATATGAGCTGCTTCACAAGTCCTTCCTGCTCTGCAGCGAATTCTTGGTAGCCCAACACGCTTTGGATCAAGTGAATCAGAGCCCAGATTTGACTGATGAATGAGGTGTAGAAATGCTGCTCCGAGTGCCTGCTAGGAAGACAGTGCTGTGGGGAGATCTGTTTAAAAACAGTTTTGTTTCATTCAAAAGGGCTAAATCCTCCTTACATATACAGAACTCATATTCCTCAAAGGAATAAAGGCAGGAAATAAGCTCAGGTTTTGCCTTCCTGGGTGCGGAGATATTAATTAAAATAGATTAATTTAATTAATGAAAGCCACATCTTCCTTAGGAGAATTTGAGCATCATTCCCAAATAGATTGTGATTCAGTGAAAACATGTTTGCCAAGTAAAACAATTGAATTGAGGTGACAGATACTAAAAAGGGAAAAATATCTTGTTATAAAAAAGAGAATTATTTGCACTTAAGCCCATCTGTTTCTTGCTCTCATGGAGTTTAGATTAAAGTAATTTCTTTCTGTCAACTAATTAGGAATATTTATTACTGACTTCATACAATTTTGAATTACAATTCTTACAACACTTATTTTAATATGGTATCAGCACAAATAAAGGATGACCTTTGAGAATCTCCGGAAAACAGGGAGTAACATCAAATCCTGATGGAAGTGGTGGCAGTTACCATGCTTGAGGGACACTCTCAGCAAGTTGTAGGATCAGACTACAGTGTCAGCTGAGTTCCTGTTCCTCAGGAAATGGCTGAGCACGGTGCACAGCGGAGAGCTAATCCAGCACTCAGAGCTGGCAGATCACACAAACAGGAAATCTGAAAATTCCCCCCAAAGTTTCTTCCAAAAGTACCAACAGCGAGTGTAGAAATATTCATCCCTGAAATCTAATTAGGAATGAGCAATTCAGCTAAAGACTGCACAGAAATGAAAAAGATGATCAAATATTCACCAAATTGCTATGCTGAGCTTGGGAACAGAGCAATAATAGACAAGTGTTTCTTTATGGTTCCAAACCCACTGCATTTTATGTGTGGAAAGCAGAGAGGAAAACAAATACTCAACTGGCAGAAATCTTTTAGCAGCATTTGGGGTGTTCCAGCCATGTCTGAGTTAGGTGGAAGTGGCATCACCAGAGGGAAGTACACAAACAGAAAAATTGTAAAATAATATCAGACCTTTGAAGTAATTTTTCCTAACTCTTTCTGGCTCCTGGTGTCCAACAAAGAGGTTTCTCATTGAGGAAGGCACACCAAGGGAAGCCAAAAATTCAAGACATGGCTTTCAAAGAGCAGCATGAACCCTGGCCTGAGCAAAATAGAGAGGTGAAATTAAAAAAAATTCAATAATGCATGAGCTGAGATACAAAAAAATTCACAAAAAAAAATCAGCTGAACAAAATATTTATTAACAGAATTGTTATATTACTACGCATTACATCCTGTTATAGCACTAACTGTCCTTAAATGAAGACCAGATTTCCTAAAATGTGTTAGATTTTAGGTGAAGAAAAATCTTTAAGCTTTTAAAAATAAGTACAGGAGCAGTAAATAATGCAGTTCAGTATTTTTTTGTCAATACTTGTGTTTTATAAAAATTCTAGTTCTGTTAGTTTGGCCTATTTCTATATGAGACTTAAATGAGCCATTTACTATTGGCAATATGTCATTAGCATCATCCTAATCATTCCCATCTAATCTCATCTAATTCTCTAAGGACTTTTTCCTCGGGAGTAATTGCAAGTCTCATTCCACCAAGTGGAAATACTGAATCAGGATAGACTGTTATCCTACAGCCCTCCAAATAACTCTTGCATCATTTCTTTTTTAATTAGGCTTAGCTTGAACAAATATCCCTGTTTATAGAAATGCATGTACACAACCTCTACAAATTACTAAACAAGATGCTTATTAGAGGCACAATTGCCATTATTAAAATAAACAGCTATTTTCTGTGGTGCCCTTCAAAGAGAGAGAGCTGGTGTCATTTGTCACCAAACCTGTTATAGCTTAGAAAGTATTTTTTAGCCATTGTTTTTTATTTCAAATACAACTGGTAATCTGCAGGCGTTAATCTCAACATGGAAGAGCAGCACTTTGCAACGTAAGCAATGAACAGAAGGGCAGGAAAATGCATTTTGGTCGGATTCATAACTGGCCATGCAGAGTGGACATCAGTGTTTACAACTGTGACAGTCTCACAGAAATTCAGGGAGTGAGGAGCAGGGTGGGTTAGATTGGAACCTGGAGGAAATCTCAGAGCAACCCCATGGAAAGTTTAGATCCGAAAGCTGCCTTGGTGAGGGACCCTTCGGAAAGTGTAACATCAGGGAAGCAGAGCAGAGCAGAATCTACACTCAGATATCACACGTGAAGCACTTCAGATACATCCATCTTATTTGCCTTGTGCTGAGCAGGTTTCCAGATCCCTGAAGAAACCAGGGGATTTCGGAATCATGGCTGTGGCAATCCCCAGAACAGGTGTCATGACACATTTACCAAAAGAATTATTCCAGTGCAGCTTAAACCAACCAGAACTGCCAGAGTGAGCTCCCAAGCACTCACCCAAGCACACTCCAGCCAGTCTGCACACAGCACAGCCTTTTTGATTCAAGCAGTGAGCACATTGCTTTGTAGATGAGGTACAATAACACCTTAAAAAAAAATCAAATTATCAGCTTCAGTAAGAGTCCCACGTGCCTTCAAAGAGCTTCTCGTTGTAGTGACTGGTTTCCTGCTCCTAAAGGTTGCTAGAGCTCTGTTCATAAGACAGCCTTTGGCCACTGTGACATGGAGTTTTGCTTTGAACCCACTCTGTAAATCATGGAAATGAGGGTGTGAGCCTGCTGACTGCACCTTCACATGGTCTCCATACTGAATTCCTACAAAACACTTCCTAGCTGCAAAATTAGCAATCCCTGCTCTCCTGACATCCTGTAGAACATCTGTTTTCCAGTCTGGACAGAGGCTGTCAAATCCCAGTTCATTTGCTGTGGGGCTGTTTTTGTCTGGTCTCTCCACATAGGATGAGTAACCTTCACTCAACTGCTGCAGCTGTGAAACACAAGCCAGAGACCCCTTTGATGTCACAGTACATTTGAAAATTTCCACTTTATGGATAAGAGGCCTTGAATTTATAACATAGTCTTCCTGCCTTAGGAAGAGCTTGTTCTGCTACGGTTTTGACCATGAGACAAGTCCTATTACCAGAGAAGATGGATTTTCCAGGCAGTTGCTTCCTGAGGGACGAAGACAGAGCCCTTGTGGTTAACTTGGGTGATCTGGTCCTTGTTCCACACCAAGAATGCAAGGAAAGGTTAGTGCACACAATCCTTGGCAGCAGTTTAGGTATTTCTGTGCAGGTGATGTGGCAAAGGGCAGGAAGTGATGTAAATTGGATTTAAGTACAAACAGCGGTTTAAACTCCCCTCCCTTTCAAGAACAAAACTTTCAGCTGACTCAGGAGATAACTTGCCAAAGGCCATACAGTCATTCAGCTGCAGAACCTGCCAGTCCAACAGCAAAGCCAATCTTCATCCTCTGCTTCAAATTGCAATGGATACACAACTCTCTCGAAGGCAAAGAGGCCATCTGCAGCTACCTGCAAACACTGATGTGCCCAGAGGAGGCATCCACAGAGCCTCCTTATAATTGAAACCCATAAATTTTTCACCTCCTACTTA
Organism: Ptilonorhynchus violaceus; assembly: GCA_013397565.1. Classification (NCBI taxonomy): domain Eukaryota; kingdom Metazoa; phylum Chordata; class Aves; order Passeriformes; family Ptilonorhynchidae; genus Ptilonorhynchus; species Ptilonorhynchus violaceus. The sequence goes on from VZRJ01010804.1 coordinate 597,667, forward strand.
TTCTTCGATTTCTTTTTCCCAGAGTATGACATTCAAGGAAAACTGTATAAGAATATTGACAAAACTCAGCATAAATACTCAAGACATAGAATCATAGAATGGTTTGAGTTGGAAGGAACTTTAAAATTCGGCTCATTCCACCCCCTGACATGGGCAGGGACACCTTCCACTAGCCCAGGTTGCTCCAAGCCCCGTCCAGCCTGGCCTTGGACACTGCCAGGGATGTGTCCATGGGCAGCCACAGCTTTTCTGGGCAGCCTGTGCCAGGGCCTCTTGACCCTCACGGGGAAGAATTTCTGAATGAAATCACTTCTGCAAATACTGTAACGGGAAGGGTGAAAAGACATAAAAATCTGATGGCACAAAACTGACACATTTTTGCATGGGGAGGAGGGAGTGCTGATGGTTCCACCTTTCAGTGTCCAGGAGCTGTTTTAGCATCATCCCTGTCTCTGCTCCTTTTAGCAAAGGCATTCCAGATAAGTTCCAAGCAACAGGAGCTGTTCATTGGCTTCCTAGGAATACACCAGTGGCTGTACTGGGTCAGAAGTGCATCTAACTCAGGATTCCAGCTTTGATGGATATATGAGAAAAGCACACAGTGATATTCTTCCAATACACTTTCCCAGCTGCAGGAAATTACAATTTGTATTAAAGTCCTAACAGATCTTTCATAAAGGAGTTTGTCTAGATACTCTTTTAACCCCCTTACAATTCCACTTTGCATCATTGTGTTTCGGAGTTTAATTAATCTGCTTTTGTGACAAAGAATTTTATTATTGTTGTATTTGTTTTGGTTTTTTAATTACTACCGTTGGATAATTCCATTTGATACTGACTCCTTTTATCATGATAAAGTGGATACCAGTTTTTCCCAAAAACCACTCACAGTTTCATCCTCGTCTTCATTGTATTCTGGTGTCAGTGTGTTCTTTCTGTGCTGAAATTATCAATCTATTTCACCTCTCCTCGGACACAAGGCATGGAGTTCTTTGTCACCCATCTCTGTACCTGTAGTTTTCTTTTAGCCTTCCAGAGATGGGGAAACAAAAGTGTACTGAAGATGGAAACAGACCTTTCCTCTTGATCAGCCAGAGGGTGCTTTTTTCTTAACTCAACACTTGCAAAGGTAGAATATAAGTCAATCTGGCCATTTTATTTCAATGCCTTCAAAGGGATGGATTTCATCAACATTTTGAAAATGTGTTTCCTAAGCTTTGAGAAATCTGCTAAGAACCCTTGAACTGCATTACCTTGAGAAAAGCCAGCATGTCCCAGGCTCAGGCTGTAAAACGTTATCTACATCCAGTTACAATGACCCTTTTATTACACTGCCTTCAGACTTAGAAGAAAACAAAACAGAACCCTGGAGAGTTAATATTTTCAAAACCAGCCCCAGCTGAAGACAATCAGTGCAGCTTTTGATAAAACTGATCAAAGGACAATTCTTGACAGCTTGGAAACATGAAATGCTATTACTTGCCCTCTTTTAGTTTTGCTCTTTCTTCTCAGAAGACCAGTATTTGTTTTGCATAGCAGCAAACATTATTCCTGTGGTGTTTTAACTTTTGCACGGGAGCCTTCCTTTCATTACACCAGAGTAAAAGCAGTGTGAGATTAGCAAGAGATCCTTTGTCTTCTGCTAAAGTAAAACCTTTTTGTAATTTATCTTTCTTTTCTTTTTCTCCCTTTTACCTCTTGGCCACAATTTACACATCAGCGTCTTCTGCTATTGTCTTTATATTGGATGAGAATCCCCTTAAAATATTCCCACAGAGTTGCTATTTCTCCTCTTTTCATTACTTAAAATTGAAAGTGGTTAAGATAATGTATTTGGCAACAGACTTAGAAGGGGAAAAAAAAAAAAAAAGAAATAGGAAAAAAGGCACGGGGTGAATTGCTGTGATCATCTCAAGGGCAGTTTGTGTTGGGGCACCAAGGAAGGGGGAAGAGGGCAAATTCCTGATCCCTTTTAAATTGTGGTACTAATCAAGGGATGTACAGGTCCCTGCAGACAAGCGACCAGGAGCAACTTAAAGCCGCTTCCCTTCAGGCTTAGCACAAAAGCTGCAGGGCTGTGTCTCAGCTCCCTGCCCTCGCACAGGAGGGGATGTGTCATTTGGTCATCCAGCCCTCCAGAAAGGCCCACAGGATTTTAATCTCTCTTTCATAATCTCTAATTAGTCACCTCTCTCGGCACCTCTCGTGCCATTGGAAATCAGGCTGCTCTGCAGACGCTGGCACAGGGATTAAACCAAGCATTCAGCTGGCAGCAGTCCACAGGCAGTGCAAAAAGCTTTTTGGGCACCGTTTCTGCTCTCTTACACCAGTGAAAAACTACAGGAAGTCTGAAGATCTCAGTGTCAAACCTTCCTCTGTATTCAAGAGTGCTGCGGCTGTAAAGCACAATGCAGCCCTAATTCCTGTAAACCAAAAGTTGACGTAACTAATACAGAAATGCTTAACTGAGGGACCAGCTAATAGAGGTAATTTCTAGTCTATCAGATCCTTATATTAGTTATTGCCCTCAGTTTAGTTTAGAATTGCTTTTTAAGCTTCTCTATTTAAGTTAGTAGCTTTAAAATGCAAGTTTCTGCATTCTCAATTCACTGCTTCTTATTGAGCATTTGGGGCATAAAGAAGCAGCATTATCTCCTCATTTTAGTTTAGAATAGGGAGGAAAAATACCTGACAGATTCTCTGCTGTTCACAGTGAGGACCTGAAAAAGCCACGGAGACCTTTCTGCTCCCCAGTTTCCCTGTTCTTGTGATGGAGTTGAAAGTCTTCCCTTCCCCACCTGGGATTCTGTGCATAGACCAGCTGGTGTTTGGGGTTTGGTTTGAAGAGGGAAAATATTTTCCAAATACCAAACAAAATCATTCATGAACATTAATTCCCCGGGCAACACATCTGTGAAAGCTCTTTAGGTAACACCCTGCCCCTGAACACATTTACAGAGGGCCTGGTTGGGCACATTTCCTACACAAATGCTATTTATTTGTTTGGTTTTGGCAAGGAGCTGTCTCTGCTTACTCTCTAAAGGGATGCAAGTCACAGTTCTGACTGACTGGGGAAAAAACCATCAGTGGCAGTGGCATCCCTGAGAAAAATATCTTCCCTTTCCAAGGAAAAGGGCAGGTCTACCTAGCAGGCAGTGTGTTCTCCCCAGAGCCAAGGACATGGAGAACAAGATTTTATTTTCATTTTTCTTGAAAACTGATCCAAAAGAAAAAAAAATATCTTCCAATGTTTTTAAATGATTGATTTTTTTTTTTTTTCCTATTGGAACTGGCATTTTTCGTTAAAAATGGTTTTTGGCAGCGCTGTATCTTTCAATTGGAAAGCTTTCCACATGACAAATCTCAGACAGGTCTAAGGTAACAAATGCTGCACTGGTGCCTCTCGTGTGAGATACAGGGGGATTTCATGGCCAGCAATCCAGGGGGTTACTTTTCCAACAGAGTATTCAGTTCTCTGGAATGTTCATGGTTAAGCTGTGTGCTTGAGCACATCCCAGCTTCAGCAGGTAAGGATGGGTGGGTTCATTCCCTGCGCGTACTCCCAAAGAAATACCACGCTTAGGAGGAAACAAGGAATGAGCTCTTTTGGTGACCTGTCAGGAACAGCCAAAAAGGGCTTTTACAGACAGGGAACAAGCTTCCAGTTGGGTTGAGTCCTACTGAGTTACCTTTTGTACGTTTGAGACAACTGAAAAATATGATCCGAGGAGAGAGCTCCAGACCCCAAAAAAGACCTGAATTCATTTAAATTACAGTAGGTCCAGGTTCTGTGCTCATATGCTGGAAAACAATGGAGCATAGCAGGGGCCCAGGAACTTCTCTGATTCAAAGTGTTTCGGTTTTTTATTTTAAAAAGGGTCTTTTAGGCCATTCCCACAAATTCCTTGCCACCAAGTCTGGGGAATCACTGAGAAGCTTCCCACTGACATGGATGGGACCTGGATCAAACTCTGAAGGTTATTCCTTTTCAGAGGAGATTGTCATTTCAAGGCAATTCATTTACAAAGTGAATGGATTTAGATGTAATTTTCTCCCTCTTAAAACAGAGTAATCCTATGGACCTATGTGTTTTTATTTCCTACCAGAATCACCAAAATGGATTAAACTCTATTTGCCTTCTACTGTACCTGGCATTTGAACAAATCCCATCTTAATTCCTTTCTTACTTTAATAGTGGCTTTGGCAATTAGATTTATAGGCCATCTCCACGCTGGCATTTAAAGTCCTTTAGTATGGGAAAAAAAACCCAACAAACTCTTCCTTCCTATTCCTTCTTTACCATTCAATAAACTTAATGACACAATGCAGAAATGTAGATCCAAAAAGGAACATTTCATTCTGCAGAAACTAAATAAAACCCAGAGAGTGAGAAAGCAATTTAATTACACGCAAGTCGACATACTTCTGATGTCCTGCTTAAAAACTGGTGGTGTCTTCATTTGTCATGCACATATTTATCCATACTCTAGGCTGTACATTACTCTAATTATTCTGTTTACTCCAAACACTGCCTATACATCACATTGTATCCTCTGATGACAAAGCTTAGGAAGCAAGGACTTAAATTTACCTTCTACAATTTTCAGGGAGGCTCAGGACACTTTCAATTTATCTTTATGACCAAGGAACAAATATTTCTTCCACTTTTTTACCCCTTCCACCACCATCCTCCTAACATTATCTCTGCCTCGCCAGCTGTCAGCCTCATTCCAAACTCCTCATGTGTAGCAGTCTCTCCTGCTGGTGTAAAACCCCAACCTCCTGCCCAGCTTCCCAAGTGCTGCTGCCCTTTAGCATCAGCCTTCTTAATGCTCGCTCCTCTTGCCCTTGCTGCAACCTCCACGAGTTAGAAGTCTGTTTCTCAGTGGAAGTGCCATTTTTGTGTAATCATTGGTTTAATCCCTCTAAGAGTCTGCAGTCTCCTCGCTGGATAGGTATTGAACATCTCTGTGAAAAAGTCAGATTTTCAGATCCACTTTCCCTCTCTAATCTATAGCTGTTAAAGACATTCACTGCTTGGCTTTTCAGCCTCGTGCTTTTCTCAGGCCAGAAATTGATGGAGGTGGCCTCTTCTATTTTTTACTTCTCCTGAGCATTGACTTTTTCTGATAAGGCCAGCTCTCCTCACTGAACCAGGAGGCTGCATAGTCCTGTCACCCAAGCAAAGCCTAATCCTTCCCCTTTTGTGCAGCCCAGACTATTCGATTTTTAGCTGATTTAAACCTGCATAACTCCACTGAAGGTGAGTCCATGCACTGGAGAGGTGTCTGTGCTGCCAACAGGAGTTTGGGTGGACAAGGCTTGGGGGGAAAAAAGTACAGAGACCCATCTTTTAGGCATTTTAGTAATCAGTCAAAGGAGTCATTTACTGAAATGTTTGTGACAGGAAAAGGTGTGTTAAAACTGACTTTCAGAGGTCGTTTTAGTTTCGACTACGTTTATTGGGGTTTTTGGACTCACTTGCAATGAACATGCAATGAGTGCCTGAGCTTTGCTTAATACCAGTACTAATGAAATGTGATATTAAGTTAAAATATTCATATTCCCCCAAAGCAAAACCTGGGCTGCACATCTGATCACAGTCTGTACAATACCAGGTGATTTGTTAAATCACCAGCCTAGAAGCAGCACTTGGACTCTGTGCTTAATGCAATCAGACTCACATTGTCCAACTGTACTGATATTTAATTCTGTCCTAAAATACCGGGACTACGGATTTTAGTGGAGCATTTGCACAATATGAAACTATAAAATAACTGCAGAACCTCATAAGGCAACTCTATTTGACTTTGCCAGAAATATTTCTCTGTTGATAGTGGCTGGTGCAGTTTTCTATCAGGGTGGTGGATGCCAGTGGCTCAGTGAGGTATAAGAAAAATACCAAAGTTAGAGCAAGACTATTTTGTCTAATAACAGCCACCTGGTATATTGGCCCAGTCACTTTATAAAAGTTCTTCAAGCCCAGGAAAGTTTTGGGGGGGTTTTCCTTGCAACTCTCCCATCTTTAAATGACTTTGAGTTGCTTTAGTTCAGATGACCCTCAAGTTCCAGCTCTGCTCATTGTTAGTGAGAACACAGTGAGTCTCAGGAGCCACCTAATGCCCCACAAAAACCTGCTGGCCCCTGTAACATCTTTGGTCACTGTTATAAACTCAAAGACTTTGTCTCAGTTACTTCCTTGAGACTAAAATCGGGTTAGAAGGATGTAATTAATCAATGCTTCAGACACCCGGTTTCAGATACTCACAACAAGCTATTTATAGATAGCAAAGCACAAAAGATGAAGAAAAAGACACTGGCATGTCTATGGGGTGCTCAAAGATATTTCAAGCAATATAAGGGTAAAAGTGATTATGCCAATGACTTAGAAGACAGCTAATTTTGGTTCAATTCCTCTCATAAATCATAAGGACTTTGCTGGATAATTTTTCTAAGGAGAATGAACTTCTGGCATGACATAGTCCTTCCATGATATTTGCTAATACTCTTCTCTGTCAAACTGTGAAGTTAAGTGTTTTCATTGTTGAATGAAAGAGGCTTAACATTAAAAACTTATGGAAATGGCTTTAATACTGAGATTTACTTCTAGAATTCTTTTGAACTGCAATATCCCCAGGTACTTTATAAAAAAGCTAGACTCTATTTTCAATAGCTTTTGCTGAGTTTTTATCTGTATTCATCCTCCAGAATGTGCCATTATAAATAATTAATCAATCAGCATCTGCTCTGCTCACAAAACACTTATATCTCAAAATTGACTGCTGGCCTGATTCTGCACCTCTGAAGAGGCTGAGAACTTTGCTTCTGGCTTCTATCAGAAGAGGATAAAGCACTTAGCATCAATCCCCAGCACAGCCTTTGGGCCCTGGTGTGCAGGCACACACATCAGCAGCCTGGCCCCAGCCAAAGGAATCACTCTGCAGGCTGGGACTGCAGTGAAGATGTCAGTTCAAAAGGTGTGGGTTTAAGCTGTGTGTGCTACTTTAAGTATCAATATACATGTCAGGGAAATGGGCTGAGGAGTATTTCAGATTAGTCTCAGTTTGAGAGCTCCTGTTCCATCCTCAGGCTGTCCTTCCCCTGGCTTGGGCACACCAGGGGCAGAACAGGATCCTCCATGTGGCACTGCAGGCTTCCAGGGATGTGGAACCACACTTCCTGTGCTTCCCAGGGGTGGCATCCCTGTGCTCATCCCTTCCTGGAGGGCCACCATGCCCGGATGAACACTAATCCCACATCTGCTTTGCCCTGACTCCTTTGCCATTGATGGAGTTGTAGCAAAGCACAATTATCAAATTACCATGAGCCAATAAACACTAATAAAATGTCCTGTACCAAATCTTGCCTCTTTCCTGTGTCTTTGATGCCTTTTCAGCCTCATCCGTTCATTTAGACATTCTGTCTTCACACTCCAAGTGAAGTTAAACATCCTCTAAAACACAGATGGTTTTTACAGTCTGTTGTGGGGGAATAAAAAAAAAAAAAAAAAAGAAAAACCCAGCAGAAATGCTGACTGCATTTGATTAGCTGAGACAGTAGAAAACAGCACAGCCTTGGGACAGCCCAGATATCCTGGACATGCCAAGGCCATAAGAAAGCCATGTAACATTGTGTAACAGTGAACACGTAGTGCCTAAACCAATCGTGAAAGAGTTTTCTATGAAGATAACAAAACATGAAGAATATGAGTGTGACCAGCAGTTACCTTATGGCCATTTTCTCCATAGTTATGCAGTTTTCTTTAGTTAGATTTTGCCACCTTTCAGTGGTCTGCCAAGCTCCATCTACCACACATCTCGCTTAGGGAAATGTTTTTACCTGTTTTTGCAGAGTTCATATTATTTCCTTTCAAGAAAACACTAGCATTGCATTGACCTGATTATAAGATTTACTGCACCCAGGAGAGTCGAAAACCATAGGATTCTTTGATCCTTAGATTCTTAAATTCGTAGGATTCTTCAATATAGAATATAGAAGTGGAAATCTAAGATTTTGAGTGACTTTTTGTTTTTGTTTAAGGTTGAAGATGCCATGGCTGGTTTTATGTAAATAAGAAGAAACAAAGATTTCTTTAACTCCTTATATAATAGAGCCAACTTTGGGAAATTAAAGCCACAAGTACTACACAAGCTCTTTCTCTCTCACTTTGCCACCTTCCAAAGCCTTGTTCTGGGTTACATTAGGAACTAACACTTAGTTTGATTCACATTCTCCTTTATCCCTGTTTAATCTTGCCCCTTCTCTACTCTTCATTATGGTCCAAAAATCCTACTTTGACAGTGAGCACAAGGGGTCTTATATTTTAAACAATTCCACTTTCAAAAAAACCCTGCTACTTTCATCACTTACTCAGCAACAACTAATACACAAACTTTGGAATTTATATAGGCAGGAGCTTTGGAGCTAAGACTTCTGCAAAGACATTGCACATTTCTTATCGTTATGCCCCTCATTTTGCTAGTTAGTCACATATTTAATGGCAGCAGGGATCTCTTCAGAATTGCCTTTGCTTATTTTGCTTTGTGCGAGATACTGCATGATCATTATTCAGGGTTGTAAATAATTCCTAATTACATCTCAAGGGGTCCATTTTGCCTACCTAATTCTTGGAGAAACTACTCTCTTCTGTTTGTACAAGCTTGGGCCATATATTTGGGCTGTGATGGTACAAGCAGTTACCTGTGCAGGAACATCTCAGAGGGGACTGCTCCTGTTTTCACACGGCTCACCTGCACAAGAACACGGGGAATGAACACAGAGTATGAGGGTTTCTATCCTTTACAAAGAAAAAAAAAAGGAGTTTAAAAATGATTTTGCCTTCAGCACACAATGCTCACGACGAAGAACATGTGGTTAATGAACAAAAGCCTTTTACTTTTTCCCTTTAACTCAGGCTGTCACTATTTTCATGTTTATTTGCCAGATGCATCCCAGCTGCTAATTAAGCTTGAACAAATTGAGGTGAATTGAATCTTGCCTGAGCATCTGCTGTTCTCCTATTAGTATGGCAGGCATTGAAAGGAAGATGATGCTACATCTTTAAAAAGGCCATTTATACTTAAAATTACTTCTTACCATACACTATTAGAGAATGGCTTTTCATAACAAAGACTGTGTAGGTAACAATAAAATATGTTGTAGGATATGTCAGTGAGTTGATCTGCATTATAGTTCTGCCAGTTTTCTTGGTAGATTCTCATAATATGCAAAATTAAGACTAAAGTTTTAAATTATGTTCAAAGAGGAAGAAAGAGCCAGGTATCAAACACTCTACAAGCTGAGTGGCTTGAGCAGAAGGGAGGAAGGTGTAGCCTCAATTCCTCTCTGGTTTTGGCAAATCTCCCAGTAAATAAAAAAACCCAAGGCATTATTCTGTGGGGCTTCTTTCCCAGAGAAAGGAAAAGGCTTTTGTGGCATTTGTGCCAACACAGCCCCCTGTGCAGCCCCTAAAATGGGAAGTAGAACAAGATGTTTGATGAGGTCTGTCTGTGCCAAACACACAGGTACTGCTTAAGGAGCTCCAGAGTCCTGGTTCCTGTAAAACTGCAGTTCATATAGTTAAAAAAAAAAAAAGACCACAATATTAAAAATACTTATGAAAGGGAAGCAAAAAGTAAGTCATTTTGATCCTGGAGACTCTTTAAGGTTATTTTAGATGCAAAGAAAATCTCTTCATAAAAGAAATATAAAAATGATTAAAAGTCTGTGCCTTGAGAAGGTGCAGAGTTTCCTTTTACACAATTTGTAGCAAGTCTTTAAAGTGATAAAATCTTGAATATTAGATGTGCATCCCTTAGGGCTTTCATTTCATTTTTATACTGAAAAAAGGCTAATACAAGTTCACAGTAATCAGAAATTGTGATAATTGCCACCACGAACATTCTCTGTAAAAAGTTGGTGCTGTCTTACAGAAAAGTTAGTGAAAATTCATCAGAGTTAATAAATTTACTTATGGCACAAGAGACAGCTGGAAAGTGAAGTTTATAAATGCAAATGTGTAGCAGTCAGGAGCACAGTGCCTCAGCTGTAAGCATGATCCATGTGAGTTGGTGAATGGTGGATTGTGGCAATTAAAACTAAGGATGCACAACCGTAAAACTGCTGAAATGATGTTTCTTGCTACAAGCCTTCCCCCAGGAATACACTGGGGAAGGAAAATCTAACGGGCTTTACAGCCAATAATGAATGTTCTTTTGCTCAACACCAAATGAGAGTCATAGAAGCATCTCCTGTCTAAAGATGATTAAGTATTAATGCCTATTGAGCTAAAGAACAAAACAAGAGGTATTGATCCAAAATTGGACAAATGTGTTTGTTTTATTCAGCCTACCTGAATTTTGCCAGTTCATCATGGTAAACTCAGCACCATGAGAAGAGTAGTTAATGATAAGGCTCTGGAGATCCTAATGATGCTTGGTTTGCTGTGAGAATTACCTGAAACACATTTATGTACTCGGCTAAATTAATCTTCATCGCTAAATTCTGTCTAAGCAAAATAAACCGGGGAAATGGCTTTAATATGCACGATGAGGGAATCTTAAATATAGGCTGCAGGACTTAAATATTTCACCTATACTTGAATAAAATATGAATATTCCACTGCATTGGAATCCTCCATTTATTCCACCAGGTAAAACCCAGGAAAAAGCTGATTGTTTTTCCCTTCCATGAGCAAATTCTGAATTGAAATAAGCATAAAAAAGAATATCAAGTCAAAAATTATTCCCATTTTCTGTTGCACCAAGTCTCATGAATTCTTTTTCTTAATTTATTTTTAAAGTTTATTCAGAATGAATCTGACCATCTTCAACTTCTCCATGTGGAATTCCCTAAGAAATCTTCAGGATCCTTTCCAGAGACTATTTGTGTTTTAGCACACAAATGACAAAGACAAGAGCAGCAAGACCTCGGTGTGACAAACAGGAGAAAAAGAGCAGGACAGAATCCAGAGGCCTGGCTGCAAATGAGCAACACGGAGTGAATGCATTTCAGATGTTAAATTTCAAATTTTGAGCTATTCATTAATTCATGAATAATTCATAATTCACACTTCATAACTATGATGAATAATAATTACACATAAAATGGAAAGTGCAGGAAAAGAGATAACAATTGATATTGAAGAGATAACAATTGATGTGGAGTTGATGAGAGGAGAGAAATATTCCACATCCTCCTTATTGAGCAGCTAATCTCTAAATTGCAACTTTTTTATGGCTTTCTCAAAAACAAAGAACATTTCCCACTAACACTTCAACATTTTAATAAGAAGACACAGACTCTTCATACCTACCTTCTTCATGGACCAGTCCTGCCTAAAAGGCAGCGTTTGTGTGTGAAATCAAAGCTGGAAAAGAAAGAATTTTTAAATCCACAACAGAATAAAAGACATTGTTATTGTAAAAGCTTTATTGTCAGATGAAAGGAAGAAGATAGGACAGTGTAGGAGAGGAAAAGCCTTGTGCAGTTGAAGTTCTATGTATGGAATGATAGCAGGGCAAAGAGACCTGGAAGATCTGTACAATGGAGTGCTACAGGGAAATCTGCATGAGACTTCAATAAGTGAAGGATGATTTGTCACATTCCTTTTTAGAGTAACACAATATAAGAGGGGATGTCTTACCCCCCTGCCAAGGCAAAGTTAGACTGAAGCCATCTAACTCATTCTAAAAGCCTGCAGTGATGCAGGTTTTACCACCTCAACCAATTCTGCTTATCCACCCTTATCATAAGTCTAACTAAAATTTTACTCTTTAGTGCAATTTATAGGAGTGTTTTCTTATTTCTCTGCCCTAAACACAGAGAAGAGCTGAGGGTGATTTTTCGAGAGCAGTTGCAAAGGAGACTGCAGAGGAAGTCCAGCTGAGATAGAATAATTACACTTGGGAAAAAAAAATAAAAATGCTAGAAAATTATTATGTGTTAGAAAAATTATAGCAAAAGTAAAAACTGGTGACTACAGGGAATTAATTTAGTAATGGGGAACTCAGCCAGACTCAGGCACTTGGATGCTTTATTGGGTAAAGATGGGCTCTTCAGAGCTACCAGAATCTCTTGGACACCTTCAGGTCGAGTTGTGAGCCTCAGAGAGGAGATCTGAGCATGACAGCAGTCCGTGAAAATGTCGCAGTGGCAATTATTCCCCAACGCTTTCTAGATATATCATCATGCACACAAGAAGGGAAGAAATGTAGAACTAAAGAATTAAAGAATGAAAGGTGCTAATTTAAGCAGGACAAACTTTAGAATAGTGTGTGAAGTGCTGAAATTGAACAGGATACAGAGAGAGAGAGAGATGGAGATGGAGATGGAGATGGAGATGGAGATAATGGAGATGGAGATGATGGAGATGGAGATGAGGCAGACAGAAAATGGAAGTGTTCCCAGACAATTTAATTTATCCCCACAAGGTGGGGGTCACCTCAGAAAAAGGTCTATACCGGATTAGGTATGACATCCCAAAAAGGCTACGTGTGGAGTTAAAAAGGGCAGCCGGTGTGGATGGCATGCAGAAGGCAATCCTGGGAAACAATCACACATCCCTTGACCCGTGTTATCCCTCCTATCACTTACAGCAGGCTCGTGGCCCCTCTGGCTTTTCCTGTAACAATTCATTTAAAAATAAAGATATTGTTATTTACTGTTATTTCTCAATGGCCTTATTTGTATCTTACTCTTACATTCTCTGTCAGTTTTGATAATGTGCATTAGCAGCCTTGTATCCAGCTGGTTTACTCTTTTATTCTGCCTGGGTTTTAATGCTCTACAAAACAAGCAAGTAAATACAATAAGTAATGTGAAGTAAGATAAAGACCAGCAGTAACTTGTAGGAACAAAAAAACTTATTTATTCTACCATTTTTTTTCAACACAGTGACAATGTGTAATTCAGTAATCAGAGATGAATGAGATTCAGGTTTTAGGATTCAGAGTCTGAGTCTGTCACTGTGACTTGTGTGTGTCACTGTGACTTGTGACTGCTGCTTACAGTCACCTGTAAAACAGGGAAATAATGTTCCTTAGCCTATTTAGAGACATAATAAAAGTTTATAAAGCATTTTGATACCCTTCAATGAAGGATGACATATTGAGGTGACAAATGACTGTTAAATATCACCACCGAGCCCAAGACTCCGAGCAGAGCCATATTCACATCTGTCAGACTCAGCAATGGGATTTGGATGTGTCCACTTCTTTGTTAAGGGAAAAGACTTCCCAGGGAAAGTCTTCTTGGCATTGCCACTGTGTGGCAATTCCTCACCTGTGGCAGCTGGACTGGCAAGGGTGTGACTGCTCTGCCCAGCCCTGCCTCTGCTACTGGATGAGCCACCCAGCCTGCACCTCCCAGAATTCCTCCCAGAGGCATCCCAGAGAGCTCAGTTCTCCAGCTGTCATTTCTGGAGCTGTCAGTCTTTGCTGGACAAAAGACATAAAGGCAACTAAAGGGGGAAGAGAATCCTCCCATTGTTTCTCCTTCCAGTTTATGTCTGACCATAGCTGGGGGTGGGTAAGGGCAGTGAGGAGCAGCCACGTCTTTCCTTCCACTGGGTCTCACAACTGATATTTCATTTAATTTATCTAGGAATTCTTTTTTCCTTACCTCTCCTAAAGGCTGGGTCCTTAAGTAGATGCTGTGTTTGTTTTTCCTGGAAACTGGCCTTAAGCACAGACAAAGTTGCAGTTTAGTCTTAGAAAAATGTGCATGGCTAAACTAAAATACTCAAAACTAAAAAAAAAAAATAAAAAAAAAATATCCAGCATTGCCAAGGATGTCTTCATAGCAGTTTAATTATACCTAAAGGCAATCTTTCCAATGCCCACCTGTGTTGCACAGGTCCAAAACTGGCAATAGCTCCTACTCAGGATTTTCCCAAACTCACACTGGCTAATTTTCAGTGAATATCAAATTGATTTTAAAATGGCTGCTCAGAAGGAAGTGTCAGTGAGGAGAAAGGTATCAGTTTGAAGCACAGTTTCCCATGGGCATCCTCCAGTGACAGATATTCTAATGTTACCCTCTTTCTGCTTTTAAATATGTGGGTTTTACAGTTGAGTGGAAAACAAAGGAAGCAGAGGATTCAGAGAGCAATTTGATACGTGGCTTTGCAGGTAAAATTGCTAATTGAGGGCTCTACAAATAAATTAGTCTAGAAATGAAAGTTTATGACTGTTTCATTATTTAACTAAGAGTAACAACAACAATTAAGCAGTCATGTCCAAATCACAAAAGCAGTTACTCTTTTTTACCATTCAGTAAATAAAATAGTATTGATTTCTATATTAGTAAAGAACTGAAAGCCACTAACAATCAAAAATATATATGAGCATGAATAGGCATTTTATTTAGACACCAGAAGTTTTTATTTTATTTTTTTCTGGTTAAATTTCCATGTATCTGTGAATATGTCAAGATGACAGAATCTCATTTAAAAGCTGTGAAGACAGCTGACAGAAAGTGCATTAAAAATTAGATTTTGAATTCAAAGAATGAAAGCTCTAAATCACTACAGGCATGTCTGTAGGACAAGATTGATACCAGATGCTATTTAGTACATGTTATTAACAAACCATTCAAGCCTTGAAGGGACCTTGTCACTACATAACTTCTGTCTATGTAAATAAGATTGAAGCAAGAATTTATATTGCCAGCGATATCGAGCATCCAGTACATCAAAGAAACAGGACAGAAAGTATTGCTCAAGTTAAAGAAAGTACTAGAGAATACTAAAATCTATGACTTTCTCCTGACTTTGCTTACACACATAAATCACTCCACACAAAATCTATCTCATGGAAGCACTGGCTGGCAGAGCAATTCCAACACCTACAGTTGTCTTTGTGCTAAGGAACAGGCATTGGGTTAACCCAAAGCTGTTGCATTATTACAAAGCAGCACACACTAATGCAGATTAAGCTGAGTTTTAAACTGAAAATAGATATCCACTACAGGACTCATCAAAAAATCCTTTATTTTCTCTCTCTGTTTCAAAGGTCTCGTGTTCTTGTTATGCTATTCACTAATAACTGTGGTATCCCACACTCAGTGCTCTGGGGAATATTGTGAGAGGAGTCTGAACAGCTGCATTCTGGTCTTCTCTGAACCTCTGGTCCACAACCTCCACTGACACATCCACTCAATGTTAATGTGACACTCTTGCCTTTTCCTGTGGCCTCCCTAATTTATCAAAACCAGTTCTCCCTTGGATTTCACCTTAGTCATTGCAGAGTCTCTTCAAAGGAGTTGCCTGAGTTACCAAAGGGCAATAATATCTGATACCAGTTCCACAAATATTTTCTCCCTTTCATAATTTTTAATACTGAAGAAACCACTAGGAGATCAGTCTGACTTTCTTTCTCAACCCTTCTGGTTGAACTAATAAGGTTTTCAGAAACATCCAGTCTTAGTGAAAGAGAATGCATCATATCTTTACACAAATTTCTGGAAACACATTTATCCCCAATGTTGCTGATTTTTTCTTTGTTTTCTTGGCTGGATTTATCTGACATGAAATTCTAAGCACTAAATAAATAGTTGTTTGCCGTAAGAACTTGAGGAATCCTGGTCATCAGAAGATTTGCAAGCCGAATTTTGATGGGTTGCAATTTGATCTTTAAAGCCCATTGTGATTTATTTTTTTGTCTGTGATAGTGTTTTCTTTGTACTGACCTACATCCATGACAACTGCAGTAAAACACCTGAGCTGCAATCCCCCTTTTAGAAGATGAAACAGCAGCTGGCAGGTCATTCTCTGTATGAGGAAACTTTGGAACTTATGTGTCTAGAAAAAACCTGATATTTGTCTCCATTCATTGCCAGGACACCTTACAGGGGTTGTTTGTATTCCATAGGTTTTGGAGCCTGTGAAACTGATGGAAATCTCTGAAAACAAATATTCTGACTCCAGGCTATCCAGCTTTTTCCAGATTACTTTTCACCTTGGCAATTCTGTCTCAGTAATTGAGACACACTGGAGCCATCCTGGTGGAAGAGGTGGGAGCCTGTTTTGGCAAGAGCAGGACCAGAAAGACCTGGATCTTCTGCAGGGTTTTGCCATTTCATGGCTGGGCTCAAGGGCCCGATCTTGGCTTCTCCAGGACCAAGGGCAGTTTCTGCCTGACCCACCCAGTCCCTCCTTCTCTGATGGACTGACTCCACCAGTGGACAAGGGAAGGGCTACAGATTCATTTATCTGGACCTCTGTGAAGCTTTGGACATGGCCCCACACAACATCCTCTCTGAACTGGAGAGATGGATTGGATGGGTGGACTGTTAGATGGATAAGGAGTTGGCTGGATGGTCACATCCAGAGGGTGTCAATGGCTCAGGGTCCCAATGGACATCAGTGACCAGTGGTGTCCCTCAGGGGTCTGTACTGGGACCAGAGTTATTTATTTAATATCTTCATCAATGACAGAAATGAAGGGATTGAGTTGCACCCTCAGCAGGTTTGCAGGTGACACCGAGCTGAGGGTGCAGGGACACTCCTGAGGGACGGGGCCATCCGGAGGGACCTGGGCAAGCTCCAGAAGTGGCCCCTGGGAATCTCATGAGGTTTAACTAGCACCGATGCTGCACATGACAAATAAGGAACCATTCTTCCACTGAAATTTAAAATTCATAGAAACTCTGCCTGCCATCTCTGATGAATCCAGACCAGAGACTTGACTTTAAAACAATGCCTACAGTCTGGATCTGGTGCAATTCCATAATGTCTCCTTTTTTCATTTATTGTTCTTATTTTCTTTTAGCCTCCTACTGATCTGTCAGTTTGGAATTACAATGTTCCTGGATTTGCAGATATTATTGAAATACGGTGATTTATTCAGCGCTGTGTTGGAAAGGGTGTCAAAACACAGGAAACTAACTTTCCCCTGTAGATGTGGATATATACATGACATGTCTTTTTCTTAAATCACCTTCTCTTTGTAAGTCTATTCATTGTATCATCCCCTTACGTGAATATTACAGTCTCATCCCAGGCTTTGCTGAAATCTGTATAAATGCCCTTGATTTGAACAACATGCAGCAGACTTAAATTCTGCAATAAATTTCAAACGGCAGAATTAGCACTTCAAGTTCTTGTGAGTAACTGAGATTGCAGAGAGCAGCTGTGTTTGATCTCGTCAGCCCACGGGCCATGTTCTGAGACTGTTTGTAACTGCAGCGAGGGGGAGAGGACACTCCTGTTTGTTTTCCAAGCACTGAAAATAATTTAGCTTTATTTTACTACGGAAGGAGAGCTTTGGTTTGATTTTTAGGACTGTCATAAAACAAAGATGACCTTTCTAGGAGCACTGATGTTACAAGACCTTAACCCCCGAATGCTCATGCAGGAGTGCTTCCCCTGCCCTGCCCTGATGCTGAAATGGCTAAAGGGTGCCTGGCTGGGTTTAAAAAGCATTTCCCAGGTGCTGGCAAGGCCAGTGGGCTGGTGCTGCAGCCAGGTGTGGGCAGATTGCAGATTCATCCCCACCTCATTGGCATTCCCCACGTGGCACCGCTGCCTCGAGACAACACCAGAGCCTGAAATTTTCCTGCTGGGCACAGGAGGTGAGCCTTGTCCTGGCTGATTCACACCCTGCTCCGTGCTGCCGGAGCACGGAGTGCCTTCTGTACCCCACTGGCTTCACGAGAACCTGACAAATTGGTAGCGTTTGCCGGATCTCTGATCAGGTGCCCCGCCCGGCTGAATTACTGCTGCAACAAACAATGAACTTAAAGCATCAGCTTGAAGCTTACGAGCTCAAATCGCCTCGCGTGATTCATGCAAAAATTAGAATCAGTGAAATGGAAATATATAAACCCAGACCTCCTCCCTCGAGTGAGTGTTATTAAGCAGAGATTTACAGCCAAAGCCCCATCGTGTTAAGGCTGGATGCACTTTTCAACTAACAACTATTTCAGCCATTAAATGATATATTTTACAGCATATGGAAAGATTGCTCTAATGTGCTGGTAATATATATTTCATTGGAAAAGAATGAATTCCTTTTTGACAGAAGTTTTAAACTCTAAACTGCTGAAATAAAACTTTGAGCACTTTGATCTCCTGTTTATTGATGGCAGGTTTTTTGATAAGATCGTATAGTTATTAATATTTTCTATAAAATAATGAGAATATCATTGCTCGTGAAACTTCCCAAACAAAGTTGAATCTAAATTATGTAACACCAACTTGAAATTGGCACACAGTCTTTTTCTGTATGATAGGGGACAATTAAATCAGAGATAATGGAAGGAATAAAATAATCCAAGCACAAATCACTAGAGAAATTACTGAAGAAATGTAGCATACCAAAACAGGTGAGAATGAGCAAATAAATATTATAACTTCAATTAAAAAATAGAGTATTTAATGGACTGGAAAGGGATGTGGGAATTAACATTGGCTGATATATTTCAAACCACTGAATTAAAACCAGAATATCTGTTTGTGTTGCTATATTTTAGTATCTGTGGTTGCCTGAAAGTCATCTTCTAGGAAACAACAGCCAAAAAAAAAAGATATATATTTGTCAGCATCACTAAAATAGTGCTCTTTAGTGCCACCAGAATCTAATTGGAACCATTTTGTGCAGCCACACGTGTCAGGAAGAACACTTTTGGAACAACAATCCTGGTTAAAAACCCTGCCGTGTCGGGAACGGAGCTGCTGCACCGCGGGCTCTGCACATGGGGAGGGAGGAGCAGACCTGGAAAAATTCACAGATTTCTTCAGCAGACGCTGCAGCTCAGGATGGAGGTGTTGGAAGAGCTGCTGAAGAGCCCAGCTGAGGTCGTGAGGGGTCTCTGATAACACGGGGGTCTCTGATAACACGAGGGTCTGCGGTGGCCGTGCTGCTGGAGGGGGTCTCTGCAGAGTGTGTTGTGGATCACTGGCTCTCTGAGCAGGCAGCTTTCCCTTGAAATTACTTCAACAACAACAAAATATCTTCCCATCTAAACCAAAAAAATCCCCAGGAACATTTGACTGGCAGAGGGATTTAACTCTACAGCAAATTGATGGAGAATATTCACTGGCGAGCACCAGGCACTCACAGGTGGAGAAGAGTCTTTGTTTTGTCTCATTTATTCCGATTGCTAAAATATTCCCCAGGTGCACATCCTGTCACTGGGTGGCTTTTCCAACGCTTTAAGTGAAAACACACAGCAATTCAACATAAGTGACTGCACCTCTCCTCTTTGGGGTATTGCTCAACAATGTTCATTTTCCCCCCGAGAACACAATGCTGAGCCCAGATGAGAGAAATAACAAACCCTGGGAGCTGCTGAATTCCATCATGTGGACTTAAATTCCATATTTCAAATACATTTTGTAGCTAGTGTGGTGATATTTTATGGGTATAAATACTGTTTTTCTTTACAAGAGCCAAATTTACCCTCTTTCTGAGGGGTTCATACACTAATGGAATTGCCATAAAACTGTTTTTTCAGGGTCTCTATATATTGCACACCGCTGAAAATCTGAAGTTTTCTTTTTTCTGATTTTTGAGTGTCTCCCAGACCTTATTGACTGTTCTCGAACGTTCAGTCTGCAGAAGCAATTTCTACTGGTTTAATAAAATAATGAGGGTAATGAGGAATTTTGGTATTATTTGAGTGCCACTTTCTCTTCTCTAAGGCACCTGGTCCATGTAAGGTAGAACAAACCTACTCAAAAATAAAAGAAGACCAAGAAGAGATCATTTGGAACCACATTTGCTCTGGTTGCATTTTTTAGAAAAAGGAAAAAAACAACCGCCACCTCTCACCAGGGAAACCCTTTGTAACACACCAGCTTTCCTTAGATTAATGTTAAATTTATACTGATCAGAAAGCCTGGAAAATATATGTTGCCTTGCACACTCAGCACACTTCACTTTTTACTGATGAGTACCCTTTTTTACTCTTTTTTTGCTCTTTTTTTTTTTTCTTTTAAGGCTTACTTGCTGATCTCAAACAATGTATTCTTGTGCTGTTTTTTGTGTTTTAACTTGTCTTGAAAAATAACCAGCAGTTGAGTGCAACTTAAATATTCACTTTCCAAAGCTTGACCAAATTGCATTGCACATTCAATTTCTTCTACCTTCCAGAACAAGCAAATTAAATGTGATGTGTTGCGAGAGGAATAAGCTCGGCACTTCTATAAACCTCAATATTTTTCTGTTACCAAACCNTTATATTTATTATATTATATTATGATTGATATGTAATTGGGTAAGTCCCTGACACTATTTTTATTTTGGAGGACAGAAATTAATTTGTTTCATTTTTTAATTCATTGCTGGTAGCAGAATGTTTTTTGGGAGTCCTGACACCTTTGAATGAACGGCATGAGATGAGTGCCCAAACTGAATTTCAGCTCCTGGGACTGGAATGCAACTGTTCAACCACCTGAAATGTCTCCACCTGCCCAGAAATGCTGCATAGTTAAAAGATACATTAAAATATGTTCTGCTCTGGATGTACCTCCCTACCTTAGGCACTCCTTTGACCCCTATTCCTGCACTATCAAAGCACCTCCCAATCTTTGGGCTTTCTCTCGCCAACCCCCCTTGCTGTTATCTCCGCACTCACGCTGGCACTTTATGTTTCAAGGAAGTACAAAATCAAACTGATTCAAATGTAATAGTTTCCCTTTGGCCTTGGAGGCCCAAGGCAGCTCTTTCTAAACATGGTTTCAATCATGTTTCGCAGATTAAATGAATTATTCAGGTCTTTAAATCTACATTTTGCAGAAGATTTTGCTCGGCTTGAAGATCGAGTTATAAAAAGTCATCATTTCTCTAAAATGCCTCTTAATGGTGGTTGTGATTAAAAAGTCATGTAGGAAGTACACACCTTTTTAAATACATGGTAGTTTTACAATGAGTAAACCTGGATTTCTTATGTTCTTTAGGGAAGAAAACATCACCAGTTCAAAGAAGGACAATTTGTAATTATAATTGAAAGGGGAGGCCAGACTTGTACATCTGATGGCAAACCAGAGGTTGCAGGCAGGATTTCCAGTTCCCAGTTTTTCATACCTCTTTTGTGAATTCATTTTATCCAGAGCTTGAACACACATTACATACCAGAGTTGGTAAACTTGAAAAGAATCTGATATTTTAGGACAGAAAAGAGAGAAGAGCAGAGGAGGGAAGAGAACTGCTTAAAGGGTTAAATTCTGGTCAATGATATTTACTTGCTGTTCTTTTGCTTTCCAAATAAGACATTGTTTACAGTTCACTTTTTCATTGTGCTTGATGAAAAAGGAAGAAAGCATAAAGAATTATTTGCAGTATCCAAGACAGGAATGTTTGGAGACAGCAAGTCTTCCAAAAGGCACTGGAATGAGCAAAGGAGATTTTTGAGGTTTTTTCCCATCAGAGTAAATGCACTTTCAGTGGAATAAACCAAAAACCGAGGTGTAAAATGACAGAGAATTTGGAAAACAAATCAGGTGGAAATTTAAACTCTTCCATATTAACAGTGGTTGCTGTATTACCCTTTTCAGGCTGAAGATTTATGAGCATTTTCCTCAGGGGAAGGGCAGACTTTGGCTGTCCCTGGCCTCCCCTTGCTCTTACACATGGATTTCTGTCCTGTGCTGTGCCCTCAGCTAAGCCAGGACAACTGTTTGGGGACAACTGGATCAGGGAGGTGACAAAGTCAGTCATAATTTTTATTGCTCTTATTCCAGTTCTCCATTTCCCATTGCTATTTAAACTCCTTGTGTGCACTCAAAAGCAGGGGGGAGTCAGCCGAGGGAGAAAAGACCCCCAAATGTGTGCCTGGGGAGCCCTCCCAGAGCAGCTGCTGCGTGAGGAAGGAAGGATGGACACCCTTCCCATGGGAGCCTGCCCAGACACCAAACCCTGCCCCAGCAGGACCAGGGACCACCAGCAGCCCCAGGAGACGCTCGGGGCTCTCCCCCTGGAGTCTGCCCGGTGTGACCCACACCAGCACCACTGGGAACGTTTTTCACGGACAAGCTGTGAAATATTCCCTGTTCTGTCACCATCTGGGAGAGCTGCTTGCATCTCAAAAACGGCACCACATCCAATTGTGCACCGTGGGCTTTGTCTGGATGAACAGCNTTAATTAGAGAATGATGGAATCAATGGGATTGGAGCAGTGTGGAGAAGCTCAGATATCTGTACATGACCTGGTCTGGAATTAAACAAGCAGCAGGGCAAAAGGAGCTGGAGGGGAAGAACATAGTTCACAATTACTTTTATATATTATTATATTATCTATTATTATCTATTATTATCTATCATTATCTATTATTATATATTATTA